>BPTQ01000009.1:14362371-14588569 GCA_019973895.1 Chrysanthemum seticuspe
TTAGTTTTCCTAGTGTTTCAAATTTAATTGGTACTTCAATCATTAAAGTTTAATTATTACGTCGTTTTTCTTAAAAATTTTACGATAATTATTTTACCACCCAAATTTCACAAGGAAAGTATTTTTACAATTTTTATTATCTCATCACATTCTATATTGACCTATTAAAAACTTACTTATACCAAATATTTCCATTTGCCTTTACAAGTTACATTTTCTTACAATATACTTACACTTTATCAAATATTTACACAAGTATATGCACATGTTATAAAAGAAAAAAAAAAAAAAAAATATCTTGTGGACAAAGCCCCCCTAAATCCGGCCTAGGGGAGTTGTTTTCATTAAAATGGCATGGTTCAATGAATGAATTGTCTATACAATAATACAAAGTCTTACTTTTACTCTACCTCATTCATTTTCTCATTTTACCAAAGTGTTAAGAAAATTTGTTCTCTCCTCTTTTGGTTCTCATAAAACCGGCCACTCAAGAACATCCAAGGGGATCAAGAAAATTTTCTTCAAGTTCAAGTGTTATAACAACCTAGATCATATCCTTTTCATGGTTTTGAAATAAAAACCAAGGATATTTAAGTTAATCCTTTGTTACCTACACCTCTTCACTTGCACTAGTAAGCATATTCTCATCATTTTTAAGTTTCCTTATCATTTTCATATGTTTCTTATCATTTTTGGAACTTATATGCATGTTATGTAGTTTATACCATTTATTTCTTGATTTAAAGTTATATATACAATATGGTCATCCTATAATTACTCCCATGGTATTCTTTGGTCTTGATGGTGATTAGGAACCCATGACACCCTAAGAAGGTGTATGGTAGGATTAGATTAGCTTTGGAGTTGATTTGAAGGGATTAGAATAGGTTTTGTCCGAGAAAAACTATTTTCGTAAACTATATTTTACGTTCTGTCCTTAAAACGAAATTCTGGAAAAAACCTACTGATGGTACGATATTTTGGCCTTCATATTTAGAAAATATACTTTAAAACGAATCCGTGGCTTTTTGAACGGATAAAAACGGAGTTATAACGAAGCCGTGGTGAATTTTTAAAGTTTGGCGACGAAAAGTATATTTTTCTGAAAAATTCAGCAAGCAGATTTTACATATTTCGGGTCAAAAACGAGCCTTAAGCTTCAAAAATTATTTCGACTTCTCAAAAATATATTAGTTTACTTCGATACGAAGCTAAGGACATATTTTACGTAGAAAACGGAGTTAAAACGACAAATATATGGCCGTTTTCATAAAGTTGCCGTAAATATTAATTTCTGAAAATTATATTATTCTTACGTTACAAGTATTTCATTAGCTATATCGTCCATGTTTGCGGCAGTTTTTAACTATGATGTGAAACTTTTTATAACGAAGTGTCTTCTAGTAAAATCAAGTTCATCGGCCATATTTTTCAAAACAAAAAGCCGTTTGTCAAGCGGAGTCATAGTGAATTATTTACGGATGTTCAAACATTGGCCGAAACTTATTTTCTGCACACGATTCACAAAAACCACCATCTTTAGCCTTGGATATCTTTATGATCGAGACCTTTTGGGCGAAAACTCCTGAACTGAAACTTTTAGATATCGATACAAACTTTCCAAAACCGTCGAGTTCGTCCTCTAACGATCGACGTACACCATTTTACGACCACTTTTCCGGAGTCATTTTTGTTGATTTAATGATTTTTCCGACGACATTGTTTTGCGACGAAAAGTGGTAATTTCACCAAAAATCATTATAAAACCCTTATAGGATGACATTTTGACGTAAAAACATGTAAAGTCATTTTTGAAGGGTTAAGACGTCAAAAGAGTATTTTTCGATGACGAGTAGTATTTTCAAAACCCGTAAATGGTATAAATAACATACTTAGTGCATGCATAGCATTACATTGCAACTCATGACATATCATATCATTGATCATAGGTCCCGGTTGACGCATTACATTATAAACCTCAGTGTACTCACTTTTGCCGTTATTCCAGTTTATCCAAGTGAGTTTTCATAGCCCCTACTTTTACTTGCTTTCATAACTGTTTTGGGGGAGATACATGCTCAAACTGTTTTCATTCACTTGCACAAGTACTTTAAACTCTTACATATTACTGTGAATTCATAGCCCCACTTTTACTCTATTAACTGTTTTACAATCTCTTGGGGGAGATACATGCTACATTTTTAATCGAACACAAATGCTTTGAACTGTATGCTATATCCGATGTTTTATTGTCACTAAGTATTTTGCCATGTTCGAAGTCCCTACATCATGAACCATTAGTCACTTTCGAGTGAGCGCGAGTATAGTGAATAGGCCTATTGGAATTAACACTCCCGCTCCTATTGACCCATTTAGGGGAAATCGAGCGCGCTATATTTGAATCATAGAGGTAAATTGGCAAATTACCTATTAGGGCGGCGATGAAACGATGATTACCAATTTTTATTGGTGCGATGTTTACGCTTTGGTGTCATGAACTTAGTGAAATAAATACGATGTTGATTTTAACAATGAGTGTGAAACCATTTAACTCACACTACGATTATGGTGTTCGAACGAATTACATAAACTCTATATACATTCTGGCAATGGGTTGTGAACACACAGGTTGCAAGTTTTGTATGGGCGGGACTTGGAACTGAGTGGATTTACAATGCCTTTGCTGCATAAACGATTTTGATACATTGAGCCATGCACTATTTTGTGAATTCATTTGACGATTTCTGTTTGAACATAAACACTACATATTCTGGCAGTGGGTTGTAAATACACAGGTTGCAAGTTTTGTATGGGCGGGACTTGGAACTGAGTGGATTTACGATGCCTTTGCTACATAAGCGATTTTGAAAGTCTTTACCTTTCAACGATTTACAATGCCTTTGCGGCATAAACGATTTTTAAAGGCTTTACATTTTAACACAAACTCTATGAACTCACTCAACCTTTGTGTTGACACTTTTAGCATGTTTTATCTCAGGTATCTAAGGCATTCACTTCATGGCATGCATTTGGACACATCATGGAGTCGTGGTGACGACGCGTCTCACTTGGGTTTTACGTACTTTAAAAACATCGTTTGAATTGTAACAAACTTATTTCCGCACAAGTTGATTTACATTTGGGACCTACTTTGTAAACTCTGATTATTTTATTAAATCAAGCGATGTATTTTCCAAACGACACTTTAGGTCGTTCAATATAACTGTGATTGTGGTGCTATGACAGTCAATCCCCAGGAATTCCATTCCGCTGCAAAACAGGTAATTTGGGGGTGTGACAAATATCAACTCAAGACATCGTGTAAAGAGTCAGCTGAAAGGGCTAAGCGACCAAGAGACGAGGATGATGCAGACAAGGATTCTGAATCGAAACGCAAAAAGAAAACTGACGAATCATCTTCTATGCCTCCACCACCCCAAAGGACCACCACCACTAGAAGATCTCCACAACGTCCTCCTGCTAGAGACAAACCTCAGGAATCTGAGTCTCCACCACTAACGGAGAAAACTGGTGATCATTTTGAATACACTGGTGGTGCCGATGAGGAGATTCCTGAGCCCCAACAACAACCTCCTTCTTCTACATCAACGAAGCAACCAGCATCATCCTCGAAGCCAAAGAAGAAAAAGTCAACCTCAGTTGTATCATGGCTAGATGAAGATGAAACTGAAGAATATGAATGGTTTTCAAAGCTTGTTGATGCAACCCCTCAATTACCAGAAGGCCAAGAACCGGTAGATGGTCGAACTCTAGAGCATGCCAAGATAATTCAAGAAAAGTTTAAGGTGAAGAAGATGATGAAAGCAGAGTTAAGACGAATCAAGAACGAAGCCTTTCAACTGCTAAAAGACAGCTCCGACAGTGTAATTGAAGTCGAATATCATCTCGGCAACATTGCACGAGCCATGTCCAACAATATTGATTGGCTCAACCCTGAATCTAACATCGACTTCACCAGACCTGAAAAGGCTCCTTACTACACCGACTGGACAAAACCACTACCCACCATCGGTCGACCTGATCAACCTCAGATTCCCTAATGGTATTTCTTCAAAAATGACCTAGAATTTCTTCAGCACGGTAGCGATGTTAGCAAGAAATATGCTACCTCACTCACCTTCCCTTTCCTGGCAGCAATCTTCTCCAACAATGTGGCCATCGAGGAAGAAGCCACACATATGTTCGTTGATAATGTGGTTACTTACGACCTTGATGCACTGTATGGAATTCATCATTGGCCTGAACGAAGAAGAATATACTACAGAAGCTTCCAGGTACTCAAATCTAAGAAAGAGGTGTACAGTGACCAACGGATCGTTGCTATAATGCATGTTAGCCTGTCTACAAAGTGGGACTACTCATTTCTAAAGAAAATCGTAGTCAAACGCCAAGACGAACAGGAATATGACTTTTCTGAAGCGGATTTTCCGAGATTGTCACTCAATGACATTGAAGACATGTATCTTGCTAAGGTACAAGGTCGAATGCAACATTTCTCCACCAACATCCAGCTCCAGTACATCAAGTCATTGCTGATATTCATCAGAAGCATCGTCATCCAAGAACGTGTTGAAGACCTTCAACTTGCCGTGGAATCATACCAAAAACGTGTTAATCTCACACAACCAATGCTTTACATCCCCGATATCAACCACCTGGCTCAGTACACCATTCTCAAGAAACCAAAGTTTGGCGTAGTCTAACGCAGTGAACTTCACCGTAACTGTTTCATGGCATGTAATGAGCTTCACAAGTTTTTGTGATCACACTTTGAAAAAGGTTCGGGACGGGTTAGCATATCGGTTAAAGGAGATTCATGAAGGCATAGGGTCGAAGAAGAGGTGGAATTCGAGGGAAAAGAGGAATGTGAAGAAAATCATCACAAGGATTGATGAAAGGTTGTTTCGTCGCGATCAGATGAGGACTTTGGAGAGCTTCGTGGGTGGACGTCCGAGCATATCTCTAACAGGCTATCAACGTCCAGAAAGAACCCCTGGTGTTATTGACGGACTTCCTGGTACTCCTTGATTTGTTTCTTTCATTAATATTTGGATGTGTTGATCTATATTTGACAATGGCTTGTGCACACATAACAGTGTACAACCCGTACTTGTAATGAAAGGACCCTGTGGTACGCATCAGTGCCACAATCCTTATAAAAGGAGCGAAAGCTTCTTGCTTTTGAGTAAAACTTATCAAAACTTTCATTTTTCAAAGTTTTGCTCAAAAGAACAAGTACTTCTCCTTATGTTTTTCAAAACCTCAAAAGTTAATATTACTTGTTGAGGGGGAGTACTTGCTTAAAACCTTTGTTCACAAATGATTCTTCATGGAAATCTTCCCACAAAACTCGAAATGGACATATTCGATATCAAAATTTCGTCAAAAATAACATTTATATGTCATTTTTTAGGGGGAGAAAAATTGTGTGATAGTAATATGTTGTGATAATTGTGATTGAATCCTCATGCTAAATACTTAACCCATGAATTGACGAGTTCTGAACTGTCATACATCGAAAAGATTTGTCCTCAAAGACTTATCCGAGTAGATTGTACCTATTCGAGAAACTCTTGAAAGACGTGAACTTTGATGGGTTTGACAAACTTTCGAGGATTGTCCACACCTTCAAGGTAGTTATTAGAGCTAGTTGTCACCTAAAAGCTGACAATGTAACTCTTTAACTATGCAACGTAACCGTGTCTCGTGGGGAATTGTCTATCTTGAGTCGATCAATTCGAAAGTGCGCGCTCTTCTCTAACCGTGCAGATTTCTGTCAAAATACTTAATCACGTGTTGAGGGGGAGTATTTCTACATAATACAAAACTCTCACAGTGGTACAAAATGTTTGTACTAATAACCACGTTGAGAGATTTTCATGAAAATGGTTTTATGGCAACATAGGTTAGTCATGGAGTTATAAGGTGACTAAGGTTAGGAATAACCGTCCTATGATCCGCCAGAGGGATCTACCCAAGGACACCACCAATAGTTAGAAATTAGAAGTCCTTACGTATAATTATAAAAAGGAGTAAATGAGAATCGGAGAAAGAATGAGTTGAAGAATTAAAAAGAAACGTAATGAAAGGGTGAAAAGAAATAGCCCTCCAGATTATTCAACTTAGGGCAGACACCGGGTTCAACTCATATGCTACTGGTTGTCACTTGATGACACCGGTATTGAAGATCAAAGTTGTCATGGACCCAGTGACGCATGCACTAAACCTTCTTGGCCACTCAAGTTTCTCCCAACAGAAGCTTGTTTCATTCTCACAGGGAACCCTAAGTAAACTATCGGCTTTCTCTTATAGATTGCTGGTATTGAAGAAGGAGACCCTCTCCCTAGTCTCCGCTCAGGAAAACCAAAGCACACTATTGAGTCTAGAGCCGCAAGATTCATCAAAAGATCTCTTAGGACACTCAATATTTCATCACTTGTCGTTCAACAATAAGGACGCAAGTGATACTATTCTAGAGTCCTACACAGATCGTAGCAATCTGTCGAGAACATTCATGAGAGGTTCACAATTGTGATCCTCAGTGATTGAATGGAAACTCCTGCCAGGGTCAACATCAAACAGCCCTGACAGCAGGTCACTTCGGTAACTCCTAGTGGGTTACGCTTAGTGTTGTCTCAAACGGTCTACAGTCATGGGGTGATGCTTCGGTGTACCTCAGCGACTCACCTGAACTGTAGGTGTACTTCGGTACATTGTGTTATCCTACTTGAAGGACTCCAGTTCAGGAACAGCCTTTTATTAGATTTAGAGATGTGTTTTCACAATATGCTGTTAACACGCTCGAAGTTCGAACTTGTAAGTGCTGGAAATCCCGCTAAGGAGATTCCTTTCAAGAATTGAGTCCTGAAGATGTGGGTCATTACTTGAACTAGTTCAATGTAATGCCAACTGTCCCTTATGGGATTCGGACGGCTGATTCGCCCGACCAAGGTGAATGGAATCAAGACATTCATCAGAAGAACAATCGTAATGGTCAACTCTTTAAGAAACGACCACAATGATCGATTGGTGTTTATCACTAACCCATTCTTATGTTTTCTTCTTATGGATGCTCCTGGGAGATGATCGTGCAGATTCTCCACATGCTCATACCAACAACAACACATATTGAAGTTCTCTCGTAAGGCAACACATAAGTCAAAATGGTTCTTCGTCAAAGAATCTACAAAGTTCAAAGACTAAAGAGAACTACATCAACACTGAAATCCAACGTTAAAGAGTGTGTGAGCATGTTGGAGAAGGACGTGGAGACACCTGAGCAACGAAGCGGACCTGAAGCAGATTACCACTACATAACATCACCATTTCCACACCAGAACAAAGAACAAAGATAAATGAAGACGTCAAAGCTGAAAACTTCAAAGAAAACAAGATCCTCACACTGGGGAAATTGTTAGAATCAAGGCACTTCTTCTCACAAGAAAGAAGAATGTCAGAAGACGTCAAAGCAACTATTACATCAGCACCAACAACGTTTAAAGATTACTTAAGTCATTAATTACCAACACTTAGGGGGGAGATTGTTGGAATCACTCCTAAACATTATTTCAAGTGTATGTAATTAACATGTAATAGGTTGCTTAATTAGGCTTTTATGTTAGTATTAATGGCAAGGCTTATGTAGAAAGCCCATAAGCCTTGGCCCAAGCCCATAAGGAAGGAAGGGAACTTGTAGTGTTGCCCTAGTCCCTTCCCCTATAAATAATGTTGTAAACCTTCATTTGAAGGTTGGTTGTTCACTTCATTCATAATACATACGCATAACTATTCTCATTTCATACGTGTGTTGTGTTTGTGTGTTCATCTGATCACTTCTTACTCTATTTCTTTACATATTGATGTTTGTGTTACAATATGGTGACCTAACATCACTTAATTTTAATCGTGATTACTGTATACAATGTAATCTCGCAATGCATACTAATTAATAATTACACGATATATTAAAGTGGTTTTATTTACTGGTCATTAGATTTATGTGAAACCAATTGATACATAACTATACACGCATATCTATTCAACCAAAACTGATATTAAACACTAAGGCTGTGTTTGTTTTCTAAAAAGATACTATTAACGGCCTCTGAATCTGAACCGTTCAGACGCGGTCAGACATTTTGCCTTTCAGACCGTTTATGTTTTTTCCTGTTCAGACGCGGTCAGAGACAGTAAGATCTTAATGGTCTATACTTGAGAGGGGTGTCTTGTTGCCTGTTGACACAAAAATAACCAAAAAAAATTAGTACGAGCAAGCAAATGTGCGGTTCAAACATGAGTTTTTTTCCCGTTCAGATGCGGTCAGATTCAGACATTTACGGCTCAAATTTATATTCAGATGTGCGGTTCAGATTCAGATTCAGATTCAGATTCAGAGCCTCTTAAAAAGCAAACACCACCTAACAAAGAATAATACCAGATTAACAAATATGACTATCTATTTTGATACCAAATCAGTTATGCACAATTAATGACAGTATTGATTAACCATACAAATTTTGATACTATTTTAATAATATCATATTAAAACAAATCAGGGTCTTAAACTCGTTCAACGTGAGCGGATTGCCTCATCATTACTTGTGTTTGAAAATTAAATGCCCAATAATTCTTTTAAGGAATCTCGATCCGGAAAATGGATTATGTAATGCAACGAGGTTGATATATAAACATTTTGACCCTAATGTCATCAATGCTAAGATTGCTGTCAGACAGCACGCTAGAGTTAGAGTGCTCTAGCTAAAAATTCCTCTTGCTCCATCTGAAGAATACATGTTCCCTTTCAAACGAAAAAGAACACAATTCCTAGTGTGCCTTAGCTTTGCGATGGCTATCAATAAAGCTCAAGGCCAAACAATTTCAAATGTGGGTGTTTATTTTCCCCACTTTGTTTTCTCGCATGGCCATTTTTATGTTGCTTTGTCTAGAGGGATATCACGTAAAATTACAAAGGTATTAGTCAAGTCAGTCAAAGATTTCGGTCAAGGAGGTGTCTACACCTCAAATGTCGTCTACCAAGAAGTTTTACGCTACGATTAATGTGCATTGTTAATTAGTAACTTATAATTGATGTAATGTTTTCTTGTTGAGTCTCACTATATATTTTTATTTGTTGTTTGATACAAGTTAAAAAAATTTGCTAGAGTTGAATTATCGCATGTTACAACCGTTTGCAATTGCATTTTGATATTTTTCACGTTCTACTTTGAACGTTATACGAAACACTTACCACAATATCGCATATCGTTAATTGTTTGTCGCTAGGAACCACTGCTGCTAGGCGCAGGTACTCGCCTAGTATTTTCAAAAATTAAAATCTTTTAAACCGTTAATTGTTAAACCAAAAAATTACACTATCGCGAAGAATATTTAATCTTTTTTCAATAGATGGACAATTTGATATACTATTGATGAATTTTTTGTCACTATTTTCACGTTTTTTCGTTATTGAAATTTTCATATAAAATATAGTGTCTGATATATGTTTGGAAAGACACTAATGTCTGTTTTTCATTGAAAAAATTAAAAATCCTTTGACTTATACACAAATACATATACCAATTTTAATATTGCAATTTTTTAGTGTTCGAATTTTTATATTAGTGTTAAATTACATATGATATGTGTGTCATGTCAGTTTAAATACTGAAAATACCTATAGAAAAGGGGAAAATCGTTGAAAGTATATGATATAATGAAGGATAATAAAATGAACGTCGCGATGGTATAATATGTATTGTCTCGCGATTAACGGTTCATGAGATACTTAAATTATAAAAAAATGGGTGTAATTGTATTTTTAATTAAAATATTAATTAATCGCCCCTATTGTTTCTCAATAAAAAAGTGTAGTTGAGATTTATCCTTTGATATGCGCTAAACTTTTGGTAGGCAAATGATCTTTCCTCATTAAATATAATGATACAGAGTATCATTTTTTTTAAACACACTAAGAGTATCAGGTATGGTGGCGTGCACCCATGCGCCATCCAACGTGACACCAAACCAATGACACCCTCCCTCGCCCCATTTCATCCGCCAAGGAATTGTGATTTTCTTGGCGCAAAAGTTTCATAAATGCAGAGGAAGTACGACGCACATATCTTCTAAAAACGGCGCACTTCTTGGAATAGTTACATTTTCACTTTCTTGACCGTTAATCCAAGTACGGCAGACTTGAGAGGAAAACCGACTTACTTCCTCTATTTCATTGAAGACTTAGATTGTTTTATATACTTTATTTGACTCTAGCTTCATTTGATATACATATTTGTATTCTTTTGTGTCTCCTGCTCGGACTATCTTCAAGTGAACCTATACATACTTTATGCTATTAAGTATCGATAGTTCATGAGAAATGATAACAATATATATAATAACGCTGCCGAAAACATGTATAATTAAGGTGTTATCAAGCACTTACCAAAAAACTATTACAAGATAGGTTACACCATAACGCGGTGCCTTGTAATGGGATTTCAGGATCCTAGTGTAATGGGCGAAATGATAGAGTTTAGTAGCCATTACGATAAAATAATTGAATTCACTATTTGTCTTTAATTTAAAACTGTAGATGCATGATATTACAACAGTATTTTGTTCTTGATTTATATGCTTGGTAATATTATTTTTCTTGACTAGTAACTCTTCAACAAAAATATATGTTGGATTAAACCCGAAATAATGTATCAGGTGCCATCATACTAGTCGTGGTTGGTATGTGCAGTCTTGAGGAACCAATGATGGCCACATGACTGGTTCATTAGACTTGCAAGGAGAAGCAAGTTGTATTTCGTGCAAGGAATTGTTGGGTTCAGTGAATACCCAACCCCCTAAATTCTAGGATTTGAATAGAAATATCCTAAGTGTTTATAACCTCTAAGCGCACAGCCACTCGGTGAGTCATCTTCAGGATACTCAGTCCGAGACGAAGAACAAAAGTCTCTCCACTCAGTGAGGCGGAACTCAAAGGGTGAAGACTGAGTCAAGAAAAAGATGGTGGATTCAGTAAGTGATGACAATAACTCACTGAATCTCAAAACTCCTCACCAACTATTATCACTGAAGACAAGACTAAAGGCTAAGAAGACTGAAGAATGGGCGGACTAAGTCGGGATAAGTTTGAACAGATAAGACGAAGTCCTTATCAACCCAAAGTTAAACTTTCCCTGAAACGCTAACAACCAGGATCAGTGTCATCACTGACAAGAAGAAAGCAACCTTGTATCTTACCCAATATAGTATTTTGTCTTCTGTAACCATGTCAGTTTGTCCTCTAGGATAGAGTCAAAAACCATACTTATATAAAGTGATAACCTGTTAACCTGCTAGTAACCGGTCATATTAACTAGATCGAAGATTATTTGAAAATATGTTGCGTATCTTTAGCAATTTACAAAGTACATTGCGTAAGAAAAATATGTTGCGTATCTTTAGCTTTCACCCGACCATTTACTGCACATTGGCTATATTCTTATATGGGTAACATATGGTTCGTGACCGAAAACCATTATTCATTATAGCTTGTTGGCATGATGCGAAATTATGTTCTATCTTTTAATATCAAATGCCCCGTAAAACTTATAATTATGTTCTCATAATTAATGGCTTTGCAATAAACTGGAAACGTCTTATAAACGTTCCAACAAAAGCAATTCACGGTATGAACTTGGGCTAAATAAAGTTCAACATTTATTCCAATAATCCCTCAATATATGGAAGTATTTACCACCGTTTCCAAAGTTACAATATGGAAAACCATGCTCGCATTTTATAAGTCGATCCATTAATCACGCTAACCTTAAGTTGCGTCCTTGATGATCATTTTGACATCGATTTTAAAACTCAAAATGATCCACATGTCGGATGTATAGGTCTACATACATCCACTTTATGTTACTTCCAAAAGTTTATAGGACAAAATCCTTACTTTAATTTGGTGGTGACAAATGAACAATTAACTTCCAATGAGAACAATCAAATCAATTTTTGAAGAAACTTATTGGTCTCAATACATGTCGGATGTATAGGCCTACATACATCCACTTTATGTTACTTCCAAACTTTATATGACAAAATCCTTACTTTAATTTGGTGGTGACAGATGAACAATTAACTTCCAATGAGAACAATCAAATCAATTTTTGAAGAAACTTATTGGTCTTCAATATATTTCACATCATCAATAAACTGGGATAGTCTAACCGATCATGCCACTCAGTAAAATAATCTTGGCATATATACTTTTTGTTTATGACAACTTGTGTTTTTATTTCACTTGACTTTGCGTAAAAGTTGAATAATATAAAGAATGTAAGATGTAATCACAAATTAACTTCCTTTATTGCTTCCAATAAAATGAATGGATGTGGCCCGTAATCACCCCTAGCAAATTGACCTCTCAAACCATTTGGGCAATTCTCCCACGGCCAACCTGTACAATCAATGTTTCCTATCATCCCAGGAAACTCATGCTTTTCCTCGTGATGAGCATATAGTCTTTCAAGGTCAGAATACGTGGGCTTTCGCAAAAACTCGGCACCATATAACTCCATGATAGCCGTACAAAAGTTACGGAGACAATCACGGGTTGTTGTTGCACCCATTTGCAGATACTCGTCAAGAGAATCAGGAACGGCCGCGTATGCCAATTGACGAATTGCCGAAGTACACTTGATCAATGGGGAAATACCAAGTGTGCCCGTACAATCAGGATTTTGTTGAAAATAAGGAGAATATTCAGTTACCTCTCGAACAATTTGTGAGAATAGTTCTCGGCTCATTCGGAACAGCTGACGGAATCTTCTTTCGTCATACATTGGGTGTGCGGAGAAGTAAGCCGCCACTAAACGATTATGAGCACCGTGATGATCCCTAGATACGCGGGTTCGTGGGACTTTTGGCAGTGACGCTTGGTATTCGACCCAAGCTGCTTGCGTAAACTTCGCAAGCTCGCTCATAACTTCTTCTTCATTGTCGGAAGATGAAGAATTAAAAAATAGCTCGAAAGACATAATTAATATAATGTGTTTGAAGGTGTTGAGAGAATTGTTGTTTGAATTTGTGAATGAAATGAGGAAATAAATGGGGCATCTATAATGTTGTAAAAGTAGTAAAATTTTATATATATATATATATATATATATATATATATATATATATATATATATATATATATATATATATATATATAGTGTATCTTTATTTTGAAAACCCTGTTAAGTGCGAGAACTACGAGAACTCCATCTAAACCGTTAGATAATTAAATCAATGGATGAAAATCATTGTGGCACTTTGGTAAATAAAAGAAATAACAAATACATTTAATAAATTGAATTTGGGCATTTGGGTAATTTTACGTGGCTCAATTTCTCTAAACCGTCCTACATTTAATCAAGATTCATTATCTCTCTCATAAAAAAAACCTAGAGCCACTCTCATCTCTCTCTTCCCTCAACAACCGCCGCCTCCTTCCCTATCTATATTCAGTTTTCTTCTCCTTCAACCAAACCCTCGTCTCTTTGCATCACTCAAGTCTTCAGATCTGATCATTATCTCTTTGATAAGAATTTCACTGTTAAGGTGGGCTTTTGACTTTTTTTCTTGCTTGAATGCTTTTGTTTCTGTTTATTTCAATTAATAGTATGATCATATAGGTTGGTGACTTTCGTCTCTCATATCAAGCATCAGATGTTTGTTCATGTTTTTGTCACTCGTATCAAGCATCAGACTTTGGTCTCTCGTATCAAGCCTCAACAGCCGCCTCCTCCACCATAACTCCTTCCTTGCCATCAGTTTTATCCGGCGGTCCGAAGGCATCCTCAGGTCACCATCTCTATAGTTATGCTTCTTTGTTCTTCACAAGCACGCCGGAAAGATATGAATTATATTTATTTGACATAGATGTTTTGAAGATGATTAGTGGCTATCAACAAAGCACAAATAATTACAAGGTAAGGATGAGTTATTTATAATTGTATTTGGGTGTCTAATGATATTATTTTCTTCAGTTCTTCTGTCGTTGGTTCCTTCATACTATAATTGGAATGGTAGATGAGTTTTTTTACCATGTTTGGGTTCCGATCTAAAAACAAAAAATATGGGTAATGAAAAAAGTTTGATTTGAAAAAGAGAAAGTATTATTCGTTGTTGGCGTTAATATGTGAAGCAAAAGTTTGATTTGAAAAATAAAAAGTTTGATGTGAAAAAGAAAAAGTTTGATTTGAAAAAGTTTGATTTATTTTGTTTTTTTGAATCTTTGTGTAACATATCCGCAAGTAACTTTTTGACTGTGAACGTGATGTGCTTTCGTTTTCATGGATTCATATATTATTATTGCGCATTGATGTGTGTGTGGCAATGGATCGACTCAAACCTCATTAGTTTGGTAAAAGGTACATATCCAATCTGCTATTTTCATCAATTAATTATTTACAAATATTGCATTCTTCTCGATCCACTAATTTTTTTTCCAGATCTGTGTTTATTTAATTTTTTCAGATTTTAAATATTGTTAATAGTTTTTTTTTCAGGTCTGCTTGCGTTGCTGGAAAATCTGCCGCCGGTATCCACCATGGCTGGAATATGTTCCGTCGCCGGCACCGCTACTGAAGTTGCTTTTGTTGCCGGTAGATATGTTGTTTCTTTTTAAAGTTTTTAGAGGTAAGTTTTGTTATAAAATTGATACCACAGGTTTGACAAGAAAACACTAACCTGGTTAAAATTCTTTTTTGTTATAAAGTTCCTACATTTTCTGCTTTAGCCAGTAATACATGTCGAAACTTAATAATCAATCTATAGTTCAATACACCACTAATAGAGAAAGATTGAACATATGTAGTTTTAAGGTTTGTATTGGTTAGTTAACTATATGTATTGGTCAGTAATAACATGTAACGCAGTCGAAACATATATGTACTCATGAACATGTATGTTTAATTAGTATACAACATATATGTTTTGTGTTTCGATTATAAAACATGTATGTTTTGTGTCGATATCGGCTACACTTAAAACATGTATGTTTTGTGTCGATATCGGCTACACTTAATTGTAGATCTATTTTTATTTTAAAGGAAAAAGAGTGTTATAGTTTATTTTTTTGTGCTTAGACATGGTTAATTGGAACATGTACGTTCAAAACATGTATGTTTTAAAACTTGAATGCTTCTAAACATGTATGCTAAAAACATGTATGTTTTAAAAACATGTATGTTCTAATTGTTTTTGTTCATGCTTGTTTCAGATTGATGAAAATAACGATATCATTGAAGACCGAGAAGTGGATGAATACAAATATACATGAAGATTTGAAGATATACGATTATTGCATATGTGTTTTTTGTACTTGTAATTAAATGAAATGTAACATTTAAGTATATGAATCTTGTTTTTTATTTTATAATGGTTTATGTTTTTTAATTTATGCTTCAAACTTCAAAAAAATAATAATAATGCTAGCAAAAAAACATACATGTACTTCACTAAAAAAAAATCATGCTTAAAAAAAATATACATAGTACTTCACTAAAAAAAATCATGCTTAAAAAACATGCAAAAAAACATACATGTACTTCACTAAAAAAAAATCATGCAAAAAAATATACATGTACTTCACTAAAAAAAATGCATTCACCTGTAAGATTATGAAATCATGCTTAAAAAAAATAAATAAAAAAAAAAAAAAAAAAAAAAAAAAAAAAAAATCCGAAAATTTAGGAATGCCTTAAATCAGGATTTAATAAAAAAAAATAAAAAATATATAAAAAATTGTATTTTACTATAATACCCTTTTGGATTAATAATAATTTTTAATATTTAAAAAAATCTCATTGGTTTAGAAGGGTTCTCAAAGTTCTCGCACTTAACAGGGTTCTTAAAATAAAGGTCCCCTATATATATATATATATATATATATATATATATATATATATATATATATATATATATATATATATATATATATATATATATATATGCTTTGGTTCCATTGTAAAGGTTTTTAGATTGAGAAGGTTGAGAAACAATATGGGCCATAGAAATCAATTAGTTTTAATGCATTATATAAGTCATTAATTTTTATTAAAAGGGTAAAAAAGTAATTGAATCATTAAAGCATTAATTGAGGAAGAGAATAAGGACTTCAACTATTACGGTTTCATTAAAATTCCAACTGATTGTATGATACTTTAAAGATAATTTTTTGTTCATGGCTCAATATTTAAGTATACATGTTTTGTGAATCACGTATTTCTTTAATTTATTACTACTATGAAGATTCAAGATAGCATTTCGAAATGCCTAAACCACAACTTAAAAGAATATTTTGTAAAATGTATGATTCAAATTTCTAAATGTAACATGTATTACGCACGTGTTTTACGTTTTGAATCATAAACATTTTATCTTTTATAAAATATGAATCTTTAGAAAAGTAGTAATCTTATCTTGAATCATTTGTCAATCCGTGAATCATGCATCTTTATTCGAGTTTATGAATCATAATCGAATTAGTGAATCAACAAAGAAATCGTTAGTGTTTCATAATGAATACTATTCGGATTTGTGAATCAAGAGTGAGTTATTGTTTTGTTGTTTTTCGAATCACTCCTCCACTGGGAAAAAAAAGGCTGATGGATTGTATGATATATTTGTGAATCACCTATATCTATAATAATATTAAAAAGTTACTTATTATAGATATCATCACCTAAATAAATACGTAGTAATAAAAAGGTTGGAGTAACTTTAAGTGTATAAAATAGGGGCCCTTATAAAATACTAGCCACAGGCCCGCCCGCTGGGCGGCTAGCTTCAATAATTATTCAAGATAAAATTAGTAACATAGTTTTTTAGATATCGTCAAGCTAAATATGATGTTCACGATTAAAATAAGTTCTTTGTGACTGAAATTGTCATAGTAACTCTCGTATTGATTCGTTTAGCATCATATATTCCCACACTAATTTTCATAATTAACTTAAATTGATATATGTATATGATTGTTGGTAAACAAAATCTGATGCTTAATACAATCCTCAAATTCCAAGGACACATTTAGAAACAAAAGAATAGGTGCACTACGAACCTGAATAGTTTAAATAATTCACTATAGCAAACATCGTGCTTTCTTATCAACAAACACAACTATTAGTATCATCAATGTTTGTTGTTATAAAAGTCTAAAACACGTACGTAACAGATTACACGACTGTACATGCTTCAATAAAAGAACTGCAAGAACATAATCACCTTGAGGGACACCACTATTTGCCATATCAGCGACACCCGACTTCATACGTTCCCAGAAATTCTCCTCCATTGTCATTATCCAAATCTCTTCTCTAGCAACTTCACCTTCTGAGGCTGAAACTAATTCCTTTTCCGACCAATCGCGCTGTGAGAGTGTGAGACGTACCTACTAACACAAAAGTTCAGAGTTGCAAACACATTATCCATTGTGCAAATGGGTACATAAACAAAGCATATAGATGGAACGGAATAGCTTTTTTCAACTATTTCCTCCTATTGACCGATTAATCTCATTTTCTTTGGGAACGTGATTACCTCATAGAGAAGCATATAACCCATCCACTCTGAAATTATAACATCAACCTCTTCATAAATTATAACATCATGCACGTGGAGAGCAAAAATCATTAAAAGATATGATCATTCATGTTCACATTTGGTTCACTTCCCAAAAGCTAATTTCTTAGCAAAATATTGATGGTAACTGAAGATAGCTTGGATAGTAATATCTAAAAAATTATTAAACAAACACCCTCCAGAAAGTTACCATTAAAACTAAAGAATTATAAAATTAAGTATAAAAAACCAGCTTGTGTTGTTTATAAATATTTACCTCAAATTATGTCCATGTAAAATAATGACTTTGACAGATAGGTTATTTACCTTCACAACTTCATTTTCCTGGTTTAAATTGCAATGATAACTATAATGGAAAAATCATGATATGAACTTGATGGTTTTTGCAAGAGATGAAGCAGATATGCATGTATGCAACATGCAAGTACCCACATTGTAGTATGTATATGTGTTTAGTTGTTGTTTTGCCATACCAACCTGATCCATTTTGAGCCAACTCGATTCAACCAACCAAGCCTAAATTCTATAGCATCTGCATGACAAAATAATAAAACATATTAGTTTAAACTATTAGATAAAGTTGTTTATAAGTGCCACACAAATAAGCCATTCGCAACAACTTCTCTTTTTAAAGTTACTATGTTTTAAAAAGAAATAAGCCAATCCAAACACCCCTATACATATATTAAGAAGGGTGTTTGGTATTGCTAATTAGAACTGTTACAGATTGTTAAGTTCTGATACGATTGAAAAGTTCTGATACAGATTTTTGCGTAACACATATAATGTTTCCTTATTCAATGTTTTTGTTTTAATAATTCCGAAATATGGTCAGAAGTATTTCAATATGTACCTGTAATGGGTATTTGATAGATGCATGTTCAAACCGACCTTTTTAGTAGATATGGAACCCGGAACTCATAGTCATAATAAGAAGTGCAAAAAGAAATGGAGTTGATGAAGCAACTAATTTTTGTGCTCAACAATCCCAATAGAAGTAGATGTGACTGCAACTATACGTCCACGGACATTCGGCCAAACGCTGCAATTATCTGCAATCAACACAATTTTGCAGTCAGCCGCTTGAACAAAATTATATAAAAAAAAAGTCTAAAGTCAAAAGCATGAGTAAATATATGAGAATACCTAGAATGATTAGCATATAACATTTTAATTCAGGGCATGGTAAAAATCAAAGATATATACAACTTACAATTAATAAGCAAGAACATACCACGTAGCACTTAAACCTGAAATATCAACATAAAAGATGAAATTGGTTAATAAAATGAATTTACGGTGACCAGTTATAAGGATTTAATACTAAATGAATCACAGCTAATAATTTTTAGATGATATGAGACCCGGTTTTTCTTGTCAGCAAGTTAGATATGCTATTAAGAATAAGCAATTTCAAGACAAAAACTCAATTTGATATCATTAAACAAACACTTTTCCCTCATTAATACTTTCAATGCTGCACACTATAAAGGTGAGGATCGAAGATATAACTTGACTAATTTGTAAATCAAAATATCTAGAAGGGCTGCACGGTCCTCGTCGCGTAGCCAAGGGTGAGTTGTAGATTTTCATATGGAACATTATAATTCCTAACGGGTTGCCATTCATAAACAACAAAGTAAAAAATTTAGATAATAAAAATCTTACTCAAGGCTTGGAAGCGGTCATTCTTTTCGTATGATCCTTATTAAGAAGTCTTATCACAAAATCGTTGGCTTCTAGGGTTACGGAAGGCCAAGGTGAGTCGTTAAGATTAGGATCAGCCCTGAGCACAGAATGAAAGATTCCGTACTCCAAAATCTACCTTCAAAATCTTCTCATACTCTAAGATTTCTTTTCATTGATATGCTTCAATCAAGTTCATCGATGCCAAGATTTCTGGATCACTTTTGCCATCAAGTATTACAATATGCATAATCAGAAATCTCATAGACCAAAAAGATGGACATAATACCCAAACGTCAGTCATTGATGAATTTATGCTCATGGAAACATAAGTGAAGTATCAAAAATATGTAACTGGCCATAACATTACAGTGACTTGATGATATCCACTAACTATTAGGGTCCACAAACTTTTTTATTTTATAAATACTAAATGGTATTTAAGGCATCCAACTTAAACTCAAATTATCTGTTTCAAACTTACTTTTTGTTTGCAATCTCTTGTTTTCCTCTCTATTAGAGGATTCCGGGATCATCTATATATATTTTCTGTTTTCGAGGAATAATAGTGGACCAAGGTTTCTGTTTAACACATAAGCATGACCCTTTAGTGCATTTCGACTCGATAACCAAAAAAACCATTCCTGGCACACTCCACATCTGCAATCCCACCTTGCTCACTACTCGCCATAGCTTCAAACCCATTAGCATCTTAACCGCCTCATCACCATGACTCGTCAACTTTTCTGAAAAGTACTCCTGAAATGAGAATACTATCTGATTAATGCCAACATGAATACCATAGATGTAGGTGTTGTGTTTCTTGAGCCTCATCTATTATCATTGTAACTGAGAAAACAAATTTACATAGTTTGAAAGCAAAGAAAGCCAACTAAAAAATATTACTTGAAATAGTAGAATAAAAAAATGTATAACCTTTGCGAATAAAGGCTGAGCACCCGCAAATTTGTTGTCCCAGCTGAACTTTGTAGCGGGTTGGATCCATTCTCTATGGCTTATTGTACTTTATGTACCGCCTCTATCGACTCGCTACATCCTGACTTTCATGCTGATATTAAACTTTTCATGTACAGAATCAAGTTTAGATATTAGTATGTTCTTTCTTTAGGTTTATTGAGTAAAAACGGACCTGATTGAATTAAATGTGGTTCGATTTTCTGTTTTTTCAATCTGGATTGAGTCCCATTTATGGTTCATATGTGTTATTAATCTCTTTAATAGTTGAAAATCAATTGCATTTTGCCGAAATTATACATGAAATCTTTCGTTTTATGAAATAATAAATGACTCAAACAAATAAGTACTTCTATTCAGTAAATCACAAATAATTTTCAAAAAGACTTTCATGCTCACCATGGATACGGTTAAAATCAGTAAATCACAAACTTGAACTTTCATGCTCACCATGGTGAGACTTTTCAAAAAGACTACCATTTCTCAAACACGTGTAAGCAAACTTGAACTTCAAAATCAGTAAATCACAAACTTGAACCTCAAAAAGTTCTTATTTCAGCTTATTTAAAGTCTCAAACTTGAACTTCAAAATCAGTAAATTTTCAAAAAGTAAAGTGATACTTACTCATAGCTAGGGTTACTCTACATCCAGATGGAACGATTTTAGCGTTTCCAGCTGCACCAACAGCAACTTGGAATGAGCTTTGGGCTCATGGGTTATAACATGTCCGTTGCACCAATTTCCAAACTGCTGATTGTAAGGTGTTCCGACTTTCGAGTAGTAAATCAACTACCATTGGGGTGTTCTTGCAGTAATGTGGTGATGAACTTCTATATGTTCAACAGTCTCCTCATGCTCCAAATCACCTTTCTCTTAGCCTATGTCCAACCTAAGGTCCATCCAGGAGGCGAGATGCAGTGGTATTGCTAGAAATTATACATTGTAACGAAGGCCTACGAAAAACAAATTATGATATGAGATCTCATTGTCTTAGTTTTGTCAAGAAAAAAATAATAATCCAAATGACCCATTGTGACCCAACCCCCTTTTGACATGTTACCCAACCGACACAACCCACTCATCGCACCACCTCTAAAGTAAAAAAATAAACAAATAAAACATCAATTACGAACCTAGGTTTATGAAAATAAGAAACTTACATCAGGTGCATTGGAGATTAATTCTCTCAAGAAAATATCCTTGTTGCTGTAAAGAGAGTTGATAAGGATGTCCATAAGCCAAGATACTTTATCCTGGAACTCAAACTTCTCCGCATTGGTACATAGATTCTTCCTTGTCATCAACTCGGCTTCCCTGAACCATGACAAATGCAAGACAGCATGACAGCATGACCAAGTACAAACGGACATTAACAACTAAGCACGCCCAAAAAAGCAATCTCATAAGTGAACTGAAATGAGATTATGTATCTAAAAACGAAACGGGTTGAATTCTATTTGACACACTAATTGTTATAGTTCAAATTTACAACTTTGGACAAAAACTATTTTGGGCCGAACCAAACCAACCCATACTGGCTCTTTTGCCGGCCACCCCGACCCAACCATTTTGCCACGTCTACCCGAAATATACAAATGTCAACATTTTTAAGACCAATTATGTACAATGTGAAATAAGAGATCATACCATCACTACTTGATTTAGAGGGAGTTTATAGTAGGCAGCAAGTGGACCACTCTGCAGTTTAAAAAACAACACCTTTTAGGTACCAAAGCTAAAACAATAAGCTTGTCATGTTATATCAATAAGTTTAATATATGAACTTACTGATTCACCACTTAAATTCATATGTATGTCTGAGGCTTTGCTAGTAAAATAGGAACACCATCGACAATACGTGTTATGCCAATCCAAATATTAAATCTGGTATAATACAATAACTTGTGAATGTAAAATATATTAGAAAGTGAGAGAAGCTGACAAGCCTTTTCCGAAAATGGCTTTACAAAACACTGTATCCATAGCAATCGCTTCCGACTCCGCAAAAGTATCAATCATGTTAAACCGGACCTGATTTCATAAAAACACAATTTAACGGATAAGATATAAAGCATATAAGTCTTAGTTGTGAGTTGTGACAGGTTAACTTAGGAACATACATTGTGTGTTGTTCCTTTAAACTTATCCCCGGGATTACCCAAACCGACAAACAACCATGGCTTTGGAGATTGAATTGATGTGTAGAAGCCGCGATTTGTACTAAAAAGCTTCCTTAGCATCCTTCAGTCACGCTTTTGCTAAGCTGCATATTTTTCAATGTAAATAATTTGGAATTGCTTAACTCAACTGCTTACTTATCAGAGCTTATTTACAATTCAAAAGTATCCCATATTCTCGTTTCATCATTCGCCGACAAGGGGTGTTTTGGATTTGCTTATTAGAGCTGTTGAATAAGTAGTTTGGAATAAGCAACAATGGGGGTGTCTGGGATTTGCTTATTTCAAACTGCAAAGTTTTAAAAAATACCTAAAACTGCTTATTTGCTTAAAAAATAATAAGACAAGCAGTTAAATGTGCAAAACCCAAACACCCTTTAATCCATCAGAACTTCTTATTTGCTTCAAATAACCAAACCAAAAACACCCTTTATAAACTGCTTAGTGAAATAAGCTTAATTCACTAAAAACAATCATATAAGCAATTTAAAAAAGCAATCTCAAAACTCAAAAAAGCAAATATCTTACCATTTAGTTTTTCTGGTTGCCGAAAACGAAACAGTGGTGGCCGGAAAATGAGTTATGATAGATTTAGTAAAACAATAACCCCAAACACGAAAAGGATCAATATAATATTTTCATGATTACTGATTAATGCCCAATTAGGTTTCTTGATTTTTTTTCTGTATCGTGCATAAAAATGATGATTGAATATAGGATTGATTTTCTTTTTTGATTGATAAGGTGCTATTATCACTGATTAATTTAGGGTTATTATTTTCGGTGTTGATTAGTATGAGATGAGGAGAAAATGAGATCCGGAATTGGGGGAAAGCTATTAATGCATTCAGAAATATTATTGATCGGACGGTGTTCAGAGTTTTAGGAAAAGAATGCCGGGTGTCATTTTTTCAGAATTTTGAGAGGAGATGTGATTCAAACAAACACTCCCTTATATGGAGGAGTGATTCATTGAGATAGCACCTGAAGGTGATGAACACAACGAAACATCCAAATAAAAAAGTGAATCGGTTAATCAAATTAGAAATTACATTTGGAGGAGGAGAACATAAATGCACGCATTAAAGTAGGATTAATGAAATCATTAAAGTAGGCTTAGTGAAAAGAAAATATAAATTATGAATACCCATCATGCCCTTGTATTAATGTAGTGAGATGAATGATCAAGATTGCTTCTCAATCTAAAACTTTTCTCAATTGATCCGGACTCTATATATATATATATATATATATATATATATATATATATATATATATATATATATATAGGATCAAATAAGAAGATTACTTAAAATAAGAAGGAATAAGAAGAACTATAACCGCAAATCCGAGATGCACCGACCTAAATTAGATGCATCCATATAATCTTAGATGCATTATAACGCACCATATTGTGTTTTCTAGCTTTTAATCAGATGCATATACGTATATTAGATGCATTTTATGATTTCTCTTGTTTTTTTGCTCCTCTACACGTGCCGAAATCATAAAAATCATTTTGCACCATCTATACATCAAATTAACTTTCGAAACTCAAGATGTTGCATCTATATGAATAGAAATGCATCTAATGCAAGTCGTTGCATCTCAAATGCGTGGTTTTGGTCACTTCTCACCACTTCTTATTTTAATTTACCTCTCACTGGATCCCTACTCTATATATATATATATATATATATATATATATATATATATATATATATATATATATATATATATATATATATATATATTTATATATCTATACTACTTATAAAGCATGCATATCCCCCTCCTAACTCCAATCCTACAACTTTAAGATTCAGCCACACCAACCAAACTCCAAGCCTAAATTTACACACACCAAACCAACATCCAACCCTCCATCTTTAAGATTCAGTCACCCATACCTACATCAAAGCCTAAATTTACCTAAAAAAAAAAAAAAAAAAAAAAAAAAAAAAAAAAAAATCAAACCTAAAACACATCCAAAACAAACTAACATAAATACCCACACAAACAACCATTGATCACTGTATCTTAAAAAAACACACACACTCTAAATTTACACTCTCACTGCCCGCCGCCACCATTTTACTGTTGCACCACCCTCCTCACAGCAGCTACCAACGACGCCCCACCCAACCACCCGCCATCACGTTTTTTGGTACGTTTTTTATACATCCGATGCGTTTTTTGGTCTTCAAAAAATAGATCTATTTTTTTTAAGATGCGTTATTTTTCATATATATATATAATTTGTTTTGTTGATATAATTTTTTTTTTAACATTCGTAACTTTTTAATTTTTTTTTATAGATCCGAATTTTTTTAGTAGATCTAATGTTCTTTTTAGATCTATTGATTTTTTTTTAGATCTAATTTTGTTTTTAAGATCCGTATTTTGTATTGATAGATTTTAAAGATCCGTATTTTTTAACTGTTTTAAAAATCCGTATTTTTTTTTAATTCTTTTTGAAGATCCTTCAGTTTTTTTTATATATTTTAAGATCCGAATCTTTTTTAGATCTATTTTTCTTTAAGTCCGTAAGTTTTTAATTTTTCTAAAGATTCGATTTTTTTCTTAGGTCTAATGTTTTTATTTGTAGATTTTAAGGATCCTTATTTTTTATTTTAAGGATCCGTAACTTTTTTTGATATTTCTATTTAAGTTTAAAAGATCCTTATTTTTTTTCAAGTTTTTTTTAAAGTTCCGTATTTTTTTTTATTTTTTTTAAAGATCCATGAGTTTTTTAATTTTTTTTTATAGATCCGATTATTTTTGTAGATCTAATGATTTTATTTGTATTGCTAACATTTTTTTTTTTGCAGCCGCTACTCTTGCCGAAGCAGTAGCCGGAATCGTATTTATTGCCGGAGTGGTTTTATTTTTCTGTTTTCGTTTTTTTTTAATAGCTGTAAGAACATATTTTATTTTGTAGATACACGGCTGCCACAACCCTTTTTGTTTCCGGAATCTTCGCTGACTTCGCCAGAATATGCAAGCTTTGAACATATGTTGGTAAACAATGTCATAAGTTTATTTCCTATGTTTGTAAATTCATCTTGGTTTTGTTATAAAAGTTTGTGGAGATTTGGTTGTAAAGTTTTTTTTTTTTTTTTTTTTTTTTTTTTTTTTTTTTTTTTGATAAAATTGTTTATTTTTTTTTTGTAGATATGTACGTTTCTCATTTGAAGTTTGATTATAATTTGTTGGTCGTTAAACCTTCGATATACAAACAAATGATAATGTGGGTAGAAACTAGCTCTAAAAATATAAAACCCAATTGACACCTATATTGTGATTCTAATTAAACAATGTGAAAGATACACTTTTGAATTTCGAATCAATAATTCTTCCTTTACTTTTGCGTTGATACTAACAAAAGTATGAATTGACTACACCTAAAAGTTATATATTATGAATAAAGGTGTTCCAGCTTTAAGCCGTAAATGAAGGAAGAAAAAGAAGAAATTTTTGGAACAAATTTAAACCATTGTTGTCGCTTCTCTTTTGACGAGGCCCACCACCACTAAATTTGTGACTGTTACACATATGTTTTGAAGGATTTAATTAGTTTTCTTCTTGATCTATATAGTTTGCAAGTTTTTAAGTTTGTTTTATTAACGATGAGAGTTATAATTTTTTTTGCTTTTTCTCAGATTTACTTCTTGCCGCCTATTTCGACGGAGTCAACCGCTGCTGTTGCCAAATCGGTTGTCGTTGTCATCGGAATTGAATGTTGCATCTGGAAATTTGTTTGTTATGAAATTTTTTTTAACATTTGTTGTGAAATTTGTTGTAATTTGTTGTGAAATTTGTTATGAAATTAAATTTCAAGTTCCTTTTTGTAGTCATGCACGTCCGATAGCATGTCCATATTTGTTTTAAACTTTTTCCAAAATCTAGGTAAGCTATGTAGTTAAAATCTACGAAATGTAAGGTTATTTAGCAATTTGTTGCTTATTTTTGTTACAAAGTTTGTGAATCACGTTGTTAAAATAAATAAAGTTGGTTGATTTTAAGGCTAAGCCTTATACCCAAGGCATGTGTTTTCTGAAAAGGAAAAAAGTAGATACACGAGAACCAATAGTACATATTTTTAAGAAATATGACACATTGTGTTGACTGTTTAAATTTTGGAAACCGCATCCTCGAAAACCATAACCATGTGGATGTGAATTCAAATTTCAAACATTTAAATATCAAAGTATAAACTTTTTGACAAATACTACTACTACCTACCTCCCAAAATTTTAATTTTCATTTGACTTCAATATTTCTTTTTCAAATTTTGGAAACCGCATCCTCGAAAACCATAACCAATTATTCGCCGTTGAAATTTTGTCGAATATAGACACCGCTGCCGCTAGGCGCGGGTACTCGGCTTTGTTTTCTCTCATGGCCAAACAATTCCAAATGTTGGTGTCTATTTGCCAGATTCTGTTTTCTCTCATGGCCAGCTTTATGTGGCATTGTCTAGAGGGATATCTCGTAGAACAAAAAAGGTATTGGTTAAACCAGTCAAAGAGTTCCGTCAAGCAGGAATCTATACCTCAAATGTCGTGTATCAAGAAGTTTTACGTGACGAGTAACATGTGTTGTTAATTAATATTTCATAATTGATGTAATCTTTTATTTTAAGTTTCATTAAATATTTTTCTATGTCGTTTGATATATGTTAAGAAGTTTTGCTAGAGTTGAATTATCACATGTTACAACAGTTTGTAATTACATTTTCATCCTTTCACGTTTTATTTTGAACGTTATACAAAACACTTACCACAATATCGTATATCGTTAAATGTCTGCCGCTAGAAACCGATGCCGCTAACTATAAAAAAAAATTACATGTTGAATAAGATGTTTGCCGTAAATAATCGTCGCCACCCCTATACCTTCATAAAAACAAAATAATCTATTGTCGTTGTTGTGCAATCATGCATTCAAAAAAAGTGCTCTTCGAAAAGGATTCCCGAGCGATACATATACAATTTTTTGAAAAAAAAATTATTCGCCGCAGGAATTTTGTCGAAAACTAAACACCGCTGCCGCTAGGCGCGGGTACTCTGCTAGATACCACTGCCGCAAGACATGGCTACTCTGCTAGATACCGTTGCCGCTACACGCGGACACTCGGCTAGAAACCGCTGCCGCTAGAAACCGATGCCGCTAGGCACGGGTACTCGCCTAGTATATATATATATATATAGGCTCCGGTTCCATTGAGAAGGTTTTTATTTTGGGAAGATTGAGAAATCTTCGTTTGAGCAAATTGATTCATGTTTTTTATTTGATTCACAATATATATATATATATATATATATATATATATATATATATATATATATATATATATATATATATATATATATATAGGGGGCCTTTATTTTGAGAACCCTGTTAAGTGCGAGAACTGCGAGAACCCCTTATGTATTCCTAATAATGCATATTGTGCAACATATCAATGCAACATAGCATTTTTGAATTATTAAACCTTTTTATTTAATTCAAAAGGGTATAATAGTAAAAGTCAATTTTATATTATTTTTATTTTTTAAAATAAATAAATCCTATTGTAAAAAAAAATCAATTTTCGGATTTTTTTTTTTTTTTTTTTTTTTTTTTTTTTTAACATGCATGTTTTAAAACTGATTTAGTGCATATGTGTTTTTATGAATTAATTTTATTATTTTGTTTTTTGGAATAGTTTTTTCGACATACATATTTTTCATATTGAAGTGCATATATGTTTGCTAGATAAGTAAGTTTATATGAAACCAAGAACATACATGTTAAATACAAAATCCAATATCGATTGATATACAAATAAATACAAATTTCTAAGATGCAAAAATACATTAATCTAATCGATCTATACACGTGTGTACAAGTAATATTAACGCAAACAGATATATGTGCACACTCCTTGTTATCAAAAACTTTAGAAGTCGGACATATATGCACACTCGTAGTTGTCAAAGTTCAGAAGTTGGACATATGTGCACGCTCCTTTTCAATGTTTCAGAAGACGGACAAATGTGCACACTCGTTGTCACCATTCTTTTAATTCGGCTACATCTGATACAAAGAAAAGTATAAAAATTAGGAAAATAAACGCGAACTAATATACACAGGTATAAACACATGTATGAGGGCCTAAATTTAATTTTTTTTATTTATGTTTTTGGAATAATATTTTTACAATTTATGTTTTTCAAGTATTAAAGTGCCTGTGTGTTTTCTAGATAATGTAAATTTATCAAAAACCAATAACATACATGTTAAATGCAAAATAAAAAAGCTATAATCGTTTAATTAAAATTATGTGTATAACCACGTTAAAAACATACATGTTAAGCCAAGAACATGCATGTTAAATGCAAAATAAAGAAGTTATAACCATTTAATTAAAATTATGTGTATAACCACGTTAAAAACATACATGTTAAACCAAGAACATACATGTTAAATGCAAAATAAAGAAGCTATAACCATTTAATTAAAATTATGTGTATAATCACGTTAAAAACATACATGTTAAACTAAGAACATACATGTTAAATAAATGTTAAACAAAAACAAACATGTTAAACTAAAAACAACATATAGAGCCTAAATTTTCATATGAGGTAGTGCAATCAAAACAGTGAGAGTAGATGCAAACACAAGGACAATAAAACCATTGATCAATCGGAACAAAAGTTGATTATAGGCACTGAACGTTTTCCTCCAATATGACATGGCCTAATATTAGATAACAGAAGTAAAAATGCATTAAATATGCAAGTGAAATTTAGTAAGCTTGAACACTATTCTTCTAAAAAATAAATTAATTATTTACTTTGAGTTAACACACCTTCATTATGAGTAGCACTCTAATGATCACAAGCCATGATCTTCCATAAACCTATAACCAAGAAAAAAGTATTAGAACGCTAGAGGTGGCTTTAGTGCTATTATATATATCTGAGACATGAAATGTACCAGGATCCTTTTGCTATAATCAATTTTTTATGTATATCACACAAACCACTAAATATCAATTTTTTATGTATATCACACAAACAACTTTTTAAATCATCACACAAACAACAAATAAACATGCGACGACAACAAATAAATCAATTTTTTTTATGGGTATTTGTGTTCCTAACAAAAAGTTATAAAATATAATAAAAACCAATCAAAAATTCAAAATACACACAGTTACATCAAACCTTCATATGAAGAAATTAATCACCAAAATCACGTGAGGCCACTAGGGATATCAAGTTCGAGAATACTAAGAATAATATAAGATGAGGCCACGTTAGGCCACTAGGGATAAAAACATATGATAATAATCGAGTTTTTCCCCCCTAGCATATGAAAAACCAGATCTACTGTGGGCTAAATTAAATGGTTAAAGCTGAAAATCCGTCCGTCAGGGGTTGAAGGCGGATCTGACCACATGGTAACCGATGGTGAAGGTCGCTGTGGTCAGGGGGTTGAAGGTCGCTGAATCAAATAAAAAGGAGAGAGGCGGATGAAAGGGTTTGTGGGGGTGGTTATTAGGTTTTGGAGAAGAAGATGGAATAATAAAGTTCCAAATTAAACAACCGTATTTCTGGCATGATTTTAGCAAAAAAAATTGAATTATTAATTGAAAATGTGTAGATGTTAATTACCCTTATTGCCCTTGCGAATTAAGTATATTAATTTTTAAAAAAAAATACTTTACTTAATTATGATTGGTCAATGTGAGTTCTCGCTGTTCTCGCACTTAACAGGGTTCTCAAAATAAAGATACACTATATATATATATATATATATATATATATATTCCTGTCCAACCGCTTGCTTGCCAACTTGATGGGTAAAGATAGTCTAAGGCTATGTTTATTGGTATAGGTTGTCAATCTATTAAAAGACAAAAAGGACATAAAAACAATATTATATTAAAAATAAACAACCTAATGAAGCCACCTAGATCACTTGGCAACTCAAGATTGACAACCACAATATGCCTGTGTGGCTTTTTTTTTCTTTTTTCTTTTGTAATTTTCAATATTTAGTATAGATTGGTTAAGTTGTCGATAAATGATAAAAAAATATAGATGGGTTGTGTAGGTAGAGGAAAGAGATAATAATATTTTATTAAGAGTTTAGTTGTTGATAAAGATAGTATAATTAATATCGACCTTCCAATCCCACCCCATATTTCCAATCCATTATTATTACAGTATTTTTTTCATTTCATTGTATCATTTTATAGCAAAACCCATGGTACGTTCTATTTCTTGCAAAATTGTATTTGGCTATATGTGTTGATGATCAAAATTGTGTAATTTGATTATTATATAAATTGGTTGTGATAATTTATTAATATATACGTCAGGATCTTTGATTAGAAATATGGACGAATTGGGTTTTGCCAATTATATTAATTGGAGGTGGTTGTTTAAGCTTATTTTGGGCTTATATATCATAAGCTTATCTTTATCCGGCATTGAGGTTTTACTTTGTTTTGCACTTTTATAAAACGAACAACTACTTGCTGCTAGTTTTGTCAAACATAGTCTAAGTGTAAAGGTTTTTGTTTGTTGTTAAGTGTAGATGACGGACACGTTCGAGCCGGAGGAGACTGGTGTTGGTGGATTGCAGTTGCTAGGGAAAGATCGAGTCGTCTTCAGACTGTCTAAGAGGAAATCATTATTAGGTGAGGACTTATGTTTATTACATTGGGATTATGTATTTGCCTTTTTTGGACTATTATGTGTTATAGTAATACGGGATTTAGGGGGTTTTTGGGTAAGCTTATTTAAATAGCTTAATAGGTTATTTGGTTCTGAAAAATTGCAAGTCTCGCTAGGCGGCAACGAGTAAGTGGCCTAGGCAGGGAGCACATGGGGGTATTGGAATTTTTATGTACAAGTTTTGAAATTATATGTATGACATGTTTATAGGACCATAGTATTGTTCATAGAACTAAAAAGTATGTTTGGAAACAGTAACACAATTGTTTAAACACTTCAAACCGAGTTTTATACAAATTAGCACCAAGCTGACCAAGTTTCGATCAAATTGAATCTTTTGGCCGATTTCAGAAATTTGTGTTGTATAGCATGTATCCAACACACCCTTTTGTATGTAAAACTAACTTTTGCTTTGTTCAACTCAAATTCACCCTGCAAACCCAATTATAGAACCATTTTTACAAAGAAAAAAAAAGGAATTTATCATTCTTATGTAAAGAAAATAAATAATAGCCGGGAATTTGATGGATTGTCACAAGACCTCACATATTTGAAAATGATAATCACAGGCCCTTTTTCCACTAGGCAACCCTTGAATGGTTAGATATCATTTTGCAATTGTAATTGGGCAAAAAATGATGGTAACTTTATAGTGGTCGGTCAAATTTGAATAGAAATTTCTTGAACCATGACCACTTTCAGATAGCCTTACTCATTTGTACATGTTTGTTATAATTTGGCGATGTATTTGTTTGAAGGGTATAATGGGTATTTAATAATGTGAATTGAGTTTTGATTGGTTTATAATAATAAAATTGGTTGATATGACAAATTTTGTATTTAAATTGGGTATATATAGTATTATGGGTTTTGATTGAGTAAATATGACGTTTAAGGGTTCAAATTGGGATATATGGAATTAACCCTTTTATTAACCAATCACATTACTTTGTTTTGCCACGTGTCAAAATCGAACAAACTGATTGATATAATTTTTTTTCCATTAAGATTGTTTTGCCAAAATTCGAAATGATGTAATTTTTTTATTATATAAGAGATGTAGATATGTAGTATTATATTTCAAACACCAAACGTGACAGAAACAATTTGTTATACTGCATTTATATTCGTATCAAATGTGCAATAATAATATAAATCATAAAACAACTATACTAATACATGATCCGAGTTGCACCAACATTATGCAATTACGCTAAAGAACATGAGACGTTATACTTAAAGAGCACAAATTACCGTATCCAAACAATACTTTTTGATTAAACCGAGTAAGTAAATGAATTTAGAGTAAGATGGCAAGATCACTACTACTCTAGTAAAAACTAAACAGAGCCCTCGGCAACATATTCGTTCATTACAATTAGGAGCTAAGCCATGCCTCCACTTATTCCCAATATTTAATAGTGGATGAAGTATAGCTGATTAACTTTTTGAACAACATTGTTCATTTTTACTACTAACGTGTCAACGATCTTGGCAAAGTTTGAGAGAAAAAAATTAACTTACAAACAAATAATTGATGTTGAGCGAAGAAAATTAACTGGTAATTGCTTTTGTTTAAGAAATATGAAAATCAGCTTATGTAGGTTTTGTTAGTGTTTTTGTTTTGGCTAATTGCGCAAATAAGCAATGTATTATTTTTTTTGAAGAATACAAAACTCTATCCACCCCAAATTCATTATCCATCCATTTTCTATTTTTCTTAAAGTTATCTATCTTAATCTGCCATAAGGGGACATGTCCATTAACAAAGTTTTTCACGGTCCATACTAAGAGGTTTTGTTTCAGCCTACTTTTAAGCTAACGAGTTCACGCGGTTTCAGCTTATGATTGATAAGTTACTTTTCTAGGTTATTTCAAGACATATACTTATATCCACCTATAAAATTTAAAATAAGCGGGTAAAAGTAAGCTTATTAAACGTAAACCGAAATCATTTAAGCTCAATAACTCAAAAATAAGCTTAAGTGAACACCCCATACAGCAAGATATTTCAATAGCTCATTACATCGGCTGAAAAAATATATATATCCTAAATCTATGTTTTTCATAAAAAAGGAAGACAATTCTTTTACTTGTTTTGTTCCATGTTTTGTCCAATTTTAACCAGGATTCTAAAAGGCGCGCAAATGCCTCATAAAAGCCCCTCAAGGGCGTGAGGCTTGGTCATACCGTCACGCCACGCGCTATGCCGCTTTATGACACATCTTTTTGTAAACTCGATATATATGAAATATAATATAAATATATAAATATTTTCATATATTATGCCGCCGTATGTCACGCCTTATAAACGCAAAAGCTTCGCTTTAGTCGCTAATGCGTGAGACTTCGTCATGCCGCTACACTACGCCTCACGCTATTTATAACCTTGATTTTAACATAACAGGCAGAGTTAGTTTGACTATGTTAGACCGTTAATTAAGAGGGTATACAAACACACTAATGCTACATCCAATCAAATTCATCCACAAAAGAATCCCACACGCTGAGGTGGCGCGGGATGATTGGTTTTTTTGGGAGTGGCTCCCACAAAAAACCAATCATATGATGCCACCTCAGCATGTGAGATTCTTTTTGTGGATGAATTTGAGTGGGTGTATCATACTAACAAAATAAAAAACAAACACAGTAACTAACACACCCAACCCTTCAACCTGTTTCCTCATTATCACTTTCTGAAAAACTTTCTAACAACCACCACCATCTCCGGCAGCCACCACCAATGAAACAGTAACCCATTAATAAATTCCCTTAATTTAAACAAAATCCCCAAATTTTATAAAAATTAAAAACCCAAACTCTTTAATTTGAAGAAATGAGAGATTGGTGTGATGTTATTAGGTGAGGACTTATGTTTATTACATTGGGATGATGTATTTTCCTTTTTTTGGACTATTATTTGTTATAGTAATACGGGATTTAGGGGGTGTTTGGGTAAGCTTATTTAAAGTAGCTTAATAGGTTATTGGGTTCTACAAAAGCTAAAATTAAGGTTGCAAATCTCCCTAGGCAGCAGCGAGTAATTGGCCCTAGGCGGTGAGTACATGGGGGTATTGGAATTTTTATGTACAAGTTTTCAAATTATATGTATGATATGTTTATAGGACCATAGTATGTTTTGGATAGCTTAAAGTTGCAAACTTTCATCCATACCCCACCTTAACTTCACATAAAGTTTCAACCTTTTCAAGTTTAGTCCAATATTATTTAAAGTATGCGTAAAATCAGTCTATTTATGGTTCTTTAAGTATGCGTGTTCGTGACAGGTATGCATACTTGAAAACCCATAGATTAGCTCATTTTACACTGAGTATTGACGAGATGTTTGATGAAAAGGTTCTTATGATTTTGTAGAAGAAAACGCTATTTTTAGATTTGCTGTAAATGTTGTTTAGATGATGGTGAGATTTGTTGATGTTCTCGCGAGATTTAATTGTTAACTGATCGATTGACTTTTCGGGTTTTGGGTTTCGAGATTTTGTTAAGTCTATGAACGTTTTTTTAAGATTTGAATTGTTTTTATACGGATTTAAGATTACTTTTGATGTTTACTGCTTGTTAGTATTTGACGATAAGTGACGGTGTAACTATGTAACTACTCTTGTTGGATTTGTATGTTGTGTGTGTAAATGGGGGTGAATCTTTGTGTTTTGAGAAAATGTGGTATGAATTTAGGATATGAACCAGGTTTAGCTTTTATTGTTGAGTTATGATGTTTAGCTTTTCGGTTTTGAGATTTTGAGTTTGGATGTTTTTTCTATATAGGAGTCAGTTGTTAGGATATTGATTTGAGATTGCTTTTGATGTTTGTGGCTAGTTAGTATTCGACAATAAGTGATGGTGTAACTACCCTGGTTTAATACCCGTTTTGTGAGCTCAAATGAGGTGTATTTTGGTTTTTTAAAATAACATGATGTAATTATGAATTTAGATGTTACAGCTACAAATTTAAGATCTCTACGTGCGGTGTGTTTGTATAAGGATGCATGTTTGTATGCGTTAAGTTGTTAACATCTCTCATTACTTTTAATTTAAAGAAATTGCGCTGCATTTTTTAAGTTATGTTTATTGTTTCAAAATAGCTACATGTTTACAGTTGATGCGAGTGTTGTGATACTTGCAAATTCTTGATCAGGGATACAAGAGGCTAATCTTAGTCTTTTATAGCATATATATGGTCTGAAACTAGGCTTATAAATGCTAGAAAAGTAAAAGGATTTTGGATCCATTGATATATTGCTGTACAAATAACGAGATACTCTAGATCCCTATGAAGGAAAAGAGATTGATTTGGTGATTGTGGTATCTTGCTAGTTAATACAGGAGATGTAACACCTAAATTCATTGCTGATGTTAATACTGTGTTCCTATTTATCATGGAATATATGTCACTCTTTTCATTAATTTGGTAGAAGCCTTAAACACATGTGACTTAAAATTTGTTTGACTAAGATAGAACAAAATACGTACAATGACGAAAATGGGACGAATGAAAATGTATGTTGGTGTTTCATGCTAATAACTGTAATATAACTGATAAGAGCATAGATTCCCCTTCGCAAAGGTACATAAGGTTTGATTGAAATTAGGAATTTTGGATTAATTTCTTTACTGTTAGGATGCTTTGAAGTTAGATGCCTCATTTGGGCTTCGGGGAATATGAATAAGGTGGAACATTTGATGGTCATGACTGAAACAGCTGTTGTCAGACTAATATGAATAAACTGAAGTAGTGTTGTTTTTTGAAGTTACACTCTCTGCATGTTGAAAAAACGCAGAAACTAGGAAAATGTCAAAGTAACCATGGTACTTTATCTTTCTGAAACCTTAATTAATTTTGTTATGAAATGCATAACACAGGGTTTTCCTGCTTTTTTCACTGGTCACAGCGGAGAAATACGAGCTAAAGTGAGGAAACAGATCGATGAAAAGGTTGCAGAATGGCGAGAGGAAGGAAAGGCAGAGGTTGTTCCAGGTGTTCTGTTCATAGATGAAGTCCACATGCTTATTATCGAGTGTTTTTCATTCCTAAACCATGCCTTAGAAAACGACATGGCACCAATACTTGTTGCCACCAACCGAGGAATCACAACAATTCAAGGCACAAACTACAAATCCCCCCATGGGATTCCAATCAATTTCCTTGATCTCCTTCTCATCATCTCAACACAACCGTACACTGAAGATGACATTCGCAAGATTCTTGATATAAGGTGTCAAGAGGAAGATGTTGACATATCTGATGATGCAAAGGTTTTGTTGACAAAAATTAGGTTGAGACATCTCTGAGATACGCCATAAACTTGATCACATCAGCTGCATTGGCTTGCCAGAAGAGGAAAGGGAAGGTTGTGGAAATGGAAGACGTGAGCCGAGTTTATGAGCTGTTTTGGGATGTGTGAAGATCTACACAGTACTTGATCGACTATCAAAGCCCGTACATGTTCTATGAAGCAGCAACAAGGGAGGAAGATGAATCCAACATGATGGTTTGACAATGACGTGCTTGTAATTAATTTTTATTAGTTTCAGTTCAAGTCTGGTTGTTTTTTGAGCCTATTTATAGTGTAAATTTACAATGTAGAACAGTAGAATCAGCTAATCATGTCCGATGGCAACATGAAGAATGTGCTACTTTCTCATCCAGTTAGCCATTGTTGGTCTATGTCTAATCGTTGAGTTGTGTGCGAGATGATTTTTCGAGTTTGAATGTGTGACCAAAACAGCTTATATAATATCACGCATGCTTATAGCAAAAACCAAAACATTGCTTTTATAATCATATTTAGCACGATAACATCTATAGGGGATTATATTATAAACCTGGGCAAAAAACATTCCGGGCCAATGTGATCCTTACAAAAAACATAAAATGTTGATCAAATAACTCTTCAAGAAGCTAGACTTGTAGCTTCGGTTGCTACAATTTATTTGTCGGAGTCCTTCCGGTAGCGAGATGAATGATTTCTTGCCAATATTCGCCATATGGCAAGCTAACATGAATACCAGACAATAATAGTTAAAGGCTTAATAACTATCTTAATGGGTCCTACGTGGCAAAAATGAATACCTAATGCTTATAATAAAACTGGGAAAAATACATTCCGGGCCAACCTGATCCATACCAAAAATGTTCTCTTTTGACCCATTACACAAGCTGCTAGACCCGCTCATTTTCCCACCCTTACAAATATATATTCAAAGAGCAGCCGTACCTATCCAAGATGTTGCAACAGAAAGTTGAGGTCGGGTGCAAATGGCACGACATCCCGTTTCTAATACTTATGTATTCCTGATCCCTTTAGGTTTTGCAGCATTATGGAAGTAAACAGAGCATATCACTTTTCTGATGACGTCCCAATTCGACCCACATAATGTCAGCCAGATCATGAGCTTTTTCAAAAGGTCGAGTAATTGAGAACTCACAAGTCTCCACAGTATTTGGGCTTATGTTATGGACTAAAGAATACAGACAGGACTGAGAGCATAGATATAATCATTAAAACTTCGTTTACACAACTAAATTCTTCACATCTTAATAGCAGTTTAGCGAGTGGGTCCAATGGAAACTCAGCCATTTTTAGCCCAATATCAGTCAGACTCTATGTATTGTTCAATGCTCCCAATATCCATAGTTGATACAGGTAGACTTGTAGTTAAGAATGTTAAGTTTAGGTGACGAATCCATGAACTCGAAATCAAGTAAATTTTCGATTTTTGACTACTACAGAAGCAAAAGAATGCTCCCCAGATTCACCCTTCAGATTTCTGGGATGGGGTTGTCGAAGCATTTCTTTTTTGTACTCGTTTTCGGTAAAAGACAGTAACAGGTACCGGGCCTAATAGTAAACAAACTACAAGACCTAAATTTAGCTAAGTTAGTGTAATCTGACTACAACTATCAACAATATTCACTAAGCAGATCTATTTGAACTTTGTTTATAAAAACATTTTAACCCCAAAGACCTAACAAACTTTGCCCCCATGAAAGGATCCAGTGATGTAACCAACAGACTTTCTCATTCAAATAGACACACTTGATCATAAACATGGTTGATACATATGATAAGTCATCAGGAATGTAAATGCACCCTTACGTCTCTTACAGTTCTTATGCAACAAGAAAATTAAAACACACTTACAAACATATTTGACAAAGTAACGTTTATATAACTACGACATGCACTCCACCTTGCTGCACTTACTTTCAAATTTCACAAAGAAAGCTTGGTACTAGACCTGAAAGCGTTCAAAAATAAAACCATGTTAGTGATTGTTTATTAAAAAACTCATTTAAAATCATATTCTGCAAAGGATAGAACAGAGTACCTTATATATTTTGAAGCACGTCGAGAATACGCTGCAACTCATTGACAACCATTTCTATTTTCATCCGTTGTGTTGGTGAATCCACAGAGCACGATACTCCAATCTTGATAGTTGCAGCCAAACATTTTTCCACTTTCTTTGCATTCGCTTCGGTACTTTGCAACACAATTGCATCATTATCAATAACATCGATTACTTGATCTGGTAATGCCATGTAAGCAAATTTACGAAGGCTAAGACCTTCAATAAACATGTCGTCTATCGGCTTTTTCCAAGTCATCACCTCTAGTAATAATATTCCAAAACTGTAGACATCCCCACAACTTGTCATCTCGGTCCCGATACCATACTCTACAAATGAAAAACATTTAATTAATTTACAATCTTTAACCTGTAAATAAATATAAGCATCATGGAATAAAACTGGAATTACCTGGAGGTGCATAACCAATTGTTCCTTTAACCCCGGTTGAGCTATTTTGGTTTAAGTCTGTACCAAGTAGTCGAGCTAAACCAAAGTCTCCAACATGAGCCACCATATCATCATCAAGTAGAATGTTACTAGGCTTCACGTCACCGTGAACAATCGTTGTTTGGCAGCGATTGTGAAGATAATCAAGTGCAGTGGCAACATCTTTAAGAATATTTATTCTTTGAAGAAGGGTCAGTTTTGATGTATATTCATTTGAATGAAGCCAATCGTGTACACTTCCATTCGGCATAAACTCGTAAACCATCGCTTTAAAATCATTGCCTTGGAAATCGGTACTTGAACATGAAGTTATTATCTTCAACAGATTACGGTGCCGAATATTCCGCCATGCTTCACATTCTGCTATAAAACTTTTGTGAGCTCCTTTATTTTGAAGATGCAGAACTTTGATTGCTACAAATTTGTCATCATCATGATTGAGGATCCCTTTATAAACAGAACTCAACCCACCTTCTCCAATCAAATTTGTTGTAGAGAACCCATCTGTAGCCTTAAGAAGTTGACGGTATGAAACTTTCATGAACCACGCACTCCCTGATGATTGAGATGGTTGACTGTTACGTTTCTTCTTACACAAAAGATACACACAACATAATACGACGAGCAATGTGACTGGAATTACGATGACTAATATGAAGAAAGGAAACCTTTTTTTTTTACTACCCGTCTCCTTGCATTTGGGTAACTCAAGTGTAACCAAACCACCACAAAGCTTATTGTTCCCCAAAACTGAAAATGCACTTCCATTGGCAAAGACTCCTACAACCGGTACTTCACCCTCAAAATCATTAAAGGATAGGTTCAAATATCCTAGGGATTTCCATTTTTCTACAAATTGTGGAATTTTGCCTGATAAATTATTTTGAGAAATGTCGAGTGCCTCCAATCCTCCCAAGGAACTTATTGAAGATGGTATTATGCCTTGAAATTGGTTGCCACTAAGGTCTAACTTTGTAAGGCTAACGCACTCACCAAGGGTACTAGTAATGGGGCCTGATAAATTATTATAAGATAAATAGAGCTCGCTCAACTTATTGAGGTTTTTAATCTCTGATGGAATGGAACCAGAAAAGCGGTTTTGAGAAAGATCTAAAAAATAATTTAGTGATGGAAGTTGAAAAACCTGTTTGGGTAAGTTTCCACCGAGTCTATTGTCTGCAAGGTTTAACCCATTAAGTTCTTTACAATTCCCAAGGCTTGATGGAACATGACCTTCTAATTTGTTGTAATCTAAATAAAGTTTTGTCAACATTGATAAGTTCCCAATGGCATCAGGGATAGGCCCTGAAAATTGATTCTTATCTAGATCAAGAACTTGTAGCTTTTGTAGTTTACCAATGGTAGTGGGGATATTTCCTTTGAATAAATTAGGCCCTAAATCTAAATAGGTCAAGCCAACTAGACTACCTATACTTGAAGGGAGGTTTCCAAATAATTGATTGTCTCCTACAGCTAGAAAGCTAAGTTTATCAGAAAGATTACCTATTGATATCGGAAGCACACCAGTAAGGTTGCAATTAAAAAGATTCAAAACCATTAATCTGGTGCAGTTTTTTAGAGAATCAATAAACTTCAGGTTATCAGCTTCTCCGCGCCCATGGAAGTTGTTATCATATGAGTAAATTCCATTAATATCTCTTATATTTGTAAAATCGATTGTCAACTTCCCACTAAAATTGTTGTCACTCATATCAAGAACTCCTAATTTAGAACAATTGGAAATAGAAGGTGGAAGAACTCCGGTCAGTTCGTTATCCCGTAACTGAAGGAACTCAAGATTTGGGAGCTGATTACCAATTTCTGAAGGAAGACTACCAGTGAAGTGATTTTCAGATAAGGAAAAATTAACTAGGAGTGAGAGGTTGAAAATGGAATGAGGGATGCTTCCATATAAGTTGCAGCCACCAGAGTAAAATGTCGTCAAGCTTTTCCAGTGACCCAAGGTATCTGGAATGCTCCCACCCAACGGGTTCTCTGCTGCAGAGAACACTTCCATTGATGTAATATTCCCCAAGAAAGGTGGGATTCCACCTGTTAACTTATTATTCTGAATTACAAGAGTAGCAAGTTTCGAGAGTAAACTCATCTCCTTGGGTACGCATCCAGTTAGCTCATTATGATAGAGCCAAAGATCTTTGAGGTTCGAAAAACCAGAAAAGTTTGTTGGAATGTCTCCACTAAAGTTGTTTTCATCAAGATAAAGAAGATGTAACCTGGATAGACGACCAAGTTCATGAGGAATGGTTCCTTGAAAGCTATTGTTAGAAAGAGAAAGCACGCGTAGGAAGCTAAGGTTTCCAACATGAGGAGCCAATGAGCCTTCTAAGCCTTGCGAATCCAGCCGTAAAACAGTCACTCGTTTATGTCGCTTTCCACATGAAATACCACTCCAGTCACAGAAATGAAAGGAATGGTTCCATGAGGTTAGAACATTGTATGGATCATGGGTGATCTTTGACTTAAATGACAACAACGAGTGGTAATCAGTCTCATTATCGCCATAGGAAGCAGAGACAATGACAGAAGTAAGACATATTATTGAGAGACCATAAACGAGAAAAGAAATAAGAGAGGACGATGATAAGTAAATAATTGCTTGTGGTGACTTCATTTTGGGAAACTTACTTAGAATTATAAGAATAAGCATTCGCTTTTTATCCTTAGTTTTGCATGTTAACAGTTTGCGAAGACAGCTGGTGAAATGAATGACTTTTGATTGAGAATATACTGTAACTAGTCAAAGTTTTTATAGCAATTATTGGCGATAAAGACTTTGAAGAAAACTTGGGAGTGTGAATACTAGACTTATATTGCATTTTAACATTAATTTAAGGGATAACGGTCCAAGATGTCTATTAGATAACGTTAAATAATTTAAGAATGGAAGAAACTTACCGAAGACTCATTAGTCTTCCAATAAGGACCCAAAGCAGCTAGCAATACCTTTTTGACTAATAACATAAAGCTATTTTGTTTGTCTACCATGCATGTGTTTGATTATAAAATGCGTGACTTAAAAAACACAACCAATCAAGAAATGATTTTTGTTAAATTGGATATTCATGCACTTTTAGGATTTTCAATCAAGAAATGAACCAGCTGGGTTCTGTTATCATGTTTAATTATGATGGATTGGGTATTCTAGATCTTGCTGCGTTTTATGTTAAGTATTCATGAAAGGAGGACATGATCAAAGTTAATCGCAACAGATTCATATACCATGTTTCTAGTGCATATGTATAAAAAAATAAGTTAAACACATAAGATAACCATATACAAATATCATGTTTATTGGCCCACGTATTGAAGCGGGTATGAAAACATGTATTTTGAAGTTAAAAAATATAAGTCTAACAATGATATATTTATTTTTCCAAGAATAAATGTAACACTAATAAAGAAAATGATGTAAAGAGATATAGAGTTCACCAGGTGACGATGTTAATTTGTTATATTACTAAACTTAGTAAGATGTTAAATATAAAGCATTATAAGTTTAGGGGATAGCATGGTGGTTAAGTAAACTTAAGGGGTCATGTGAATGATGTTAAAAACAAAATCTAATAGGTTAATAAGCTAATATGACATTTAGGGGGTGTTTGGTTCGCCGTAATCCGACGTAATTGGATGTAATTGTAATTTGATTACATTACGTAGTCTGTTTGGTTCGCAGAATGGAGGGAATTGTAATTCAGATTACATTACGTAGGCTATTTGGTTTGCTTTGTAATTGTAATTCAGTCATTACAATTACCTCAAAGGAGGGACATAATCTATCAATTACAATTCCAACACATTCCAACTCTTTGAATTACAATTCATTCAAATTACAATTCCTTTGACAGATTACAATTCATTTCAAAACATACTGCTAACCAAACGTACCCTTTGTATTTGGACATTTAATGCTCCGGCCCTACCTGTATAATAAATTGTTGTTTAGTACACCAAATTCTTTTGTAGCTAAGTGTTCATAAGAGCTTGAATATTGTAAGCCGGTTACATTTTTGATTAATAAACACACATCACACACCATTTTTAATCAACAGGGTAAATTCAAATTAGCCACTGAGAGCAAAGGTGCGTTCATTTTAGGCCACCGATAGCTAAGGAGAGCTACGATCGTCAGTATCCTCGTTAGTCAAGGTCAATCGCATGTAAAATGACTAATATACCCTCGTCTTCTTCGATACTCTCACACCACAGTGAAACCCACCCAGCACCACCATCAAATCCCCTCAATACTTTTGTGGTCGTACTATATATTGTTTTTCTCTAATATAAGATATATCCTGTCCATCATACATTGAAACATTCACACGCATTCCTTAAATGGACGAATGCATGAAAATTCATCTACATTATGTAACTTTTCACAAAGCACCTAACGAAAAATATAACACTCATCTCGAAACCAAATTCCATAATAACATACTAGTATCCACCTCCAAGTAAAACTCTTAATAATATTATAGATCAATAACCGCCACACCGCGTCTCGGCGTCTATCAATCTTAAGCCTTAACTACTACTTATAACAGAACTTCCATCCTATACCTAACCATTTAATTTCACTTTCTTTCAAAGACGGCTATAATAAAATCAATTATAAATTAAATTAAAATAATAACAGAACCTGCATATCCAGCTGATTATGCAGGAGACAAACTCGAGCTCTCAACCGGATCTAAACTTCCGGTCAACAAAGGTAAACCGGTGACTGGCGCCGGAGAAGATTGTGACGGAGGTGCGGTGTTGTCGCTGGTGGTTGCGACTGCTATTGGTGATGGTGACGTAAGTTGTTGGTGAGTTGACTTTTAAAGACGGGAAAGTGGAGAGTACATATAATAGTGTTTCTCAATTGTTTTACCAGATGATTTGCACTTTTCTTTTTCTTTTTTTAATAAAACAATCATTTTATACAAGATGTATAGCATATCGTTCAACATTATAAGTGGTGGAAGAACAAAAAAATTTAGTGTGCAAATCCACCCATTGTTATATATGGTATATAAAGAGATAGATATAAAAGGAGTAAATCATCACTGAACTTTTGTCAAATTGCATGTTTCGTCTCAACTATTTCGAAAGTGCAGATATTCCGTCCTTTTTCAGTATGAACATCCATTGGTATCGTTACCCATTATTACTATTGATTTTAGTTCTGTTATCTGATTGATATCCGTTTTGATGTTCGTCGTGATAATTGATTTGCTATCTCATTTCATTGGTTATACGTTTGATATGATATGCTTCAGTTCAGTATTTGATATGATTATAATTGCTCTTGTATTGCCCAGCTTCTGTATATGTATCCTTAGCCATGAAGGTACCATGGCCATGTCATTGAGGAACCAGTGGCATGACACTATCTGGGGCGGTGTGATTAGTCCTTGGCATTCCCATTTTGTATATGCTTGGCCATTATGATTATCTGAGTATGTATGTTAGCCTTGAGCTAGCGTATGTACTACATTGTTTTGCAGGGAGCGTATAGATGCATCTTAGGGAATCTGTATCTATATCTGGTGATTGGTCGGTGTATGTTCCTACACCCCATCATACTCTGGTTCATTGTGAGCTAGCTACCCCATGTACAACTTATGAATTGACGGTATATAATTTGTGATATGATTATTTTTGCCTATTCATGTGTCATGCTTAGGAAATTGGGCAATGCACTCCGATCCTAGGTTGATTGATATTTGTTATGCACTCTAATTTGGTATTTGATTCATATGTGTTTCATATTCTGTTCATCTGACATTCTCTCTACAAACTCTTTTCCATTTCTTTAATCCTCTTTCCATTTGACCATCAAGACATGATGGTCTTCTTCTTTTTCTTCTATGTTCGACACACACAAACACCAACATGTTTCTGGAAATCTTTTGATACTAGTGGAAGTATCTAGTAATAAGTAGGTGGTAACTTTGGCCATTTGACACAAATGGTTCCTCAAGTTCTATTCTTTCTAATTTGGCCACTAATGCATTATAACAAGTTTATCACTTGGCAACATAGGTCCCCCTTCTATCAATGACAAAAAACATAAAATTCGTTAACTATTAGTAGGGATGAGCATTTCTAACCGAATCGCGGAACCGTACCGAAACGGTACCAATTCTTGATATACGGTACGGTACCGGGACTACGAAATAAGGTGAAAAAACTTCGGGACCCCTAATTCGGTACGGGACCGGTGCCAAATCGGGAAATTCCCGAAAAAAAGCGGGAAAACCCGATTTCCCGGTATCGATACCGATACCGATACCGGTACCGTTATCCGAATCCCGTTCGGTACGGTACTTGTACCACTAATTTATGCTCGGGAAAAAATCGGTACCACTAATTCGGTACGGGACCGGTACCGTGCTCATACCTAACTATTAATTTGACTATCGGGTTGACTAGTCAATAAAACTAGGTCCTTAGACCAAATTCAACCATGGTGGGACCTATTGGTATTCCGGGATAGGGGTGTAACATTTCAAAACATTTATTTTATCACAAAGTTGTAAGAAAGTTCATATTTTCCTCTACAAAAACCCAATTCTAAAACAACTTCCATTTGTTGTCAAATGTTTTCTAAAACAATTTCACAAGCATTGGCCCCATTTTTACGCATCATCTATAACTCAATTTTCAAAGAAAGAAAACCAATTTGAAAAACATAGGCCTCGGTAACTTCCTTTAAAAGTAAACAAAAATTCAACAAAAGTGAAATCAAAAAAGGTATATCATCATTGACCTTAAATTTTTTATTAGTCAAACAATGAGTGAAAAAAATATGTTGCAATATATAGAAGACCTCATACACTACCTAACAAAATTTTTTTGCGAAGCCAATCATAACTACAAATCACCAACACAGCAAATCTCATATCTAAACACAACCTTAAAAAAGCTATAGCATTTAAATGTATCATAAACTACAAGATCAAATGTACTCAGTTCTTGATATGTAGGCTTTAGTTTTCATCATTTGCTCAAAAGGTCATCATCATCCTTGGAAAAAATATCAAAAATTAAAAAGAACCAAAGGCTAACAGATTTTGACTATAATCATATGTCAAATATATTGTAACTACCAAGAAGAAACACAAATTAAAAGCCAATTTAGCGAGATCCGGTTTTTAGCAACCAACAAAAAGATGAAAACCAACACTGATCTTGGTCTTAAAACCAACAAAACTTTGCCTCTGATCTATGTTGAAAAGAAAACGATAGAGACCTTTTTACATTTACCAAAATACAAATTAGACAACCATGATTTTTTAGATCTAACAAAAGGACAATTTATAAAAAAAACCATAAAACCTTAGATATACTACCTACATCTAATCATATTCGCAACCATTAGCCTGAACAACATGAATGGCCAAAAAATACTCCAAAAACCTTTAAATATACAGTGAATCAAAAGATCATCATCAATCAAACAGACCATAGCTAAGAAACTATAAAATATTGAACACATAAAAGGCTTCGAGCAACAAACCTTTAGATCGAACCAAATTGAGTTATTGAGCCACAAACATGTAGATCTTACATAAAAGTAATATGATGGTGTCGTATGGCAAAACCAAACATATAAAACATATTCAAACATCGTTAGCCTTCAATACCCAAAACAAATTCAAAGTCGCACACAAAAAAAACATCAGCCATACCAAAAATAGCCAACACCACCCACCTTAGCTCACAATCGTCACACACCCATCACCATCGTCACATAAGCAAAGGGATCGGCGGCATCAAAGAGGCTGGCGGCGCGTGTGTTTATTTGTTGGCCTGCAAGGAGGTGGGAGAGAGAGTTAAGATGTGTTACTTGTGTGTGTATTTTGTTTTTGTAAAATTAATGAGTGTGTGTGTAATATATAAAGGGGTTAGGTTCTTTCATAAGTTTCAACTTGATTTTTCATAACTCTCCCACCTTGTACAAATTGAATTTTCATAATTCGAGCCGTGTACAAAGAAGGTAGCTATTGCAATTGAATGATTCAATACTTTTCAAATACACATTAAATCAAGCCGTGTACAAAGAAGGTAGCTGCATTTGATATGATGATTCAATACTTTCCAAATACACATTAAATCCAACCGTGTACAAAGAAGGTAGCTGCATTTGAATGATGCAATACTTTCTGATTAAACAATAATTCCAACCGTTAATAGAGTATCAAGGTTTGTGAGAATTAAATACCTGCCTAATATAGATTAAATTTTTCAACATTTCACATTGCTTGACTTTTCAACATTCAACATTTCAACTTTGACAATTTTCTCTTTATATGTAGTTAAGATGGGACTTGGATTGGATTTAAATTTCTGAGATTTTATTGTCAGTTGTTAGGATATTGATTTGAGATTGCTTTGGATGTTTATAGCTTGCTAGTATTTGACAATAAGAAACGGTGCAACTATCCTAGTTTAATACCCGTTTTGTGTGCTCAGATGATGTTAATTCTGGTTTTTAAAAATAACATGAATTAATTTTGGATTTAGATGTTACAGCTACAACTTTAAGCAATAATTATGTCTCTAGACTAGAATGATATCTACAACTCAAATGATGTGAATTTTGCCCTAACTAACAGTCCGTTTAACCATACCTCCCTTGTTGATCAGAAAAGTTGTTATATGTGTAACTAGTGTTTGGAATAAAGGTTTAAATAGATGCATGGCAATGTATCATGGTTTTGAAAACCTTTGCTTCACAAGCTTTTCTATCTTCTGATACAGTGTGTTTGGATAGAAAACTGTATTGTCTTCTGATGTCTTTGGCTAGTAGAAATCATAAGGATAGTTTCTTGTTTGGTAGTCAATGAAATGATCATTAATTTGGATGGTTATGGATAAAAAGCTTGCAGACTGGAAAACATCATGAAATTGTCTGCTAGAATAATCTGCCTTGAGTAATTTACTAGATAGATTTGGAAATATCTTTTTACTGAATCGTTGTTATCTTTAAAGGAGTGTTTGGGTTTGAAGATTGGTCAGATGGCTATGTACCTTGATACTGAAATTCTTTGACTCATAAACTCTCTTTTCTCAGGAATAATGTGGCAGGCACATGTGTATCTCGAGTCTAGTACGTTTATGTAGTCATTGGATAGTAGATACCGTATTGGAAGCAAATAGAAAAGGAACACCGAGTGGGATGAAAGAAACTAGCATCCTAAATCATGAAGTGTAAAGGGCATGTGGAATCTGAGGTCTACAATCTGGCCATGGGGGTACCTGGGACATGAGTGTTGGAATTTTATACTCATAACAATTATACATAAAACAAATAACATCATCAAAGCATGCAGCGGAAGACAATAGGAATAATATATGTAATTAGTTAACCAAACAAGAAAGTGCGTACCTTTTAGCAATACAAGAATCAATCGTTGATTAAACAAGAACAAAACCCAAAACCTTAATAATTAGAGTTTATATAAATCGACCCAATCAAATAATCGACCACCAAGATTCACAAGCTCAAGCGTGCTTGTCCTTCGTTCTTGTACACACGTACTAATAGCGATTTGATGTGGAAAAGCTAGTTCCTTGAATCACAAATAAACCAAACACTTGTTTCTTTCACTTGGAAAATCGAAGCCCTAAGGGGAGGGTGGTGAACGATCGGCCAAGGAAAAGAGGGAGGAGAGGAGAAGAGAAATTAGGTTATTGGTGATCCAAGATTAAGTTATGAATGAATACAAGGGTTTGTATTTATAGGTAACTTAACTTGGTGACCAAGTTTGTGTGGGTTAGGGTTTGGGAACCCATAACCGATCGGCCAAAGACCCACAAGGGGTTCTAGAACTTTCCCGACTTCTAATTTCATTCTTAGTCCTTGTAGTTAATTTAACGACCGTTAACCAAACCTCGTTAATTATTTAACCATCGTTATGTTTATTTCGTGACCAATAATTAATAATAATAACGTTTTATTTATATTAATTATGTACATCAATTCTCATACGTAATGTGTGCAATCCCGAAGTCTCGAGTTCGAATCCGGACATACTATTATTTAAATATCCATAAAACCTTTCAGCTCCCACTTGGATATTACTAAATATAGTAATGACATTGGTTAGTCTAGCTTTCACACGCCAACGCCCCCAGATCAAACCGAGCATGGTCTCCTGGAAAAAACCATTTAATGATTTGTCATTTTTACTTGTCCTTTTGTTACTAATACTACATTAACTATGAATATGGATCAAGTCATTTCATAAGTTAATATTCTATTTCTCGTTGTATATGATTGAACAAGATTACCAAATTATCTGAACGTATTCCAGATAGATCTTGGGTATGGCCATACAAACATCTTGTCAACCCTACGAGGGGCCGAAATATAGTATTATGCTTTGAAACAAATTCAAAGAAACAAATTCTCTTGACTACAAACATAACCCATGAATTTTGCAACACTTCCGAAAATAGCCCTTATAACTACCAGTTACGGATAGCGTTAGACTATCTTACACAAATGCACTACATTCATATCAGTTATCTGGTATCTCAAGTCTGAGGATAAACACTTCATGATATACTTAATGACAAAAATCCATAAGTATCATCATGTAAAGTTGGGATGAGTCCTATATTCAATTCATTGAATATCATGTGAATCTGGTATGTCCCACAAATCAATATACTTTAAAAGTATATTCTACCAAAACTCAAATTTGTCTTAATTCAATGATATTCCCACATCATTGATCGACAACGGAATATTTAGAATAACTTAAGTTACTCACGGATTAAACATGCAAATATAGGATATAATATTTAGAAAATGAAAATAAACATAAACAACTATTTTATTTCATTAAAGTAATATTTGTTCATAACATCCTTTATCCAAATACTAATCACAGATCTGCATGAAACTACTAGCTAAACAAAGTCCTATCCCATCAGCATGGTCAGTAAGTTTATCTTTTGGCAAAGGCTTCGTAAAGGGATCAGCTAGATTTTCATCTGTATGAACTTTGAGTAGATTGATTTCACCTATGTCGACTTGTTCTCGAACATAGTGATATCGACGAGGAAAATGTCTGGCGCCCTTCATGACTCCAGGCTCATTGGCAAATGTTATTGCACCAGAGTTGTCACAATACACATTTAAAGGCAATTTGATTGAGGGCATTACTCCGAGTCCCGAAATGAATTTCCTAATCCAAACAGCTTTCATCGCAGCTTCTGAAGCAGCTATGTACTCAGCTTCTGTAATAGACATCGCAACCGTTGTTTGCTTTTTGCTCTTCCAGTCAACTGCTCCTCCATTAATGACAAAGACATAACCCGTCTGAGACTTCGTATCATCTTTATCAGTTTGGAATGACGCATCGCAAAAACCTGTAACATCAAGTTCTGCATCTGGATTTCCTCCATACACTAGAAACATATCTTTAGTAGCCCTTAGATACTTAAGAATGTTCTTAACAGCTTGCCAGTGTTTCACACCTGGGTTCTGTTGATACCGAGTAGTAATGTTCTGTGCAAACGCCACAGGCCTTGTACATCTTACAGCATACATGATAGATCCTACAGCCGAAGCATAAGGAACTTTCCTCATGTATTCCACCTCAGCAGGTGTTGACGCGCATAGTTTATTACTTAAGCCATGTTCAACTTGCATCGGCAAATATCCCTTCTTGGAATTTTGCATACTAAATCTCTTCAGTATTTTATCAATGTAAGCACTTTGGCTTAATCCAATTAACCGCCTTGATCTATCTCGGCAGATCTTGATTCCCAGAATAAATGCTGCTTCCCCTAAGTCCTTCATAGAAAAGCACTCTCCAAGATAAGACTTTACATCTTGCATACTTGGAATGTGTTTTCCCATGATCAATATGTCATCGACATATAAGACAAGGAAAATAACATTACTCCCACTAGCTTTGTGATACACACATGGCTCATCAAGATTTTGAGTGAAACCAAATTTCTTGATTTCTTCATCAAACTTCTTGTTCCATTGCCTTGATGCTTGCTTCAATCCATAAATGGATCTTTGAAGTTTGCATACACGCTTCGGAAACTTTGGATTCACAAACCCTTCAGGCTGCGCCATATAGATGTCCTCATCTAAGCGACCATTTAAGAAGGCAGTTTTGACATCCATTTGCCATATCTCATAGTCATAGTACGCAGCTATGGCTATAAGAATCCTAATAGCTCTAATGTTTGCTACAGGAGAAAATGTCTCCTCGTAGTCTACCCCATAGGTTTGAGTATAACCTTGAGCTACAAGACGAGCTTTATAGGTGTGTGCATTGCCATCCATGTCAGTCTTTATCTTAAAGAGCCACTTACTTCCAACTACCTTAGCATTTGGAGGTAAGTCAACCTCTATCCATACTTCGTTATCTTTCATGGATTGCATTTCCCCATTCATTGCAACTCGCCATTTTTCCTTTTCAGGACTCATCATGGCAGCTTTATAGTTAGCAGGTTCACCAAGATCCCCTAACGTATTTTCCTCAGCTTCTACGTTGAGACATAGACGCTCAGGTGCACGCGTAGCCCTTGCGGATCTACGAATGGGAACCACTTCAATCTCAGGTGGAACGCCAGACTTTCAGGTTCTACTTGAGGTTGGCTAGTGTTCTCAGAAGGTGTTGTATCTTCTTGATCATCTTCCAGATCATAAACTCTCCCACTGAATTCATGAGATATGAGATCCTTTTCAAGAAAGTCTCCATACCTAGCAACAATTACTTTGTTTTCAGGTGGAAAGTAGAAGTAGTAACCCATCGTTTCCTTTGGGTATCCTACGAAGACACACTTAACAGATCTTTGTTGCAGCTTATCAGCAGAGTCATGTTTAACAAACGCCTCACAACCCCAGACCTTTAAGTAAGACACGTTGGGAGGTTTCCCATACCACACTTCATAAGGAGTCTTATCAACCTTCTTAGTTGGAACCATATTCAATATGCGAACATCAGTTTCTAAAGCATAATCCCAAAGGATAAGGGAAGAGTTGTAAGATTAAACATTGATCTAACCATGTCTAGCAATGTACGATTCCTTCTCTCAGATACACCATTTTGTAGTGGAGTATACGAAATAAGGTGAAAAAAGTTCGGGACCCCTAATTCGGTACGGGACCGGTGCCAAATCGGGAAATTCCCGAAAAAAAGCGGGAAAACCCGATTTCCCGGTACCGATACCGATACCGATACCGGTACCGTTATCCGAATCCCGTTCGGTACGGTACTGGTACCACTAATTTATGCTCGGGAAAAAATCGGTACCACTAATTCGGTACGGGACCGGTACCGTGCTCATACCTAACTATTAATTTGACTATCGGGTTGACTAGTCAATAAAACTAGGTCCTTAGACCAAATTCAACCATGGTGGGACCTATTGGTATTCCGGGATAGGGGTGTAACATTTCAAAACATTTATTTTATCACAAAGTTGTAAGAAAGTTCATATTTTCCTCTACAAAAACCCAATTCTAAAACAACTTCCATTTGTTGTCAAATGTTTTCTAAAACAATTTCACAAGCATTGGCCCCATTTTTACGCATCATCTATAACTCAATTTTCAAAGAAAGAAAACCAATTTGAAAAACATAGGCCTCGGTAACTTCCTTTAAAAGTAAACAAAAATTCAACAAAAGTGAAATCAAAAAAGGTATATCATCATTGACCTTAAATTTTTTATTAGTCAAACAATGAGTGAAAAAAATATGTTGCAATATATAGAAGACCTCATACACTACCTAACAAAATTTTTTTGCGAAGCCAATCATAACTACAAATCACCAACACAGCAAATCTCATATCTAAACACAACCTTAAAAAAGCTATAGCATTTAAATGTATCATAAACTACAAGATCAAATGTACTCAGTTCTTGATATGTAGGCTTTAGTTTTCATCATTTGCTCAAAAGGTCATCATCATCCTTGGAAAAAATATCAAAAATTAAAAAGAACCAAAGGCTAACAGATTTTGACTATAATCATATGTCAAATATATTGTAACTACCAAGAAGAAACACAAATTAAAAGCCAATTTAGCGAGATCCGGTTTTTAGCAACCAACAAAAAGATGAAAACCAACACTGATCTTGGTCTTAAAACCAACAAAACTTTGCCTCTGATCTATGTTGAAAAGAAAACGATAGAGACCTTTTTACATTTACCAAAATACAAATTAGACAACCATGATTTTTTAGATCTAACAAAAGGACAATTTATAAAAAAAACCATAAAACCTTAGATATACTACCTACATCTAATCATATTCGCAACCATTAGCCTGAACAACATGAATGGCCAAAAAATACTCCAAAAACCTTTAAATATACAGTGAATCAAAAGATCATCATCAATCAAACAGACCATAGCTAAGAAACTATAAAATATTGAACACATAAAAGGCTTCGAGCAACAAACCTTTAGATCGAACCAAATTGAGTTATTGAGCCACAAACATGTAGATCTTACATAAAAGTAAAATGATGGTGTCGTATGGCAAAACCAAACATATAAAACAGATTCAAACATCGTTAGCCTTCAATACCCAAAACAAATTCAAAGTCGCACACAAAAAAAACATCAGCCATACCAAAAATAGCCAACACCACCCACCTTAGCTCACAATCGTCACACACCCATCACCATCGTCACATAAGCAAAGGGATCGGCGGCATCAAAGAGGCTGGCGGCGCGTGTGTCTATTTGTTGGCCTGCAAGGAGGTGGGAGAGAGAGTTAAGATGTGTTACTTGTGTGTGTATTTTGTTTTTGTAAAATTAATGAGTGTGTGTGTAATATATAAAGGGGTTAGGTTCTTTCATAAGTTTCAACTTGATTTTTCATAACTCTCCCGCCTTGTACAAATTGAATTTTCATAATTCGAGCCGTGTACAAAGAAGGTAGCTATTGCAATTGAATGATTCAATACTTTTCAAATACACATTAAATCAAGCCGTGTACAAAGAAGGTAGCTGCATTTGATATGATGATTCAATACTTTCCAAATACACATTAAATCCAACCGTGTACAAAGAAGGTAGCTGCATTTGAATGATGCAATACTTTCTGATTAAACAATAATTCCAACCGTTAATAGAGTATCAAGGTTTGTGAGAATTAAATACCTGCCTAATATAGATTAAATTTTTCAACATTTCACATTGCTTGACTTTTCAACATTCAACATTTCAACTTTGACAATTTTCTCTTTATATGTAGTTAAGATGGGACTTGGATTGGATTTAAATTTCTGAGATTTTATTGTCAGTTGTTAGGATATTGATTTGAGATTGCTTTGGATGTTTATAGCTTGCTAGTATTTGACAATAAGAAACGGTGCAACTATCCTAGTTTAATACCCGTTTTGTGTGCTCAGATGATGTTAATTCTGGTTTTTAAAAATAACATGAATTAATTTTGGATTTAGATGTTACAACTACAACTTTAAGCAATAATTATGTCTCTAGACTAGAATGATATCTACAACTCAAATGATGTGAATTTTGCCCTAACTAACAGTCCGTTTAACCATACCTCCCTTGTTGATCAGAAAAGTTGTTATATGTGTAACTAGTGTTTGGAATAAATGTTTAAATAGATGCATGGCAATGTATCATGGTTTTGAAAACCTTTGCTTCACAAGCTTTTCTATCTTCTGATACAGTGTGTTTGGATAGAAAACTGTATTGTCTTCTGATGTCTTTGGCTAGTAGAAATCATAAGGATAGTTTCTTGTTTGGTAGTCAATGAAATGATCATTAATTTGGATGGTTATGGATAAAAAGCTTGCAGACTGGAAAACATCATGAAATTGTCTGCTAGAATAATCTGCCTTGAGTGATTTACTAGATAGATTTGGAAATATCTTTTTACTGAATCGTTGTTATCTTTAAAGGAGTGTTTGGGTTTGAAGATTGGTCAGATGGCTATGTACCTTGATACTGAAATTCTTTGACTCATAAACTCTCTTTTCTCAGGAATAATGTGGCAGGCACATGTGTATCTCGAGTCTAGTTACGTTTATGTAGTCATTGGATAGTAGATACCGTATTGGAAGCAAATAGAAAAGGAACACCGAGTGGGATGAAAGAAACTAGCATCCTAAATCATGAAGTGTAAAGGGCATGTGGAATCTGAGGTCTACAATCTGGCCATGGGGGTACCTGGGACATGAGTGTTGGAATTTTATACTCATAACAATTATACATAAAACAAATAACATCATCAAAGCATGCAGCGGAAGACAATAGGAATAATATATGTAATTAGTTAACCAAACAAGAAAGTGCGTACCTTTTAGCAATACAAGAATCAATCGTTGATTAAACAAGAACAAAACCCAAAACCTTAATAATTAGGGTTTATATAAATCGACCCAATCAAATAATCGACCACCAAGATTCACAAGCTCAAGCGTGCTTGTCCTTCGTTCTTGTACACACGTACTAATAGCGATTTGATGTGGAAAAGCTAGTTCCTTGAATCACAAATAAACCAAACACTTGTTTCTTTCACTTGGAAAATCGAAGCCCTAAGGGGAGGGTGGTGAACGATCGGCCAAGGAAAAGAGGGAGGAGAGGAGAAGAGAAATTAGGTTATTGGTGATCCAAGATTAAGTTATGAATGAATACAAGGGTTTGTATTTATAGGTAACTTAACTTGGTGACCAAGTTTGTGTGGGTTAGGGTTTGGGAACCCATAACCGATCGGCCAAAGACCCACAAGGGGTTCTAGAACTTTCCTGACTTCTAATTTCATTCTTAGTCCTTGTAGTTAATTTAACGACCGTTAACCAAACCTCGTTAATTATTTAACCATCGTTATGTTTATTTCGTGACCAATAATTAATAATAATAACGTTTTATTTATATTAATTATGTACATCAATTCTCATACGTAATGTGTGCAATCCCGAAGTCTCGAGTTCGAATCCGGACATACTATTATTTAAATATCCATAAAACCTTTCAGCTCCCACTTGGATATTACTAAATATAGTAATGACATTGGTTAGTCTAGCTTTCACACGCCAACGCCCCCAGATCAAACCGAGCATGGTCTCCTGGAAAAAACCATTTAATGATTTGTCATTTTTACTTGTCCTTTTGTTACTAATACTACATTAACAATGAATATGGATCAAGTCATTTCATAAGTTAATATTCTATTTCTCGTTGTATATGATTGAACAAGATTACCAAATTATCTGAACGTATTCCAGATAGATCTTGGGTATGGCCATACAAACATCTTGTCAACCCTACGAGGAGCCGAAATATAGTATTATGCTTTGAAACAAATTCAAAGAAACAAATTCTCTTGACTACAAACATAACCCATGAATTTTGCAACACTTCCGAAAATAGCCCTTATAACTACCAGTTACGGATAGCGTTAGACTATCTTACACAAATGCACTACATTCATATCAGTTATCTGGTATCTCAAGTCTGAGGATAAACACTTCATGATATACTTAATGACAAAAATCCATAAGTATCATCATGTAAAGTTGGGATGAGTCCTATATTCAATTCATTGAATATCATGTGAATCTGGTATGTCCCACACATCAATATACTTTAAAAGTATATTCTACCAAAACTCAAATTTGTCTTAATTCAATGATATTCCCACATCATTGATCGACAACGGACTATTTAGAATAACTTAAGTTACTCACGGATTAAACATGCAAATATAGGATATAATATTTAGAAAATGAAAATAAACATAAACAACTATTTTATTTCATTAAAGTAATATTTGTTCATAACATCCTTTATCCAAATACTAATCACAGATCTGCATGAAACTACTAGCTAAACGAAGTCCTATCCCATCAGCATGGTCAGTAAGTTTATCTTTTGGCAAAGGCTTCGTAAAGGGATCAGCTAGATTTTCATCTGTATGAACTTTGAGTAGATTGATTTCACCTATGTCGACTTGTTCTCGAACATAGTGATATCGACGAGGAAAATGTCTGGCGCCCTTCATGACTCCAGGCTCATTGGCAAATGTTATTGCACCAGAGTTGTCACAATACACATTTAAAGGCAATTTGATTGAGGGCATTACTCCGAGTCCCGAAATGAATTTCCTAATCCAAACAGCTTTCATCGCAGCTTCTGAAGCAGCTATGTACTCAGCTTCTGTAATAGACATCGCAACCGTTGTTTGCTTTTTGCTCTTCCAGTCAACTGCTCCTCCATTAATGACAAAGACATAACCCGTCTGAGACTTCGTATCATCTTTATCAGTTTGGAATGACGCATCGCAAAAACCTGTAACATCAAGTTCTGCATCTGGATTTCCTCTATACACTAGAAACATATCTTTAGTAGCCCTTAGATACTTAAGAATGTTCTTAACAGCTTGCCAGTGTTTCACACCTGGGTTCTGTTGATACCGACTAGTAATGTTCTGTGCAAACGCCACAGGCCTTGTACATCTTACAGCATACATGATAGATCCTACAGCCGAAGCATAAGGAACTTTCCTCATGTATTCCACCTCAGCAGGTGTTGACGCGCATAGTTTATTACTTAAGCCATGTTCAACTTGCATCGGCAAATATCCCTTCTTGGAATTTTGCATACTAAATCTCTTCAGTATTTTATCAATGTAAGCACTTTGGCTTAATCCAATTAACCGCCTTGATCTATCTCGGCAGATCTTGATTGCCAGAATAAATGCTGCTTCCCCTAAGTCCTTCATAGAAAAGCACTCTCCAAGATAAGACTTTACATCTTGCATACTTGGAATGTGTTTTCCCATGATCAATATGTCATCGACATATAAGACAAGGAAAATAACATTACTCCCACTAGCTTTGTGATACACACATGGCTCATCAAGATTTTGAGTGAAACCAAATTTCTTGATTTCTTCATCAAACATCTTGTTCCATTGCCTTGATGCTTGCTTCAATCCATAAATGGATCTTTGAAGTTTGCATACACGCTTCGGAAACTTTGGATTCACAAACCCTTCAGGCTGCGCCATATAGATGTCCTCATCTAAGCGACCATTTAAGAAGGCAGTTTTGACATCCATTTGCCATATCTCATAGTCATAGTACGCAGCTATGGCTATAAGAATCCTAATAGCTCTAATGTCTGCTACAGGAGAAAATGTCTCCTCGTAGTCTACCCCATAGGTTTGAGTATAACCTTGAGCTACAAGACGAGCTTTATAGGTGTGTGCATTGCCATCTATGTCAGTCTTTATCTTAAAGAGCCACTTACTTCCAACTACCTTAGCATTTGGAGGTAAGTCAACCTCTATCCATACTTCGTTATCTTTCATGGATTGCATTTCCCCATTCATTGCAACTCGCCATTTTTCCTTTTCAGGACTCATCATGGCAGCTTTATAGTTAGCAGGTTCACCAAGATCCCCTAACGTATTTTCCTCAGCTTTTACGTTGAGACATAGACGCTCAGGTGCACGCGTAGCCCTTGCGGATCTACGAATGGGAACCACTTCAATCTCAGGTGGAACGCCCAGACTTTCAGGTTCTACTTGAGGTTGGCTAGTGTTCTCAGAAGGTGTTGTATCTTCTTGATCATCTTCCAGATCATAAACTCTCCCACTGAATTCATGAGATATGAGATCCTTTTCAAGAAAGTCTCCATACCTAGCAACAATTACTTTGTTTTCAGGTGGAAAGTAGAAGTAGTAACCCATCGTTTCCTTTGGGTATCCTACGAAGACACACTTAACAGATCTTTGTTGCAGCTTATCAGAAGAGTCATGTTTAACAAACGCCTCACAACCCCAGACCTTTAAGTAAGACAAGTTGGGAGGTTTCCCATACCACACTTCATAAGGAGTCTTATCAACCTTCTTAGTTGGAACCATATTCAATATGCGAACAGCAGTTTCTAAAGCATAATCCCAAAGGATAAGGGAAGAGTTGTAAGATTAAACATTGATCTAACCATGTCTAGCAATGTACGATTCCTTCTCTCAGATACACCATTTTGTTGTGGAGTATATGGAGATGTGAGTTGCTGGACAATACCACACTCAGCTAGATAATCTTTAAACTCTTGGCTTAAATATTCACCACCTCTATCAGATCGAAGAGCTTTAATCTTCTTTCCTAGTTGCAGTTCTACTTCACTCTTAAAAACCTTAAATGTTTCAAAGACTTCATGTTTATGTTTAAGTAAATAAACATAACCATAACGACTGAAATCATCAGTAAAGGTTAAGAAGTAGCTAGCACCCTTTATTGACACATGTCTTAGTGGTCCACATACGTCAGTATGTATCACACCAAGAAAGAAGATCAGAAGCCCTTTCTAAACTATTTGTAAAAGGTTTCTTGGTCATCTTCCCAGATATTCAAGATTCACATTTATCAAATGATTCATCATTGATGTCTTGCAAAAGCCCATCGTGTTGCAGCTGTTGCATGCGTTTCTTGCCTATATGAGCAAGTCTACAATGCCAAAGAAATGAAGAATCCAAATCCCTTTTGATTCTTTTATTATTGATGCTAAAGACAGAATTATTTTTATCAATCACATTATCATGCAAATCAATTTCAAACACACCATTTACTGGAATAACCTTAAAGTAAAAAAAATCATTTAAAGAAACAGAAATTCCATAATCAGTAAATGTATGAACGAAACCAATATCTTTTAACAAGGAAACAGAAACGACACCCCTAACAATGGAAGGTGCGTAATGACAATCGTTTAATGACAGTACTAAACCCGAAGGTAAAACTAAATCAAACGTGCCTATAGCTTCAACGACTGCATGTGCTCCATTACCCACGTGCAGGTATTGCTGTCCATAGGCAAGCTTCCTTGCTCCTCTAAGTCCCTGCAGTGTATTACATATGTGAATACCACATCCAGTATCATATACTCAGGAATTTATTTTATGAGGAAAAGCAAATAATTCTATCATCAAAAGAGTACCTGAAGTACTGGCCACAGTGCAAGTATTTTTATACCTCTTATTTCGCAACTCATCAAGGTACAGTGGACAATTCCTCTTCCAGTGTCCAACCTCGGTGCAGTGATGACAAGCCTGATCCCTCTTCGGATTCTCACGCTTTTTGGGAGGGTACTTCTTGGGTTCTTGCTGATAAGTCGTAACTTGTTTTCCCTTATCAGCTTTACCCTTACCTTTCCCTTTCTTGTTCGCTAGCGGCTTATTAGGCTTAGAAATTCTACCCTTCTGGATGGTCAAAACCGCAGGTGTAGAGGCCTTGTTGGGCAAACCTTGTTCATAATCAATGAGCATTGCATGTACCTCACTGACTGTCTTCCCCGTGCAATGCATATTATAATTGAGCACGAAACCATCAAATTCCTTGTTAAGGGATCTGTTGATCAGGCAAATTTGTATGTCATTAGGGTAGACATAGTTCAAACGCCCCAACTGGTCCATGTAACTCATCATTTCCAGGCAGTGGGCACTTACAGGTTTCCCTTCTCCTTGCTTGCAACTATGAAGAGCATCAATCAACTCATACAGCTCTACAGTCACAGGCTTTTCAAACAACCTTTGCAATTCTTCCAGCATGAGATTAGGGAAGTAATTCTCAAATTGCTTTTGAAAGCTTGAGTTCATACTCCCGAGCATAATGCAGGCGACCTCATTTTACTTGTCATACTCAGATTGCCATGCAGCTCGTGCTTCAGCAGTAGCATCAGCTGCAGGTTCAGGAGGACAAGGCGTAGTCAAATAATTGAGTCTTTTGGCAACCCTCAAGACAATTCTGAGTTGCCGATACCAATCATTGAAATTCGCGCTACCAGTCAATTTCTCTCAATCAAACATAGATTTGAACGACGAGGCTAGTGCAGTAGATTCAGCTTGAGCCATTTCTACAGAAATAAAAGTTCAAAAGTTAGTACTTTCGGTAAGTAAACATTCAAGAAAATAAAATACCCTTTGGTCAATATTCATATTAACCATAGTATTTTCCTTGAATATTGGATCCTCATTATCATAGTTCCACCACATCAGTTGATCTGCTAGTGGTGAAAGTATAGAATAGGTAATCGTTGAAAAACGATAATTGACAAACAAGTTTTCAATTCCAAAATTATGGGATTTACAATTTTGCCAAAACAATTAATGCAAAACGTAAGCATGTTTTATCCCATCTTATGCCTTAAGTTATAGGTCTCACTAACTAACTTAATTAAGTTGTCTAATTTATAAACTGCAAATCATAAAGCTGAGGTCTCACACAACAAAATAATTCACCTCGTTATTGTAATCTAGATCAAGGTCTCACATAACTAAATTACAATTTTGTAACCACCGGTAAAAATCCATCTTTATACTAATAGTAATTCATTTTCTACATACAATTTTTTTCTATTGATTACTACAAATAGATAATATGCCGAACTTACAAACTGCTCACTCTCATATCTAATACCTTTGATATACACACTTTTAAGTGACAATGAAAGTCTCACAATAATGTCATGCTTGAAACTTCTTGGTATGGTCACCCATGCAAGTTGTGTCCTCCCATAGCATACGGGATGTCCGATATAAAGTATCCTTATAACAGTAACGTCATTTTCCAATAAAATGTCACTAAGTAAATTAGGGTTTTCTTACAGTATTGATTTATAACAATTTTGATACTACGTCATAAACCCTAATGTACATGTACAAGTTTAAGGCATAAAACCCTAACTCTAGGGCATTTTCTGGTTAAAAACCCTAATTTGCAAATCTTATGATTTTATGTAAATAAAAATCATAAACTAAAATTTAAGATATATATGAGACATTTACCAATTTCCAAGGTACAAGTTTATTAAACCAATGTACAAGTCATTGATGCATAAAAGTATTCATTTAATATAAGATTCATTATAAACCTTAGTGTACTTAATTTTAAGCACATTGTACAAACTTTTCAAGCACAAGACTTAAAAATATATTTTATTTTTAATAAGTACAACAAAACAATGCTAATGTACAAACAACAATGCACCTTTTGCTTTTATTATTTACATGTAAATTAACCTAATTATATTTTACCTAAAATAAATTACCAACCTAACTAAGTACTTACATTACTACACAATAGGTACAACAATAAAAGCCCTAGGTGCTACCCTTCAATGCCTAACGCCACCTTAATTACCATGGTTAGAAATGAACTAGCAAGTTACTACTAAGTTACCTAAGTACTACATGTAAATGTCCCAACCACAAACTAATTACTTGTACATGAAAGTTACACATCACTCTTCTTCTTCAAACCTAGGTCAAAAACTTGACACATAGTCTTGTTGGAAACAATTAAGACCAAGCTACTTAGCTACAACAATTACCACACAAGACCAAATGGTCCATAATTTCACACCTCACCTTGTTCCCTATCTTACACCTTCTTATGGTTATAAACCAATACAAGTAGCCAAATTATCTTCCATAAACCCAAATCCCTCTTGCCTATATATATACGACCATGCATACACACATCTTCATCATTCCATACAGTCTATCTCACCACACACTAATACACTCTCACTCACTGAAATTACAACCTAAGAGAAGTAGAAAGGAAGTAGGAACAAGTGCATGAAGCTTTGGTTAGTCAAATTCCAAGTTTGTAAGTCTTTTAAACTCAATTCCATTTCGTTTTAACTTTTAATATCAATTGCATACTGTTATAAAGGATTTTATAAGGAAAACGTAGCAATTTGAATCACTTAAAACGAGTACACGAATCAAAAGTTATGACCAAAAGAAGTTGCTGAAAATCTGTCGAAAACTTCCTGTGACAAAGTTAGGACACGCAAAACGAGGCACTTCTGGTCCGTTTCATAAAAAAGTTAAAGCACGAAAGTTTTCCGAAACGACGTTTTCTTCAAAACCTCAGGGGCACGGGTCTAGAAAACGCATAACAAAGCCAGAATTTAATAAAAATCCCAACAACTATTATATATATGTTACAAAAATAGTTCCAGCCCCCTTCTTGCGCCGCATTTATTTGCATCATGCTAAAGGTATTAGGATCAAACAAAGTACCGTTGTAAACACCACCTAGGATACAACAAAACGCCCCCATAACCCGGTTAAAAAGCCTAGTCGTTATCTTTAAAAACAGCCATCATTTTGGTCAAAAGTCATAAATGCTAAAAAGCTTTTTACAACAAATATATGGGAAAACATGGGATTTTTGATAAATTTGATTAGGAACTGTATTGGAAACATTAGAAATGGGTAAAATAACATTTCACAAGGTCGCATGCAAAAGATATAGAGCTTTATTGTTTAAAAACGGAAATTGTCATTTGGCAAAAATAGCCTAAGTATCCCTTTTCCATAATTAATATTTTGCAAGTAAAAGGTTTCAAGGTACGAGGTTTACACCGTCTTAAAGGGTTTGCTGCAAAGTTGTTAATGCCCCAATAACGTCTTTAAAAACACTTATAGTCTATTTTATAATTAACCACAACGAGGGTGACTCGCGGGAATTTTCATAAATAAGCCTTGTGTACATTTTTCAAAAATTGAGTCGTGGGAGTTATAGGATGATGGGAAATAACTTAAAAAGAGTTAAAAAACATATTACAACATCTCTAGGTGACCCCGTAAAAGTTACTGGGTTAAAACTGAAATTTTCATAAAACGCGTCGTGGCCAAGTGGCCATGTTCGTGGACTTGTATCTTTCTAATCAAAGAGAACTAGGACATGAGACCTATACCATTTAGAAGGGCTTACAGCCTAGTGTTTGAAGAGTCAAATGCGTTGTAGAAACCCTAGCTGGTCTTGTGTAAAATTTGCCCTCTTTTAGCCCCGTTATCGCCCAAAAACAACAAAAAGCACATAAACCCCCTACTTTGGAAAATCATTGCGACCAAACCGTAAGAGCTTAAGACCTCTAGTCTGAACCATTAGAAAGATCACTGGACAAACTCTTGAAGAGATCAAGAACGTAGTAAAAACCTATTAAGGCCTCGCCTTTATCCACCCGTATTTTTAGGCAAAAAACTAGTAAATTTCTCTTATAAAATTTTAAGCATGAAAATTGTAATTTTTGTAAAATAAAGTTCCTTTGGACTAATAATGTAATTTTTGTGAAGTTAGTCATATAAGGGCTGATTTTGTCAATAACCCATAGTGGAGGGTATAAAGTGTCATTTTTGAAAGTACAAGGGTAAAAACTGTAAATACTTAAATTTATAAATTATAACATTTTGGAAACATAAAATATTTAACAAACTTTGCTTTTGATAAAAACTTATTATTAATCATTTAAGTCATAATAATAAGTATGATAAGTATATTTAAATTTTTGTAGAGACCTCATGTTATAAAGAACATTATCGTCGCATAAACTTGAACACGAATACTAAATACATTATATACCAACTCAGGTCGAGGGTCGGAGCAGTTTGTTCATATTATCTAATTTGTTTTCCATCCAGACTACGATAACACCGAGGTGAGTTCATAGTCCCACTTTTACATAATTGTTTTCAAAACTTGTGGGGAGATACATGCTACAAAAACCGAACACAAGTATTTTTCTGTATGCTATCCTGATTGATATTGCCTAAGTACCTACTGTTGCCACTAAAAGTCCCTCATATCATGAACCATTAATCACTTGCGAGTGAACGCGAATATCGTGAATAGATCTATTGGCAGTTGACGCCCCATTTGTGTTAGCCGGATAGGTAACCAAATGCACGTTATTTGAGAATACTAGGAGAATGGCAAACTCCTACTCGAGGGCCTTGTTACTTACATCATCTCTATGATGTCAGTAACTTACATCATTAGTTCATTACTATGATGTTGTACTGTTAAGGTTTGCGTGTCATGAGACTTAGGGCAATATACTGTACTGCAATATTACTGATTTTACTAATGTTTATCTTGTGTTCAACTGATTATTATTCAAACACTATGGATTCACTCAACCTTTGTGTTGACTTTTTAGCATGTTTTATCTCAGGAAATTAGAGCACGATCTTGCACGGAGTGGCTATGGACATTCTTATAAAAAGGGCGTCCATTTTGTTATCATTCATAAGAATAAAACTATGTATTTCCGTATTTCCTTTGGGACCTTTATTTTGTAAAACTCTGATTTAAATAAATGAATGATAACTGTTTTATCTAAAACGTCTCTTTTGAGTCGTTTATCTATTATTATGACTGTGCTCCATGAAGTAATACCCCAACCTTAATTTCGCTGCGTATACCGAATTTGGGGGTGTTACAGATTGGTACCAGAGCCATAGTTATAGAGAACGGAATACAAAACCGAAACTATAACTCTTTTTCACACTTAAATAATGTCCTCCGTGCCACTACACTGTTCAGAAACTGTTTATGCATGTTTATACTGATTATTTATATATATAATGAGGTATTTATAATTATCGGGCGGTTACAGAGTTATGTCTTCCCCTATCCCTTTTATTATTATCTTATCGGATACTGAGTCCGAAGACACCATTCCTTCCACGGATACGTTATTTCATTCTCCAGCACCCAACCGCGCTATGGAAGATATGGAGTCTGATCCTTTCGAAGAGCCATCTAAGACAGCACTCCTCGTACACTCACCGCCACCTTCACATCCATACATGTTACCCACGTATGTACCGCCGTCAACTACACCACCCCCACCTTCAGCTACAGACTTTACTCCCCCGTTTCAGCCATATGAACTCGAAGAAGAGGCTAGAACCATCATTGCTAGGTACAATGCCTTACGATCACCTGCTCCAGATATCCCTACGCCACCACGGATATTCGAGATTGGAGAAGGTTCGCAAGCAGCAATGGACCGACCACCCACCATTCCCACACTACTGGCACACTTGGAAAGACATGAGGAGCAGATTAATACTGCCTTAGGCCATTTAGATAAGTTACCTCTGGAACGCATCAAGTCACTTGAGGATTCAGTGGAGGAGTTAGTTTCTAAGAAAGCAATTATGCAGCAGGAGATAGATATTTTGAGCACCGGAATGCAGGAGACTCGTGAGAGGGCAGACTTCAAGAAGATGATGCTAAAGAAGTATTGTTCCCGCACCGAGATTAAGAAGTTGGAAGATGAGTTTCACCAGCTGGTGGTGAAAGGAACTGATCTCAAGACCTACAACCGGAGGTTTCAGGAACTGGCGATGCTATGCCCAAAGTGCCTGATCTCGAGAAGACATTGGAGAAGTACACTGAAGGCTTACCCCGCAGTATCGAGGGTAATGTCACCTTATCAAAACCACAGTCACTAGAGGAAGCAATTTCTATTGCTCAGACATTAATGGATTGGGAAGTCAAGCGTGGTTTCACCCAAGGAGGTAATGAGCACAAAAGGAAGCTTGATGACAAAAGGACCACCCACCATCACAACAATAACACCTACTACAACAACAACCGAAACAACAACCATCATCACCAACAGAACCAAGGGCAGGAAACTGCCAAAGGTTATGTCGCCGCACCTACTGGAGGCAGTAGATATGCTGGAAATCTACCCTTATGCAACCGATGCAAGATGCACCACAATGGGCCATGCTTTGTTAAGTGCGGAAAGTGCCACAAAACTGGCCACAAAACCCAAGACTGTAGGGCCTCAGGTGCTAATTTGCAACCTGTAGAAGTGATGTGCCACGGATGTGGTGAGAAAGGACATTACAAGAATCGGTGTCCCAAACAGAATGGCAACCAGAACAACACGACCCGTGCAAGAGCTTACGTGCTAGAAAGTGCAAACACTCAGCACAAACCGTATGTGGTCACGGGTACGTTCACTCTCAATCGACATTTAGCTAAAGTATTGTTTGATACTGTAGCCGATAAAAGCTTTATATTACTTTCGTTTCCTTACTTAAACTCACCCGACTGCCCTAGACTATTACGATACCCTAATTTTCTTCCACGTATCCTATAATCTAATCTACAACCTTTATTCCGAGCTATTCCGTTATCACCCCATAAATTGATAATATGTCACTCTACTAACTATTTACTACCGCTAGGCGAACCAATTTTTCTTGCTACCTTGAAAAGCTGTTTAGGAAGCTATTTTAGAAAAACAAAACGTTGAACACCATCTAAAACTTTTGAGAAATATGATACTACTTTGACTGAATCAAGCATCACATCATTTTTCCTCAATTATACATAGCCTGATCACCTATGTCTAATGTAGGAAGAATCATGTCATGAAGGAAACAGTCATCTTCACAGATTTCCTAATAACAACCTTTCAAAAGCAAAACTTTGTAACTAGAAAACTATTCAAACACATCCTTCTAATCAATGCTCCATGAATATCCACACTTTTTCCACACCATAACCAACAACAGAGTGAATCTCGAGGACGAGATTCCATTTAAGGAGGGGAGACTGTAACCACCGGTAAAAATCCATCTTTATACTAATAGTAATTCATTTTCTACATACAATTTTTTTCTATTGATTACTACAAATAGATAATATGCCGAACTTACAAGTTGCTCACTCTCATATCTAATACCTTTGATATACACACTTTTAAGTGACAATGAAAGTCTCACAATAATGTCATGCTTGAAACTTCTTGGTATGGTCACCCATGCAAGTTGTGTCCTCACATAGCATACGGGATGTCCGATATAAAGTATCCTTATAACAGTAACGTCATTTTCCAATAAAATGTCACTAAGTAAATTAGGGTTTTCTTACAGTATTGATTTATAACAATTTCGATACTACGTCATAAACCCTAATGTACATGTACAAGTTTAAGGCATAAAACCCTAACTCTAGGGCATTTTCTGGTTAAAAACCCTAATTTGCAAATCTTATGATTTTATGTAAATAAAAATCATAAACTAAAATTTAAGATATGTATGAGACATTTATCAATTTCCAAGGTACAAGTTTATTAAACCAATGTACAAGTCATTGATGCATAAAAGTATTCATTTAATATAAGATTCATTATAAACCTTAGTGTACTTAATTTTAAGCACATTGTACAAACTTTTCAAGCACAAGACTTAAAAATATATTTTATTTTTAATAAGTACAACAAAACAATGCTAATGTACAAACAACAACGCACCTTTTGCTTTTATTATTTACATGTAAATTAACCTAATTATATTTTACCTAAAATAAATTACCAACCTAACTAAGTACTTACATTACTACACAATAGGTACAACAAGAAAAGCCCTAGGTGCTACCCTTCAATGCCTAACGCCCCCTTAATTACCATGGTTAGAAATGAACTAGCAAGTTACTACTAAGTTACCTAAGTACTACATGTAAATGTCCCAACCACAAACTAATTACTTGTACATGAAAGTTACACATCACTCTTCTTCTTCAAACCTAGGTAAAAAACTTGACACATAGTCTTGTTGGAAACAATTAAGACCAAGCTACTTAGCTACAACAATTACCACACAAGACCAAATGGTCCATAATTTCACACCTCACCTTGTTCCCTATCTTACACCTTCTTATGGTTATAAACCAATACAAGTAGCCAAATTATCTTCCATAAACCCAAATCCCTCTTGCCTATATATATACGACCATGCATACACACATCTTCATCATTCCATACAATCTATCTCACCACACAGTAATACACTCTCACTCACTGAAATTACAACCTAAGAGAAGTAGAAAGGAAGTAGGAACAAGTGCATGAAGCTTTGGTTAGTCAAATTCCAAGTTTGTAAGTCTTTTAAACTCAATTCCATTTCGTTTTAACTTTTAATATCAATTGAATACTGTTATAAAGGATTTTATAAGGAAAACGTAGCAATTTGAATCACTTAAAACGAGTACACGAATCAAAAGTTATGACCAAAAGAAGTTGCTGAAAATCTGTCGAAAACTTCCTGTGACAGAAAGTTCGGACACGCAAAACGAGGCACTTCTGGTCCGTTTCATGAAAAAGTTAAAACACGAAAGTTGTCCGGAACGACGTTTTCTTCAAAAACTCAGGTGCACGGGTCTAGAAAACGCATAACAAAGCCAGAATTTAATAAAAATCCCAACAGCTGTTATATATATGTTACAAAAATAGTTCCAGCCCCCTTCTTGCGCCGCATTTATTTGCATCATTCTAAAGGTATTAGGATCAACCAAATTACCGTTGTAAACACCACCTAGGATACAACAAAACGCCCCCATAACCCGGTTAAAAAGCCTAGTCGTTATCTTTAAAAACAGCCATCATTTTGGTCAAAAGTCATAAATGCTAAAAAGCTTTTTACAACAAATATATGGGAAAACATGGGATTTTTGATAAATTTGATTAGGAACTGTATTGGAAACATTAGAAATGGGTAAAATAACATTTCACAAGGTCGCATGCAAAAGATATAGAGCTTTATGGTTTAAAAACGGAAATTGTCATTTGGCAAAAATAGCCTAAGTATCCCTTTTCCATAATTAATATTTTGCAAGTAAAAGGTTTCAAGGTACGAGGTTTACACCGTCTTAAAGGGTTTGCTGCAAAGTTGTTAATGCCCCAATAACGTCTTTAAAAACACTTATAGTCTATTTTATAATTAACCACAAAGAGGGTGACTCGCGGGAATTTTCATAAATAAGCCTTGTGTACATTTTTCAAAAATTGAGTCGTGGGAGTTATAGGATGATGGGAAATAACTTAAAAAGAGTTAAAAAACATATTACAACATCTCTAGGTGACCCCGTAAAAGTTACTGGGTTAAAACTGAAATTTTCATAAAACGCGTCGTGGCCAAGTGGCCATGTTCGTGGACTTGTATCTTTCTAATCAAAGAGAACTAGGACATGAGACCTATACCATTTAGAAGGGCTTACAGCCTAGTGTTTGAAGAGTCAAATGCGTTGTAGAAACCCTAGCTGGTCTTGTGTAAAATTTGCCCTCTTTTAGCCCCGTTATCGCCCAAAAACAACAAAAAGCACATAAACCCCCTACTTTGGAAAATCATTGCGACCAAACCGTAAGAGCTTAAGACCTCTAGTCTGAACCATTAGAAAGATCACTGGACAAACTCTTGAAGAGATCAAGAACGTAGTAAAAACCTATTAAGGCCTCGCCTTTATCCACCCGTATTTTTAGGCCAAAAACTAGTAAATTTCTCTTATAAAGTTTTAAACATGAAAATTGTAATTTTTGTAAAATAAAGTTCCTTTGGACTAATAATGTAATTTTTGTGAAGTTAGTCATACAAGGGCTGATTTTGTCAATAACCCATAGTTGAGGGTATAAAGTGTCATATTTGAAAGTACAAGGGTAAAAACTGTAAATACTTAAAATTATAAATTATAACATTTTGGAAACATAAAATATTTAACAAACTTTTCTTTTAATAAAAACTTATTATTAATCATTTAAGTCATAATAATAAGTATGATAAGTATATTTAAATTTTTGTAGAGACCTCATGTTATAAAGAACATTATCGTCGCATAAACTTGAACACGAATACTAAATACATTATATACCAACTCAGGTCTAGGGTCGGAGCAGTTTGTTCATATTATCTAATTTGTTTTCCATCCAGACTACGATAACACCGAGGTGAGTTCATAGTCCCACTTTTACATAATTGTTTTCAAAACTTGTGGGGAGATACATGCTACAAAAACCGAACACAAGTATTTTTCTGTATGCTATCCTGATTGATATTGCCTAAGTACCTACTGTTGCCACTAAAAGTCCCTCATATCATGAACCATTAATCACTTGCGAGTGAACGCGAATATCGTGAATAGATCTATTGGCAGTTGACGCCCCATTTGTGTTAGCCGGATAGGTAACCAAATGCACGTTATTTGAGAATACTAGGAGAATGGCAAACTCCTACTCGAGGGCCTTGTTACTTACATCATCTCTATGATGTCAGTAACTTACATCATTAGTTCATTACTATGATGCTGTACTGTTAAGGTTTGCGTGTCATGAGACTTAGGGCAATATACTGTACTGCAATATTACTGATTTTACTAATGTTTATCTTGTGTTCAACTGATTATTATTCAAACACTATGGATTCACTCAACCTTTGTGTTGACTTTTTAGCATGTTTTATCTCAGGAAATTAGCGCACGATCTGGCACGGAGTGGCTATGGACATTCTTATAAAAAGGGCGTCCATTTTGTTATCATTCATAAGAATAAAACTATGTATTTCCGTATTTCCTTTGGGACCTTTATTTTGTAAAACTCTGATTTAAATAAATGAATGATAACTGTTTTATCTAAAACGTCTCTTTTGAGCCGTTTATCTATTATTATGACTGTGCTCCATGAAGTAATACCCCAACCTTAATTTCGCTGCGTATACCGAATTTGGGGGTGTTACAAATTTCAAGTGTTTCATATCATTAGATGGCATAAACTTAAATTTTAAAGGGTATAATTTTTGATGTGTAATCAAAACTTATGTATAAAGAAGCATGCATACAACTTTATAACATAAAATTTTCGAAAAACTTACTTAAAGATTTTAATTGCTAAGATTGAATTCTACAAAGTTTCAATCGATGCGTTGAGAAACTTACAACTTTGCACTAAGATGCTTCGTACATTGAATGGTTATACTAGGTAGCTCCAATCGAACGCACAGGGGGCAGAGGACCAGGTAAGCTCAAAGGCATAACCTTAGACATCCATTCAGTGAGACTGTGCTCACTTCTTAAATACCCCTTTATAGTTTGTTCTAGTGGGTGAGCCGTTCTAACCATTTAGTACAGTCGCATCAGTCGATTAAAAGTTCAAGAATAATTCTTAGATAACAAATCAATTTCGCCATTATTTAGTCCATTTAATTTTCTATTCCAAAAAACACTTTTTGCTTACTAACATGTCAAAACAATATATAAACAAAAAAGCATTTTAATAAAAAATAAACACACTCAAATAATATAAACATATAACTAAACAATTTAAAATATGTCAGAACAATTAGCCACATGCATAATTATTTCAATAAAACTCTAATAACAATTCTATTCGTAAATAAATGCATACATTAACTAGGACTTTCATCTTGCGAGAAGATGAGCCACATACATCGATAAGTCGATTGCGTAAGCCGAAGTTAATAGTATACCAATTAGTACATAACGAATTTTATTAGTTATAATTGAGGTCTTCACCAATTCAATAATTATTAAATAAATAAAACATGTGTGTATCACTTAACAATTAATCAATAGACAATAAACAATACTCCCTGGCAAAACATGCATGTTCCACCATGGATTCCGCATAACAATTATCACCCAAGATACGCATATTACATGGCACATAACAATTATTCATTAATTAACCACATAAAATAAGCATGCAATCCTAGGGTTTCTACAAGTTTTACAAAATTAAAACCTAATTAAATAAAATAAGGGTAATCGACTCATACAATAAAAAATTAGGGTTTCGAATTCAAAACCCTAAAAACCATAAAAAGCATGCATATAATCATAAAGATTCAATTTTTATGTGTTTCGGTAATTAATTACATCATATTAACGGCTCGTGATGCCACTGTTGGAATTTTATACTCATAACAATTATACATAAAACAAATAACATCATCAAAGCATGCAACGGAAGACAATAGGAATAATATATGTAATTAATTAACCAAACAAGAAAGTGCGTACCTTTTAGCAATTAAAGAATCAATCGTTGATTAAACAAGAACAAAACCCAAAACCCTAATAATTAGGGTTTATATAAATCGACCCAATCAAATAATCTCCCACCAAGATTCACAAGCTCAAGCGTGCTTGTCCTTCGTTCTTGTACACACGTACTAATAGCGATTTGATGTGGAAAAGCTAGTTCCTTGAATCACAAATAAACCAAACACTTGTTTCTTTCACTTGGAAAATCGAAACCCTAAGGGGAGGGTGGTGAACGATCGGCCAAGCAAAAGAGGGAGGAGAGGAGAAGAGAAATTAGGTTATTGGTGATCCAAGATTAAGTTATGAATGAATACAAGTGTTTGTATTTATAGGTAACTTAACTTGGTGACCAAGTTTGTGTGGGTTAGGGTTTGGGAACCCATAACCGATCGGCCAAAGACCCTCAAGGGGTTCTAGAACTTTCCCGACTTCTAATTTCATTCTTAGTCCTTGTAGTTAATATTTAACGACCGTTAACCAAACCTCGTTAATTAATATAACCATCGTTATGTTTATTTCGTGACCAATAATTAATAATAATAACGTTTTATTTATATTAATTATGTACATCAATTCTCATACGTAATGTGTGCAATCCCGAAGTCTCGAGTTCGAATCCGGACATACTATTATTTAAATATCCATAAAACCTTTCAATGAGTTGTATCTTCAAGTTTGGAACGATGAACATAGTCTCCGCACGAAATATGACATCCTAGAAAACGCATTAAGATGTGGTCTGGCACCACCGAAGTAGAAAAACTTGGAATATTGATATATGTATTTTATAGGGTGGCAATGTTACTCAAGTTGTTACGCCCAGGATTGTAAATGATGTGAATTGTTCAATTATGTAACATTTGGATAACAAGTACCAAACCTTACTCTATCTAAATGTATAAATAAATTTATGCGTATATATCTGAATTTTCATAAGAAAGCGGATTTGTGTCAGATTAAGGTGTCCAAGAAGCACTATAAAATTACGCAACTCCGAATGCTCCGCCACGACGTGCGAAAGTCTAATCCCTAGTTATAAAAATGGAGGTGATTTGTACATCACTTTTTTTCCATCCACCACTAAATCATGCATAGTAGTGTTGTGCTATGTGCATCACTGGTGTAATTTATTGGTGGATGGCAAAAAAAATTTGATGTACAAATCACCTCCCAAGAAATACATTTAAATCCAAATTTCACATAAAAACCTAGTTATGTATTTTATTTTTTATGGCTTACATACTTAGATTCACGGGGTGTTAGTTTAATCTTTGATCAACCCAAATACGACTCGTTTATCAAATGGGTTTGGCGGGTTGACCTGGTTTTGACTCAAACTTATTTATCCTCAACCCAAAACACGTTTAACTTTGTATCGGCAGAGGCGGACCTATGCCTGAACAAGGTGGTTCCCGGGAACCACCTTAGGAAGGGAAATCGTTAAGAAGCGATGTAGGAAGAAAAATCGGGATCTACCTTGAAAATTTTTTAGGAACCACCTTGGAGATCAAAAAGATAAAAAAAGCTCAATAAAAATTGTACTTAGATATAAATAAGAAAGAAAAATGGAAGAAATAAAGAGAACCTTTCGAAATTTTATCAGCCATTGTTGCCGGAATTTACAGAGAAGATGAAGAATAAAAGTTATTGGCACTTTGGGAGTATGTCTGTGTCACCGTATGTGTTAGAAAAAGTAGATAATTTAGTATAATATATTCGTTCTTTTGTGTTGTTAAGTATAAGGCTTTTCACTTTTTACTGTACCAAGTATCTTTTATATATTTTAAACATCAAAAAAGAAACAAGAGTGTATTCTTTTGCAAGTGTTACAAAAATCATTTGCTTTTTACATAAAAATGTCTCTAGCAGTTGAAAACTATATGCAGTCAAACTATTTTTATAGTTCGTACATCATAATGTACTTATATCTCCAAGATCTGTAGTTTTTATATAGTGTATTTGATTTCTATAATCTACATCATGATCTTTTAAGTGTATCAAATTAAGTTTTCATGATCTTTTAGACTAGAACTCTTTTTGACCCGTTATTCAAATCATTGATGTTGTGGTGTTGAGAAAGAAATTTTGTTTATGTATTTGTTTTGTGCTAGGCGTGGAAATATTTCTTGGCCCATATTTATTGTAGCTTTTCGCTTCACTACTGTAGTTGTGATAAATGTTAGTATTTGACACGACCCGACTCGCATATAGACAAGTTGATAGGTTGACCGGTTAAATTCTTTTTACCTTGAGCAATCAAGGAACCACCTTGGTTTTTGATCTAGGTCCGCCACTGCGTGTCAGATTCGTATCATTTATCGTTTCAAGTCAGATGTCTGATGAACACATTCGTAATGAGTATGGGTCTAGTAGGTGTCGAGAATTACCACCTCTTCAAATCATATAAAAAACACACTTTAAATAGCATAAGAAAACAACGTTACTTTTTTGATCCTTCATCTTATTTAAATTTACACTCTTACCCCTTCAACTTTCATTTTAAAATAAAAAAAACTCCCTTCATAAATCACATAAAAAAAATGTTCACTATATTTAGAGGGGTACTTGTTTACATCTCACATCCCCATAACTCGCTTTGACGTGATTAAGTATTGTTATTGTATGTTGTAATGTTCATTATCCTTTATCTTATCACAATTTTCCACTTTTAACCCTTCAATTTATATAAAATTAATAAAAGCATCCTAAATTAAATAATATCTAGAATTAAAAACATCAACTATACAAATCAATTCACAAGGTTTTAATTCAGTTAAGATTTAACTACATTTTTTATCATTGTGGTTTGTTGAGTATTTCACTTTTGGTCTAATTTTTTAAAGTATTGAATCTAGTTCAAAAGTTAAACATTCGTTCCAAGTTTGGTTCAATTTTAACAGACACCATTAGTTTGACTATGTTGACTGTTAATTAAGTCGGTACTTTGATACTAACAAAATACACTAAACTAACCCACCCAACCTTTCAACCTCTTTCCCCATTATTCACTTTCTGAAACAATTTCAAACAACCACCAAGGTAACAGAAATCCTTTAATAAAGGGAAATGATTTGCGCACTCTATTTTCTGATTAGGACACTTAATCATGTGCATTAATCTGTTGTACTAATGTACACTTCTTTAGCCAATTGTACATATGAGTGTCCCAATCAAAAACTGAAGTGTGCAAATCATCACCCTTTAATAAATTAACTCAATTTAAACAAAATCCCCAAATTTTATAAAAATTAAAAACCCAAAGGTACAAAGTGAGGGGAAGTGACCTTATAACACTGGGTAGGAAGTGAGGGGAAGATATTGGGGTATAAAAAAAAAGGTACACAGTGCTTTATACATTGGGATGTACTTTGTGAGAGAGATAACAAACCCTAACGGTTCAAATCGATTCGGTTTTTGTGATTCGGTTAATCGTGAGTTGAAGTTGCTGATTTTGTGATGCTCTCAGGTATACTTTTGAACTCAATTCGTTGATTTTTGTGTTTGCTTCAATTAGCTGTTAGTTATGGAGATTTGTGATATTATAGTGGGATAGAGGTGAATTAAGTGTGTTACGTGCGGCTATGGTTTGAAGCTCGAGTTTAGGTTGTGCACGAAAGGTGTTTGATGAAATGTCCATTAGAGAATGATACTTGCGTAATATTTATCGTTAGATTTTGACATGCAAAAATTGTTTGGCGTGTTGTTTAGAATGAAATAATAAGTTTTTATTGTTTGTATGATAATCAACTCCGAAAACATTTTTAGTCATTGGATAAAATAGTTTTAGGTTTAGTTTTGCCCGTCAATTGCAGAATGGGAAGTTTTGCTGTTACGTTTTCGCATCTACTGGCTAGTTACTGTTTGAAAAAACAGATATTGATTTTTAAATTGCCCTTATGTATTTCGGAGCAAAAGGGCATTTTGTGTGTTGTTCTTTGAGTAACCGTTAACATGTCTATACATATCTACCAATGCAACTGCAAATTTAGCAACAGCGTTACATTAGTTTTCATGTGATTTGCAGTCACAAAAAACTTTACCATGGCAGGCACATAACACAATGTGGGCTAATAGATGCTTAAAGTTAGCAAAATGGTTGGGTTGGGTAACTTCTGATAACATGAAATTATCTTGTGTGCGTAGGAACATTTGTGTTATTTGAAAACTTTTCTATAAACATATGAGTACTTTAATATGTGTAAAACCAAAGATCTAATATATAGATTAATAGAAATATTGTTCGATAATGACAATATAAAAGAATCTTACAGCACAAAATGAATTAGTATTAAGTTTGCATATAGGTAAGTCTAGCTTAATGGAGATAAGAATGTTATAGTTTTTATGTGATATTGGATAATGAAATTAGGCGAAGTACCACAATACATACCAAATCATTACATACTTTTTACTATTTTCATTCATTTTAGCATGTAGAAAGGATATATAGTTCAATGCACCTTCTGAAAATATCGCTCAGCAATGTTTAAAGTTGATAGCACTTGTAATGGTGAATAAGGCTGTTAAAAATGGCTGCAGCTAAGAAATGTTTTTCATCTGGATAACTGTTTATTTACCTCGGATTTTTCTGATTTGTGAGCTAATCATCCGTTTATTCTTGCATCAACCCGACTGATGTACTATTCTGCTTGATAACATAAAGTGTATATATATCAATTACAAGTAAGATACTAGAGTAGATATTATTTGTGAAACCGATCCAGCTTACCAATATGGACTGCCTGTACCACAATAGGCGCTAAAGAGCCATTTGAGTGAGAGATTAGTTCATGAAACAAAGTTTCTCCTAGAAATTTTCCGTGTTTAGTTTTACTTGTCATATATTTTTTATGAGTTTGTAGTGGGTATTGAAAGTGAAGTATGCTATACTTGGACTGACATTAGTAGTTTTTTTCAGCTTTTTTAAATTTGTAAAACGAATTAGAGGGGAGACTTTTGATTCATCTACATGTGAATGGGCCAACTCTGGTTTGGGTTTCTCTTACAACGGGTCAAACAGGGGAAAAGGAATGAGTTAGTTTTTAAGGGAACAATTTGAATGTGTCGAAAGTCACACTTTGTGTGATTTAGACATATTGAGATGCAGGAAGGCTTTGAATTATATGGATAGAATCATCATACTGCTGCCTTCTTGTGAATGATAGTTGTTAACTGTTTTATCGAGTATATTCAAGTTTCCTTTATATCAAGTTAGTTTACATTACTAATAAAATATGAATGTGTAACCTTGATTGTATGAAAAGTTAACTCTTTACACATGCTACTGTAATATGATGACTTATACTTAATATTCCACAGAAATCGAAGAACGAAAGATCACCACATTATGTCGAGCTCTTTGAGATTTTACATAAAACAACAAAAGGATCTTAAGTTCAAGATGCATCAACAGAAGGGCACGTTGGAGTCGGAGGAGACTGGTGTTGGTGGATTGCAGTTGCCGGGGAAAGATCGAGTCGTCTTCGGACCCTCCGTCTCAGAGGAAATCGTTATTAGGTGAGGACTTATGTTTATTACATTGGGATGATGTATTTGCCTTTTTTTGGACTATTATGTGTTATAGTAATATGATCGTACGGGATTTAGGGGGTGTTTGGGTAAGCTTATTTAAAGTAGCTTAATAGGTTATTTGGTTCTGAAAAACCTGAAATTAAGCTGAAATTTTCAAGTTTTCAAATTATATGTATGACATGTTTATAGGACCATAGTATTGTTTATAGAACCAAAAAGTATGTTTGGAAACATTAATAAGCTATTGGGTATAAAAAAAAGGTACAGAGCTTATTGAATGTGTTTGGGTAGGCTCATGTCAAAGTGCTTTATACATTGAGATGTATTTGTATTTTTCCTAATTATCATGTGTAAAGCAGCGTGAGTTTGTGAGAGGGATACCTGTCATGGGAATATGGGATTTAAGGGGTGTCTGTTAAGCTTATATAAAGAACTTATATAGGCTGGGCAAGCTTATGCCAAAGTGCTTATTAGTTATTTGGGGGAATAAGGGGTTTTTCGATAATGAATAAATGCATAAATTAAGCATAAGGATATCCTGATACATTACATCATCTTAGTATCCTTTGGGCATGATTGAAGCCAATATAATGTAGGTAGCCTTGTTCCGCCTCGAGATAAGAACCACATATCTAAAGACGTTATCTTTGTTAAGTTTGGTTATAAAAGTTATAGGGATTAGTTTCTCTGGTTTACACTCTACTTATATCTTGTTTGAGTGTTAACATTTTGAATAGTCATTCATTTTCAGTTTCTTTAATAACACAAAGTTTACTACGTTTTAGGATTAATTAGATACAAAACGAGTTGAAGGATCATCTAAATTTCCAGACCAAAAGTTTCCTCTCTCTCTCTGATCAAGATGACGTTGGAAGTGATGTATCCAGCAATGGACAAAATAAAAGCAGAAAGTACCATTTAACTAACGGTCCGGTTAACCATACCTCCCTTGTTGATCAGATGAAGCTAGTGAGCTGTCAAATATGTACTTTGCCTTAACTAAAGGGTATGTATCTTGGTTTTGAAAACCTTTGCAAGCTTCACAAGCTTTTCTATCTTCTGATAGAGTGTGTTTGGGAAAGGCAACCATATTGTCTTCTGATGTCTTTGGTTAGTAGAAATCATAAGGATAGTTTCCTGTTTGGTAGTAAATTAAATGATCTGCCTCGAGTGATTAACTGGTCAGATGGCTATGTACCTTGGTACTGAAATTCTTTGACTCAAACTCTCTTTTCTCACACTACTACAAAATCTGAAATAAAGTCCCCCTAATAGAGCCCTGTTAATAGGAAAAAAGGGCTCTACAAAGGTGTCCGTCAAAAACAAAGGCATAAAGCCCGGTTATGAAATGAAAAAACCTATATGTACACTGGTTAGATTTGGAAATATCTGGTTATTGAATATCAGTTATCTTTAAAAGGAGTGTTTGGGTTTGAAGATTGGTCACATGGCTATGTACTTTGGTACTGAAATTCTATTGGCCACAACATAGAGCCCTGTTTTATAAATAAAAAACCGGCTTTATTTGTTTTAACTTTTCCCTTTTGAGTGGGATTTCTCCCCCTTAAATCACTTTTTACAGGTTATGCAATCTTTCTATGACATCCATTTAATCATAAAATTCCAATTGTTGATGGTTCATATGACCTCAAACTAGCAGTTTATTGGTAAATTTCAATTGTATATGTTTAGATCTGCTAGTGGAGTAAATTTAGCATTGTAGGCATTTCATCTCTCAACACTTGCTTGCTTTTTATTGATATCACAGAACTTGAGGGCTTGGAGATAAGGTGGAACAAAGAGAACATGAAAGCCTACAGGTTATCTTTATATATATTCACTGAATACAAGGGTACTTGTCAAATTACGGCTTGATTTTTTGTCACTATAGATTCAGGTTTACATCGGTATCACTATCACTGTCACATGTTTCTTGTAAATAAAAACATGGATATAGAAACTTGTTATTTTTCACTTGGACATGAGACTTAGATACATGAAATGTATTGGTGGAATTACAGATTCATAGATTAATGGCTGCACATAAACTAAAATACCCTAATGAACAAATGATAAGCTTTGGCATTTGGTGATAGCACTGAGCCCATTCCGTAAGTTATTACTTCAGGTCCACAAGAAAATTATGTGTTTAAAACATTATTGATATGTTTGACTTTTGTTGCAAGGTCCCCAATTTTGCTACTGTAAATGGTTGTTTTTGACATAGACTCGTTAACATTGTGAACCATATATATGACACTTCAGTCCTAACCCGTTGGTATTCCCATTTCATTGTATTGCAGAAAAGCATTGGCTAATGCTTTATCAGTCACACCGTAGATGTGAACCCTTGGAAATGCAGGCTTGGGAGCCTTACGGGTAACACATGATCTAAACTAGAGATGTTCCATAACGGGCAGCTAGTCAGGTTGGGAAACAAGTCAAACTGGTAATTTTAGTCTGGACTGGATCAGGTTGACCTGCAAATGTGGTCTGTCCTTTTCTTAAACTTGTTTAAAAATAATGATTAATGGATGTTTTCAGCCTGTTGAACCATTAAATATAACATAACGTAAATTGATCCATTTATAAGTAAAATGCTTGAAATTGCGACCTGTGTATTCGAGAGTTAGTTTCTTAACAACGTAAATATTTTCTTCCCTTTGAAAGATCAACAAATTACTGGAATGGGCTCGGTGATATCACCAATGCCAAGGCTTAACATTTACTGCCATTCATATGTTTGAAGCTCGAAAGAATGATAAAGTGTCTTTGTTTTAGTTTGTGCAGGTGGTCAATGTGGTGTATTGCTAGTTATTAGTGTTATTTGGAGCTTGTACTTGGATGGGTAAAGTCAACATTTATTATGTATTCGTCATATGGCCTGATTCTCAATTCTAAAGGCAGATTGGAGACGACATCAACTTCATCAAACCCCATCTGTTTTTCTCGAGTTATTCAAAGGCAGTGATGATAATGATACTTACAGTGACGTCTATGGTGTGTGTTTTATTTTCAAAAGCAGTTAATAAGGTTGGTTTGTGTCTTTTTAGATGTGATGTTTGCAAGAGTAGTCATACAGTAGGCAAGCTCAATGTATCAAACTATCAACTCATTTGTAATGTCAATGGATCTTCCTTATTTGAATCGATACAATGTTCATTTGAATCAATACACTTGTCCCCTACACTATATTCAGTTTCCAGAATAACCCCTTAAGCTCACCTATTGTCAATCAATCCATACAGAATAATGCCTACTTTTTCAAAACTATCGGTAGCCAGATGAATGATTTCTTGCCAATATTCGCCATATGGCAAGCTACATGAATACCAGACTAATAGAGTTAAAGGCATAATAACTACCTTAATGTGTCCTACGTAGCAAAAATGAATACCTAATGCTTATAAGCCCCAAAATAGTTTTATTTAAAAAACTAAAAGCATAACTTTTGTAATCATATTATAAAACATTAAAACTGGGAAAAATACATTCCGGGGCAACCTGATCCATACCAATATTTATTTTGACCCGTTACACAAGCGCTAGACCCGCCCATTTTCCCACCCTTACGAATATTTATTCAAAGAGCAGCCATAACCATCCAAATGGCACGTCATCAGGTTCCTAATACTTATGTATTCATAATCCCTTAAGGTTTTGTAGCGTTATGGAAGTAACTGAGCTTATCGCTTTTCCAATGACGTCCCAATTCAAACCACATGACGTCAGCCGGATCATGAGATTTTTCAAGATGTCGAGTAACTGATAACTCACTTCCCGAGCCTTTCGGAGAGCTTTCACTTGTAAGAAATGAGAGTCTCCACAGTATTTGATAACTTTCCATGTGCATCATCGCTTTTGTTTTTTTCTGGGCTTACGAACAAAAGAATACAGACGGGACTGAGATCATAAATACAATCGTTAAAACTTCGTTTACACAACTAAATTCTTCACATGTTAAAAGCAGTTTAGCGAGCAGTGGGTTCAGTGGAAACTCAGTCATTTTTAGCCCAATATCAGTCATACTCTATGTGTTGTTCAATGCTCCCAATATCCATAGCTGATACAGGTAGACATGTTGTTAAGAATTTTAAGTTTAGGTTGCGGATCCATGAACTCGAAATCAAGATAAATTGTCGATTTTTGACTACTTCAGAAGCAAAAGTATGTTCCCCAGATTCGCCCTTTGGATTTCTAGGATGGGGTTGTCAAAGCATTTCTTTTTTGTACGCGTTTTCTGTAAAAGGACAGTAACAGGTACCGGGCCTAATAGTAAAGAAACTAGAAATACCTAATAGTAATTTGGCTACAACTTTCAAAAAAATTCATTATGCAGATGCGCCTAACGAAACAGTGAAACACCCATAATCTCCAAGTACATGTTTGACAGATGTAACCAGCATATTTTGCCCCCAAATTTTCAATTTTACAGAAATTGGATTGAGGAAAAATAAGCACACTTTTGATACATATGATAAGTCATCAGGAGTGTAGATGCACTCTTACATATCTTACGGTACTTATGCAACAAGAAAACTAAAACACACTTACAAACATATTTGACAAAGTAACATTTATATAACTACACTGCTCCTTGCTGCAGTTACTTTCAAATTTCACCAAGAAAGCTTGGTATTAGACCTGAAAGCGTTCAAAAATAAAACCAAGTTAGTGATGATTTATTAACAAACTCATGTAAAATCAGATTCTACAAAATGGGAGAACAAAGTACCTTATATATTTTGAAGGACATCGAGAATGCGCTGCAACTCGTTGACAACAATTTCAATTTTCATCCGTTGTGGTGGGGAATCCACAGAGCACGATACTCCAATCTTGATAATTGCAACCAAACATTCTTCCACTTTCTTTGCATTCGCTTCCGTACTTTGCAACACAATTGCATCATCATCAATAACATCGATTACATGATCCGGTAATGCCATGTAAGTAAATTTATGAAGGCTAAGACCATCGTTGAACATGTCATCTGTCGGCTGTTTCCCGGTCATCACCTCTAGTAATAATATTCCAAAACTATAGACATCCCCGGTACTTGTCATCTCGCTCCCGAGACCATACTCTGCGAATTAAAAACAGTTACTTAAGTTACAAACAGTAATTTGTTAGTAAATGTAAGCATTATGGAATACTACCTGGAGGTGTATAACCAATTGTTCCTTTAACCCCGGTTGAGCTGTTTTGGTTTAAATCTGTACCAAGTAGTCGAGCTAAACCAAAGTCTCCAACATGAGCCACCATATCATCATCAAGTAGAATGTTAATAGGCTTCAAGTCACCATGAACAATCGTGGTTTGGCAGCGGTTGTGAAGATAATCAAGTGCGGTGGCAACATCTTTGAGAATGTTTATTCGTTGAAGAAGGTTCAGTTTCGATGTATTTGCACTTGAATGAAGCCAGTTGTGTACACTTCCATTGGGCATAAGCTCGTAAACCAGAGCTTTAAAATCATTGCCTTGGAAATCAGTACTTGAACATGAAGTTATTATCTTCAACAGATTACGGTGTCGAATATTCTGCCATGTTTCACATTCTGCTAGAAAACTTCTGTGAGCTCCTTTATTTTGAAGATGCAAAACTTTGACTGCAACAGGTTTATTATGATTAGAATCGAGGATTCCTTTGTAAACCGAACTAAACCCACCCTCCCCAATCAAATTTGCTGCAGCGAAGCCATCAGTAGCCTTGAGAAGTTGATGGTATGAAACTTTCATGAACCGTTCACCCCCTGATGATTGAGATGGTTGACTGTTGCGTTTCTTCTTACACAAAAGATACACAAAACATGTTACGACGAGCAACATGACTGCAATCACGATGACTAATATGAAGAAAGGAAACTTTTTTTTCTTACTACCCGTCTCCTTGCATTTGGGTAACTTAAGTGTAACCAAACCACCACAAAGCTTATCGTTCCCCAAAACTGAAAATGCACTTGCATTTGCAAACACTCCTACAGCTGGTACTTCACCCTCAAAATCATTAAAGGATAGGTTCAAATACTCTAAGGATTTCCATTTGCCTAAAAATTGTGGAATTCTACCTGATAAATTATTTTCAGAAATGTCGAGTACCCCCAATCCTCCCAATGAACTGAATGAAGATGGTATTACGCCTTGAAATCTGTTGCCACTTAGGTTTAACGTTGTAAGGCTAATGCAGTCACCAAGGCTACTAGTACTATTGCCTGATAAATTATTGTTAGATAAATCAAGATAGCTCAACGTCTTGAGGTTTTTAATCTCTGATGGAATAGAACCAGAAAAGCGGTTTTGAAAAAGATCTAAAAAATAATTTAGTGATGGAAGTAGAAAAAGTTGTTTGGGTATGTTTCCAGTGAGTCCATTGTATGAAAGGTTTAACACATTAAGTTCTTTACAATTCCCAAGGCTTGATGGAACATGACCTTCTAATTTGTTGTGATCTAAGTAAAGTTCTGTCAACAGTGATAAGTTCCCAATGGCATAAGGGATTGATCCTGAAAATTGATTGCTATTTAGATCAAGAACTTGTAGCTTTTGTAGTTTACCGATGGTAGTGGGGATATTTCCTTTGAATCGATTAGCGCCTAAACCTAAAGTGGTTAAACCAACTAGACTACCTATACTTGAAGGGAGGCTTCCAAAAAATTTATTGTCTCCTAAATTTAGAAAGGTGAGTTGATGAGAGAGATTACCTATTGACATAGGAAGCACTCCGACAAAGTCGCAATTAGAAAGTTCCAAATGTACTAATCTGGTGCAGTTTTTCAGGGAATCGATAACCCTCATGTCATCTCCTTCTCCACGTCCATGGAAGCTGTTATTATTTAATGAAATTATATTAATATCACCTAGTTTTGTAAAATCGATTGTCAACTTCCCACTAAAATTGTTGTTACTCATTTCAAGACGTCTTAGTTTAGAACAATTAGAAAGAGAAGGTGGAAGAATTCCAGTCAGTTCGTTACCCCATAACTGAAGGAACTCAAGATTTGGGAGCTGATTACCAATTTCTGAAGGAAGACTACCAGTGAGGTGATTACCAGCTATGGTTAAATTAACTAGGAGTGAGAGGTTGAAAATGGAATGAGGGATGCTTCCATATAAGTTGCAGCCACCAGAGTAAAATGCCGTCAAGCTTTTCCAATGACCCAAGGTATCTGGAATGCTCCCACCCAACGGGTTCCTAACAACAGAGAACATTTCCATTGATGTAATATTCCCCAAGAATGGTGTGATTCCACCTGTTAACTTATTGTCGTCAATTTCAAGACGAGTAAGTTTTGAGAGTAAACTCATCTCCTTGGGTATGCTTCCAGTTAGCTTATTTTGATAGAGCCAAAGGACGTCGAGGTTAGAACAACCAGATAAGTTTGCTGGAATGACTCCACTGAATTTGTTTTGATGAAGACCAAGACGACGTAGCCTATATAGATGACCAAGTTCATGAGGAATGGTTCCTTGAAAGCTGTTGTTCCAGAGACCAAGCTTACGGAGGAAGCTGAGGTTTCCTACATGAGGAGACAACGAGCCTTCTAAGCCATGCGAATCCAGTCGTAAAACAGTCACTCGTTTGTGCCGCTTTCCACATGAAATACCACTCCAGTCACAGAAATGAAAGGAATGGTTCCACGAGGTTAGAACTTGGTATGGATCTTGAGTGATCATTGACTTAAATGACAGCAACGCGTGATAATCAGTCTCATTACCGCCATAGGAAGCAGAGACAGTGGCGGAAGTAAGACATGTTATCGCGAGACCGTAAAAGAGAAAAGAAATAAGAGAGGAAGATGATAAGTGAATTATTGCTTGTGGTGACTTCATTTTTGGGAAAGTTACTTAAAATTATAAGAACATGCATTGGCTTTTTATACTAAGTTTTGCATGTTAAAGTTCATGACATACAACTAGTTAAATGAAAGGATTCCACAAATTTCTTATCATCTTGAGTTTACTGGAAGCATACCCATCTAGAATGCCACAAATTTCCACAAATTTCTATGTAAGAGAAGACTTTTAAGAAGGCTTGGGATTGGGAAGACGACATTAAGATTTTTTGTAACATATCAATAATGCAACCAAAGTAGCAGCACCTATGGTCTATCATCCACACATTCCTTCTCAGCTTGACAAAGACAATTTGACTGATAAATACAGTAGCTGTTTTCTACGTGTACACAGAGAAGACTTTTAAGAAGATTTGGGAAATAGATCATATAACATCATAAAATAACACTCAAAACTCTAAACATTTTATGAAGAAGAATTAATATATTTAAATGAAGAATATGGAAATTTTTCATGTTTTGTAAGTAAGTATAAATGACAGTACGTTGCTTAGTTTGCTTGATTTTATTATATATATTTTAGAAGGTTAAGGAGAAAAAGTATTTAAAAAATACTTATGGAGTGATGCCGTGATGGCCACGGCACGACCGTGTTCGCCAGAACATATGAAAAATACTTTGAATCCTGTCAAATGAATAAGGTTATATGGATATGGCTATGTTCTACTAAATGTTCTTTGTGGGATAGAAATCTGCTGGTGGTCTTGGATACTAGTAATTTTGAAATTTGTTGGTTACAGTCTTGGTGTGGTTTTTGGTCTTGGCACTTAGTTGGTTGGTATTTATGTTTGGAAGGTCAAAAATGATGTTATAAGGAATGATATTGGGTTAGATTCCTCTTCTGTCTGCTGGTTTGAAAGTGTTTTGTGGTAAGAAGCTGTGTGGAATCATGAGCGAAAATGTGAGGCTTAGATTGCCGAGTTTGGTGGCTGCTGGGCGTTGAATTGGGGTTTTGGTTATTTCTTTGCTGGTAAAAATCTTGCTAAGATGGCTGGATTTCATTATGGTTACTTTGAAGTGTGTTTGGCAGATCATGGAATGAATGGTGTTTGGACCAGCTCAATATCAAGGTTTCAGTGGCCTAATTCAGAAGTGGAATTTGAAGACCCTGTAAAGAGTTTTGGAAGTGTTTGATGTGTGGTAAATTGTAATGGTGGTAAGATTATAAGTTTTGGTTAATGGGTAATTATTTGTGCAGGATATAGTGTTTGGTATTAATTTTGAAGCGAAGTGGTTTTTCGTCTCTTTTGGCCTGTCAAAAGGTAAAAGGGTCGTTTATTATAGTTTGGACAGGGTCAGATGGGAAGATCTATATTGATTTTTCGTGGACCGGAGAATATCGTGGGCAGACATTTTGAAGTTTTATAACCATTTGATTTATAGCCAATGTTTTGGGTTTTGTAGCTATTGTTTTTTGTTTGTTAGCTTACTCAAAGAGCACTAATTATTGTACCCATACAAAACTCAAGTTTTTGATTAACCAAAACCAAGTAAGTGAATTAAAATATGATACGAAGATGATAAGTAACTTAATGCTTGTGGTGACATTTTTGGAAATTTACTTAAAATCATAGGGATAAGTAAAAGTATTGGCTTATCCTTAGTTTTGCATGTTAACGGTTTGTGGTCCACATGCAACCGGTGAAATAAATGGCTTCCACAACTTCCTTATCATCTTGACCAAGACTTTAAAGAAGACATGGGATAGGGAAGACTATATGCAACCTACGGTCTATCATCCACACATTCCTTCTCATCTTGACCAAGAAAATTTGACTGATAATAAGTATATTGCATATATCGTAGACAAGTAACTTGTCTACTAACGAGGTTCGTTTGTAGCTGCATTTCATTGCGTACTTCTAATGTTCGTTTACGTAATTGTAAGTGAAAGAAATCGTACATCATCAAATGACATTTGTTGCTTAATTTTGTAAGAAAGTATAAATGACATTTGTTGCTTAATTTTATTATATATTTTTTAAAAGGTTAAGGAGAAAAATTATTTTTAAAAAAAATACTTATGGTGTGATGACGACGGCACGACCATGTTCGCCATAACATATGAACAATGCTTTACATTTTCAGTATTTAAATGCAAAGAGTCAGAGCATATTTACCCAAAGTATAACTTATACTAAAATTTAATCATTGTATCATTTACCCAATATTTTACAAAAAAAATACTATCAAGTTCACTTTTTTGCTGAAAACAAACATTTTTATTTAAAGTCATGATGGGTATCATTTGATATGAAACATCTATGTTTTTTCTTGTAACATAGTTAAAGTAGTCGGCTATCATTTGTTGATCAAATGACACTCGTAATCTTGTAGAAGGAAAAATGCAAAGATGTATGTAGTACTATGTTGTAAACACCAACCGTGACGCAAACAATTAGCCACATCACCTACATACTGTATCATGTGTGAGATAATCATATAGACCATAAGAAAATGATACTGGTGAAGCCAACACATGATCCAATTTACATCAACACTATTCATATACGCTAAAGAACATGAGACATTATACTCAAAGAGCACTAATTACCGTACCCATTCAAAACTCAAGTTTGTGATCAACCAGAACTAAGTAAGTAAATGAATTTACAGTAAGATGGCAAGATTGCTACCACTCTAGTTAAAACTAAATAGTGCTCGCGGCTACATATTCGTTCATTCCAGTTAGGAGCTAAGCCATGCCTCCACTTATTCCAATATTTAGTTGATGTTGAGCAAAGAAACGCAATTGGTAATGGCTTTCTATAAGGAACGTAGATGAAAATCAGTTTTGTTAGTGTTTTTGTTTAGGATAACTGTGCAAATGAGCAATTTATTATTTTTTTCGAAAAATACAAAACTCTGTCCATCAAAAAGTCATTATTCATCCATTTTCTATTTTTCTTAAAGTTATCTATCATAATCTGCCATAAGTGGACATGTCCATTAACAAAGTTCTTCATAATTCATACTAAGGGGTTTTGTTTAAGCATATTTTTAAGCTTACGAGACTTCACGCGCTTTCAGCTTATAATACTTTTCTAACTTATTTTATAACCTGTAGTATAAATTGTAAAATAAGCCGGAAAAAGTAAGCTTATTAAACGTAAACCGAATACATTTAAGCTTGGTAGCTCAAAAAATAAGCTAAAGCCAACACCTCGTACATGCAAGACATTTCAACAACTCCTTACATCGACTACAAAAATCCTAAATCCGTGTTTCTCTTAAAAAAGGATGACATTTCAACTAACCAAGAACCAGAATAAATAATTAAATACCCCAATTATTTAGACCGGGTGTAATAGAGGCCCTCACCACCTGTGATGAGCCTCTACCACGCACCATCTACCACTACGACCTGCCATCCACCGCACGTCAAGTTGCCTTTTGGGGTTGGTTCAGTGGTACAGACCACCTAACGTGGTGCACTAACTTCTTTTTACACCCAACCTAATAGTATGATTTAAGTTGAGTTAAATAGTGTGCTGAAAAATTGATGTGATGCTGAGGTGCTGACAAAGTGACCATTACACCCAGCCTAATAGTATGATTTAAGTTAAGTTGATTCACTTTATAATAGCCGTGACCAAAAATACCAAAATCGAAACCCCAAAAAAACCGATTCCGGAACCGGTCAACACCGGTTTTTGACCATAACCGGTTATTATCCTATAATAACCGGCGGTTAGGAACCGGTTTTTAGTTCTAGAAGTTGGGCCGGTTACTAACTGAACTGGTTGGGAAACCGGTTAGAGAAAAACCGGTTAGTAACCAGTTATTTTTTATGAACGTTGGGAACAAGCTGTTAACGAGGGACATGGAACAGACAAACACAATATGACCTTTTTTTTGTTTATAGCCGTTATTTTTGGCATTTAATCACCATTTATGCTTATAAACTTTAATATAAATACTAATCTTGAATATGGTTTAGTTACTTACAACTTACAACTTACAACTATCAAACACTCTTGAAAACAATCAAAATCACTCACAAAATGGCAACTCAAAGTTCTTCAACTTCCACCGGTGTTGGTTCTTCAAATGAACCCACGATTGTTGCGGTTTTAGAAACGGACCGAAACAAGGAAATTTGGTGTAATTTTGAGCTCGTGGAGTTTTCGGATAATACCATGAAGGCTCATTGTAAATTTTGCCAGAAGTTTTTAAGTAGCGGATCCAACACGACGTTGAAGCAACATATCGAAAAAAAGTATTGCCAAGCACTCATAGGCGTTCCGGATGCGGGTCAAGCATCTATGTCACAAGATGGGGGTATATTTGCATATGAGTCGGAACGGACTCGACAACAATTTGCAAGCTTTGTGATTCAAGAAGCTTTGCCATTCAACCATTTCGATAACCCGAGATTAACCAAGGTGCTTCAAAATTATCTTCAACAGCGATATAGTCACGTAAGTCGTTCTACTCTTAAACGTGATGCACTTAAAATGTAGAAAAAGGCTAAACTCGAAATCATAAAAGGTTTTGAAAATATAAATACAAATGTAAACTTAACAACCGATGTTTGGTTGGCGCCTCATCATTTGCCGCATTCGTACGTTTGTTTTACCGCGCATTGGATTAATCCCGTAACTTGGCAAATGATGAAGCGTACGATTGATTTTCAAAACTTTGATTATCCACACACGGGTATGAATTTATTTCGTAAATTAAGAGATGTGTTAAAAAAGTTTAAATTGAAACATAAGATTTTTTCAATCTCATTTGATAATGCTTTTAACAAAAATGTCGCCACTAAACTAATAGCAAGATACCAACCACCTTTGAATGGCATTTTTTTCATAGGTGATGTGTTGCACACATCATAAACTTGGTGGTGCAAGACAGATTAGGGGTACCCGAAATAATGTCGATAAAAAACGCTTTTAAAACAATGTTGCAAGATATATTTTGTGGCCCTAAAGAAAGCTATAAGAGTTATATGAGATTTTGTGTGGAAACGGAAACCAAATTTTTAACACCTAATTGGGAAGTTCCTACAAGATAGAACTCGACTTATTATATGTTTAAAAGTGTTTTACGCCAAAAAATTGCTTTAAGTACTTTTCATGATGATCTTGCCGGTGATACCTAGTTGAACCATTTTCCTTCTAAAATTGGGAAACTATTGAAAAATTAACCGAATTACTAGAAGTTTTTAAAGATGCAACTACTTTATTATCGGATGTATATTATCCCACGAGTCATAGGTTAATCCAACAAATTTTTGCAATGTGTTCAAAAATAGGCGAATTCGAATCAAGTGGTCCACCATATGATATTATGGTTGAACCTATGAAAGAAAAACTTAAAAAATATTTCAAAGAAATTTCACCGGTAATTACTTGTGCCGCCGCATTAGACCCACGCTTTAACATTAGTGGGGTGGAACTACTTATCGAGAAGATTTCGATTGATTTGGATTTGAAATTAGAAAACCTTAACTATGCAATGAATGCAAAAGCTTATTTTAACAAATGTTTTAAAGATTTATTTGATATTTATTTTAGTAAATATGGTTCAACTAATGTTTCAATTAGTTGTGGTGCTTCATCATCCTTTTCGAGTTCGAGGTTTAACTTATTTCAAACTTTAAGACAAGAAAGTGTTAAACGGGATAGGAGTGACCAAACCGGTACTAACGAATTTGGGAGATATATCAGAACCGATTGGATAAGCTCTATGGGACAAGAAGAATTTGAAAACTTTGATGTTTTGTCTTGGTGGAAAGGAAGGCAATCTCAATTTCCCGTTCTATCCAAGATGGTTCGAGATTTACTAAGCGTACAAGCTTCTACGGTAGTTTCGGAATCAGGTTTTTCTCTTAGTGGAAGGGTATTAACGATTCGAAGAACAAGACTCACGCCGGCATCTTTGGAGATTTGTATTTGCTTAAAGGATCACTTGGATGCACAAGAACGTATACAACACATTTCTAATATTGAAGCCAATTATTTAGAGATCAAACCTCAAATACTTGAGACCGAGATGCAAGAGGTTATAAAATCTCACTTTCCGATGAAGAAATCGCTCAAGACGACCAAGCTAGGTCCGGATCCGGAGACTCCGAATAAGACCTCACTATCGCTCAATGTATTAGCTTTCCAATGAATAAATCACTCAATGTATTAGCTTATGTTTCAAGTAGTTTATGTTTGACGTATTGAGTTTATTTAATAAAAGTTGAAGTTTATTGAGTTATTATGTATAAAATGCGAATGGAAAAAAAAAACCAAAAACCCGAGCACCATTTAGTTCTTAACAGTAGCAAAAACATAAAACTTTTTTTTAAAAAAAGGTTATAACCAGTTTTTCCTATAATAACCGGTTAGTACCGGGTTTGGTTTTTTCTACCCAAAAGTCTAAACGACCCGAACCATTTTTTGAAAATAACCGGTTTGACCAAAAACTGAATTGATTACTAACCGAATCGGTTAGCCCAAAAAACCCGATTTACGCACGGCTACTTTATACCGTAATATAAAGTACATGCAACAAAAGTTTAAAACTATTAGACTTCAAAACCTAACAAAAGATAGGAAACAAAGACAAAAAACAACATTAAGTACCAAAACATTCCTCCATTTTCATTCCTTAGTAACAGTCAATGTTTGGATTCCAAAAGTACAAAAGAAACATTTCTAAATAGAGTCTAGATATAACAGCAGCATCTAACAAAAACTGAGTTGTACAACCCTTTTAAGCACAAGTTACAACTGCATAATGCACACTACATGTTACCTATTTTCCCATCCAACAACCCAAAAAACCAAACCAAACTCCCAAGTTCAGGAATTTTGTACCTAAATGGAACAAACACCATCCGTACTTGGACCATTGTCGACATACATTGTATCGGCTTCCTTAACATCTGCTAAAACATGAAGAAACTCGGGAGGAATAGCTGCAGGGTCGAGGTGTAGACAACCCTTTGGAGCGTTTGCAGATTCTTGACCCGTGAGCAAGTATGAAGGTATATGATGCGATATTTTAAGAAAGTCTTTTTCCAGGATAACTTTTGTTTCTTTGCTGTCGAGATGTCGGTGAAACACTGTTTTAAATCCTGCAACTTTGACTAGTGGCGTGACGGTAACGCCTGTTTCTTCACTGGACTCGTCAACTTCCACAAGTTCGTAAGTATGTTTGATCGTATCCGGTGTGTAATCGTATTTGTACAAAGCACAAACACTTCCCTTTTTAGGGAAAACACGAAACCGTTTGTCTGCTTTGTAAAGCTAGCTTTGTGTGAGAAATATTTAGGAGAGGTAACGGTTTCGTGCTTTCCCGGTTGGAACTCACCGAATGCTTCCAGGAACCCAGGAAAAGGAAGTGGTTTCTTGTTAGGTTCTGAGCTAAGCCAGCATACTTTCATCTTAAACGGGTTCAAAGAAATTACTTTATGAACTATGGCATAGTTCCGAGGCATCACGTCACGATCATCATAAGCAGCCCAGAGTTGACCTTCTTTGAAACATTTTTCGCTTCTTTCTATATCGAAATCATGATAATCTGGATCTAGTACGTCAGCCTCGTTACTCTTTGAGAAGCCGTTTACCATGTCAGCAACTTTTACGGCCTCTGAACTCTTTCCGTAGTCGCCTTCTTTATAAGGTGATTCTTGATAGGCCCTGTTTCCTTAATTGCATCAAACCCCTTGATGTCTGGCTTTGTTTTAACAGATTTGACTTTCTTAGAAGCGGATTGAGCTTCTTTTCCTTAACAAATAAGGATCGTACGATCCTACACACAAAAAACGTTCAAGGGGTTTGATGCAATTAAGGAAACAGGGCCTATCAAATAAGGATTTGACTTTCTTAGAAGCGGATTGGCTTTGTTTTAACATAGTCCTTAACAAATAAGGAGTCCTAATTAGACTAGAATTATAAACGTCCAGATGCTTGGAATCTGTTTTGTCTTTCCATATGCTCGGTCAGACATTGCCAACATCTTCACAATATCATCATCAGCTAATGGGTTCACACCAAGTATCCCATAATAATCCGATTCACCTCTTACTTAGTTTTCGGCAGTAACATGCACATCCAGAAAAGCTAATACTTGGGAAATACCCTCAAGACCAGGAAACGAATTTTGCCCTTTTACATCCTTTGAAGAAAACTTACTTTCAGCGATTTCTTTCGCCCTTGTGGCTTCATCCTTATTGCATTCCATCCTTCAAGATCACGATTCTCAAACCTGATACAGATATATGAAGTTGATAGATTTAATATAACGCACATGTATAACGTATTCATAGAATGATTTCTCGCAGAAGTAAAACCATAGTAAACTATCCCAGAATCCAAACACCTATTTTCCTCATTGTCACAGAACTAAAAGTTTCACTGTATCCAAATACCCTGTTCACCAGTCACAAACCACCAACTGGACTTCTTCAACCCGTTCTCTTGTAATTTATTGCTTTTCATTTTATTTATTTCCCGTTTGACCTATTATATATAAAAACTAACCAAAAGTGACCCGTTTCATGTAAATTGTTCCAAAAGTAATAAATTTTCTTAGAGCAAGTTTGGAAGATCTGGTTACTTACTTTTAGTCAGCAAATGGCACGCGTCTTATGAGTGTCATCTTACTCTTTTCAAACTCGGGCACATCACAAAGAGGACTATCTGTTAAGACGGACAACAAAACTGTTAATACAAATGCAATATTGTCTAAATACAATCAATTTTATGAAATTCAGAATGACTTGCCTTTATTACTTGTATTTATTGTAGATTTTCGAGATGTAACTCTGGAAAGAGTGGATGTCGTTTCATTACAAATACCTGAAAAATGGATAATAACTGAAAAACCTAAATGCGAATCTGACTGTACAATAAACAAATACTGCAACACAAATACTTACAACATAAAATCATCACACTTAGCTTTTCCTTCCAAATGAACATGGACAAAGTTAGTATACACTAAAGGTATGCCATCAAGAAAGTTATTCGATTCAGGTTATTTTTACCTTTAAACATTCATTCGAAACTGGAGCAGCTTGGATGATTAGAATAGGTATAAAATTACATGCAGTATATAATCAAGGAAAAATGAAATTCCCGCAACTTCTGAAGAAGCTTTGATATTTGGTGGTGGAATCTCAGTCGCGTGAAATGGTCCATAACAAGTGGGGCATAACATATTTCGGTTTAAATACTTTCTCAAGAATTCATACTGCAATTTGCATCTCATGCATACAGTCCAAAACGTCTTAGTCTTCCATCTGTTTAGTAACCGGTAAAGGAATAGAAGTGGGACCCGTCTTGGTCATCCCAGTAACTTTATCCTTTTCTTGAGAAGTTTTAACCTCTGTTAAACAAGGCCCGAGCATCGCCTCAGGCGCTATCTGTTCATAGGACGATGCAGGAGCAGAAGTGGGACCCGTCCTGGTAGTCCCGTTAACTTTATTCTTTTTTCGAGAACCTTAGACCTTTGACATCTCAGGAGCTATCTGTTCTCTGGAGGATGAAGGAACAGAAGGGGGAACCGTCTTGGTAGTCCGATTAGTCTCATCGTTTTGACTCTTCGTTTTTCTCTTTGTCTGAGTAGTAGTTTTATCCTTCTTTTGAGAAGTTGTAGAGATACAATGAATATAAAAGACTTGTATTGATATATAACGTGTTAATATGCTTCTATTAAGAAGGCATATTTATACATACTGATACGACACTATCTAATCTAAACGACATGACTAGTACTTACAACGGTTACAAACAAACACAACGGTTTGTTTGTTGATAACCGTTTATCCTACTTAAGTTACAATAACAAACGGGCTGAGTTTGGATCAAGTTTGTGATCCAAACAGTAAATAAGTTCGACCCACATAAACTAAACATAACTAAAAGTTTCAAACTTAAAACATGATACTGGTTCTTGATTCTTTGTCGACATTAACATTATTAGAGGTTCTACATTTCCCCCCTAATGATTTAATGTCGATCTTCTTCATCATTGCTTCCTTTCTTCTACAAAATGACTTCAAAGTCATCTTCTTCACTGCTGCATGTTTCTGCAATTGCTTTTCCTTTGTCACTAACACCAAGCCGTTTCTCTTGATCATCTTGTCCATTCCTGGCTGTACAATCTTCCAAGCCCTGTGGGTACCTACATTCTGCAGTCCAACTGCTTTCCCCTCTTTCTTTTTCTGGCTTGTCCATTGTCCAAGTAATCTGGGCAGTTTCATGGTACACCATGATCAAGTCTATGAAATGTTTGAAACACCCTTTGATGGCATCTCCTTCCTCGGTTGTTAGGCCTTGTAAATAGGCAATTGTGCTCCATTGTTCGCTTAGAGAAACTGCAACATAACCTCCTAGGTTCTCAACTGCTTTATGCAAAGCAAGTAAATCGATCTTTATGTTCCCAATTGTTGGTGGTACTTCTTCCATGCTTTCACAATTTAAGTACTCCATATAGAACCACTTTATCATATCATGAAATTTCTGACTGAACACGCTCCAATGCTTGTACACGATTGCATCATTTTTAAGAAGGTTAATGAATGAAACAAATCGGTTGAAAGAATTAACCTTCAAGGCGTACAAAGTGCCATTCCAACTTAAGTATTCGTTATCAATATAATCGTGTACATCATCCTTGTCCCAATTCAGTTCCTCCAGGCCTTTGATCAGGGAGCATTCTTCCTTTGGATCGATTGACTCAAAATATGTGTCAAGATACTTGTTGTGGTCGTCTATGGCCTTGTTTTGTTCCTGCCTTTCGTCTGTATTGGGTGTCTTTTCATCCTTCTCGTGTAACATCTCCTCTTCCTCGTACATGTGCCTGATGGTGCACTTGGTATTGTCCACCTTTATCAAATATCCCTGTTCTTCCAGAAGGTCGTAACTGAGTATATTAAGGGAGACTTCTGGGGTGTATTGTACGTTGGGTATCACCATCTCTCCTTCGTCTGTATTGATCACGACACTTCCCAAACCATACGAGAATATAAACTTTTTCTCGGTTTCCTCCTTTCCAATCATCTTAAATGAATATTTGATTCTTTTGAATAGGTTTCGTCTAGGGCACAAATGAAACTTGTAATGACTGCTCACGTACCAAATCTCGTTCCAAGGGCTGTGTTGTGTTCCTTCTACCACGAAATCACTAATGACATGAACAGTTTCTGGGTAGTTTATTTCCTTTTGGAGAATTTGTGTTTTGAGATCATCTTGTTTAGATTCTACTGATGCAATCTTTTTCCTGCTTTCACATGCCCAAAAGGCATGTCCTTTCTCTTTACAAATATAACACTTGGATCGTTTTTCTCGCTTCGATTTCATCTTTTCCTTCTTCTGATTCAGTTTGCATTCATTGAACGTTTGATTCTCCAATACTTGTTTAACGAGCATCTCCTTTGCTTTGGGGAAGATACTTTTTCTTCTTGAACTCCACTGGCCAATTCTTGCAGGGGTTTCCCTTAGCAGATATTTTCCATTAAGAAAACCTCCACGACTTTGTGTTGTTGTTGGCAAATCCCATGATCGAGAGCCTACGCTCTGATACCAATGTTTTCCAGGTTCTTTGCCAACGTTTGAGGATTTCAAGATGTGATTGTAATTAACCATGTTTGGTTCTGGTTATTCGAATGTAAAACTAGGGTTTGTATTGAGATAAGAATGATAGAGATACAATGAATATAAAAGACTTGTATTGATATATAACGTGTTAATATGCTTCTATTAAGAAGGCATATTTATACATACTGATACGACACTATCTAATCTAAACGACATGACTAGTACTTACAACGGTTACAAACAAACACAACGGTTTGTTTGTTGATAACCGTTTATCCTACTTAAGTTACAATAACAAACGGGCTGAGTTTGGATCAAGTTTGTGATCCAAACAGTAAATAAGTTCGACCCACATAAACTAAACATAACTAAAAGTTTCAAACTTAAAACATGATACTGGTTCTTGATTCTTTGTCGACATTAACATTATTAGAGGTTCTACAGAACCGTCTTGGTAGTCCGATTAGTCTCATCGTTTTGACTCTTCATTTTTCTCTTTGTCTGAGTAGTAGTTTTATCCTTCTTTTGAGAAGTTGTAACCATTGTCTGCGCATCTGCACCAAATGTACGGGCCAAGGTTGTCAAAATCGCGATCCTGCTCGTAGGATCGTACGATCCTACGATCCTACACACAAAAAACGTTCAGGATCTTAACAAGATCGTAATCCAGGTAGGATCGCAGCAGGATCGTAGGATCGCGCGTAGGATCGGATCGGATCGTATAGGATCGCCTATAACTAGTTTTTTTTTTTTTTTTTTTTTTTTTTTTTTTTTTTTTTTAAGTATAAGCTCATGTCTTAAAGGCCAATAACTAAGAATTTTTCAAAAAGAATATTATTTTGGTGTTGTTAATTAATTGTCTCTTGCAAGATTAATGAGTCTAAAATAATCATGTTCTTATAGACTATTTAGAAATAGTTTAGATGTGTCTTTTTGGGTTAATTATGAAAAATGATTTTGTGCTTTCTAAAATGTCAGAAGCTTGTTTTTGAAATAAACTATCTACATACTTGACCCAATTTTGTTCATATTTTATTTTATGTTACATATAAAAGCATGAATATTCATATTTATTTTGTTTGGTCATTAAGAAAAAAATTCAATAATATTATCAAAATATTCAATCTAATTTAATTTATTTGGTCATAAAGAAAAAATATTGTGTTTCCACTCTATTATAAATTATGTCATTCAGTTACAATCCTTTTATCCTTTTGCATTAATCTATATATTGTAACAAAAAAAGTTACCGAATCACGTGCTAATAAATTAACATTATCTTTTTGCATAAATGTTATCACGAAAAACCTATAATAAAAAAACATTAAAACAAGAAATAGGTGCACAGTGCACGTATGAAGTAACTTTGTGCAAGTATGCATTGAACATGTAACTTTTTCTTTTATCATCCATTTAGATCCGTTTATCATATAAAATATTATATAGAAATATAGATCTACAACCCCTATACAAAAATATATACATTTTCATAGGATCTTACGATCCCAATCCGATCCTACGATTACGATCTTGCAAAGCCGAAAACGATCCTAGGTAGGATCCCGATCCTGACAACCTTGGTACGGGCAGCTGCACTCTTCGTGACATTGTGAAAACCGTTCTGAGTGGGAGGTATTTGCACACGTGAAAACACGTTCTGAGGAACCCTCTGCTTCAAAAACAGAGCACGCCTTTTATGATCATACGCCGGTCATTTATCTTTATCTTATAACATATTCCATGCTTGAGAAACGAGCTGGAATGCCCCTTATACACCTATAGACTTGTTCTTATCGGGATGAAGTGATAAAGCTAGTTTTCTATAATGTTTCTTCACAGTATCATCATCGGCTAATGGATTCACCGCTTACTTTGTTTTCGGCAGTAACATGCACATCCAGAACAGCTAATACTTGGGAAATACCATCAAGACCAGGAAACAAATTTTGCGCCTACCAAATTTTTTTACATCCTTTGAAGAAAACTTAGTTTCAGCGATCTCTTTCGCCCTTGTGGCTTCATCCTTATTGCATTCCATCCTTCATGAGTTCACGTAGTAAGCAGTTAATCTACTTCCCCACTTCCTTAATAATGCTACTACATTAATAGTTTCAAGTAAACGTGAAGATTAGGCAATATTCTGGCCCGAGTTAACGCTTAACCAAGCTACTACTTTTGATCGCGATTCTCAAACCTGATACAGATATACGAAGTTGATAGATTAAGCATAACACACATGTATAAAGTATTCACAAAATGAGTTCTCGCAGATGTAAAACCATAGTAACCTATACCAGAATCCAAACAACTATTTTCCTCGTTGTCACAGAACTAAAAGTTTTACTATATCCAAATACCCTGTTCACCAGTCACAAACAACCAACTGGACTTCTACAACCCCTATTCTAATAAAAACTAACCAAAAGTGACCCGTTTCATGTAAATTGTCCCAAAAATAATAAATTTTATGAGAGCAAGTTTGGAAGATCTGGTTAGTTACTTTCAGTCAGCAAATGGCACACGTCTTATGAGTGTCATCTTACTCTTTTCAAACTCGCGCACAACAAAAAGAGGACTATCTGTTAAGACGGACAACAAAACTGTTAGTACAAATGCAATATTGTCTAAATACATTCAATTTTATGAAATTCAGAATAACTTGCCTTTATCACTTGTATTTATTGTAGATTTTCGAGATGTAACTCTGGAAAGAGTGGATGTCATTTCGTTACATCCAACTTACTCAAATCTTGTGTCATTAAATCTTGTGGAAAGAGTGGATGAAGTTCACTCAAATGTGGTTTTCATTAGGTTCTGAGAAGTAACTTGCCAACATATCGCCGCAAAATCCCCTCGAAATTTTTGGGTGAAATTCTACCCCAACCTTTGCTGCCCATTAGAATCCTAACTAAAATTGGTGAATAACTAAAAAAACATAAAGACAAAAGCCATACCTTGAACATATTTCAAGGCAAACCTTCTGTTGCTTGGAGTATAATGTGGAGATAAGTTGCATTCTTAAGGTGCAGATCTTTGGAGGGTCGTTGGCCGTTCATACTTCCTACTCCAACGAGTCCTTCGGAGACAACAAAGTATCCTCATGTATATGGGGTGCACTTAATATTTCAATTCCCAAGACCATCTTCAGAAACATTCTCGGGATGAATTTCAAACGAATGGTTTAACTTCAGAATACCTACATAACAATGGTTTAATTAGGAATGGGTCAATTTGGGGTTATGTTTATATATTAATATAGATATATAAACCACTAATGAACACCTTAATTCATCAACTAAACTAACAAAATAGAACCCATATGAACAATCACAATTTTAATCTACTTCACCACTTCCTTAATAATGCTACTACAACAATCGTTTTAAGTAAATGTGAAGATTAGGCAATATTCTGGCCTCAGCTAATGCTTAACCAAGCTTCTACTTTTGGCAGCGATTCTCAAACCTGATACAGATATACAAAACTGACAGATTGAGCATAATGCGCATGTATTCATAGAATCATTTCTCGCAGAATTAAAAGCTAATATCTATAATGAAGAGTGACGCATACAAAAAGAAATTGAAGGTTGGATAGCGTTAATATAGATACTTATCCTCACGATATAAAGAACAATGATGAATTTATTCGCGTTAATATAAATTCTAACATTGGTAAATTTCCCTCATTTTACTATCTGTGTCAGGCTGCGTCCATTAATGATACAATCAAATATCTCGCTTTGAATTCAGTAAATGTTAAAGAGTTCTGCACTTTCGAAGAACTGAAGTAACAAACTTTGTTGCTGAAAATAATTGTGATAGAAAACACAAATGTAAAGTGAAAAGGCGGGATTGTTCTAATTCGAGCTCAACTTTTAACTTCTATTCATAGGCTTACAAAACTTAGTAAATAGACTTGTCTTTGCCTCCAAGTATTCTTACTAAGTTCGTTTCTTCATAGTTGAGAATACCAAATATCTAAGTATCCTTAAGAGGTAAGATCCTTACGAGGTAAGATAGTTATGAAATGCTTTGAAGCCATAAGTGTGTATGAACGATAAGGGACGCAAAATTGACTTGTAGTTTCACTAGAAACTCAAAGAGGCCATATCTTCCGTTCACCGTGACAATGTGACACAATATCCATAAATACAAATAAAGAAAATACGGGTTAGGCGTTGTACTTCGATTATACTTTTTAATCCACATTAAGGAGCCTACAATTCAAGGAATCAATGATGCCAATTTATATACATTGAAAGTTTGTTGGATGTAATTGTGGTCCTAAATGTTAAAATATGTCATTTTGGTTGCTCGTTCGTTTGTCAACAATGGTTTTTCTACGTGTGGGTACATATGTCTATTGACATATTTAACTAAGAGGTGGTAAGTTTTCATATTTTTCAATGAACAAAAATTAGCCTTTATGTTCTACCCCCTTAGATGGACAAGAATGCATTTACATACTACCTTAGAATTGATAATTACAAATTCGTATTTCTAGCATATAATTGGAAAGGTGAAAAGATGCATCATATAACACTCATCTCAAAACCAAATTCCATAATAACAGACTAGCATCCACCTCTCACACCACATCCCTCATTAGTCAAGGTCAAACGCATGTAAAATGACTAATATACCCTCATCTTCTTCCCCACTCTCACACCACATCTCAAAGTCTCAAACCCACCCAGCACCACCACCCTCTAGCACCACCATCAAATCCCCTCAATACTACTGTCGTCGTACTATTGTTTTTCTCTAAAAGAAACTTGACTACCTCAAAAGGTTTCACCACCACCATCTGTCAAATTAATATAAGATATATCCTATCCATCATACATTGAAATATTCACACGCATTCCTTAAATGGACAAAAGCATGATAATCCACCTACATTATGTAACTTTTCACATAGCACCTAATGAAACTTATAGCACTCATCTCGAAACCAAATTCCATAATAACATACTAGTATCCACCTCTAAGTAAAACTCTTAATAATATTATAGATCAATAACCGCCACACCGCGTCTCAGTGTTTATGAATCTTAAGCCTTAACTACTACTTATAACAGAACTTCCATCCTATACCTAACCATTTACTTTCACTTTTCCTCAAAGATGGCTATAAAAAAATCAAATAAAATTAAATTATAAATTAAATTAAATTAAAATAATAATCAGTTAAATAGTCAAATTCAATTACAGAACCTGCATATCCAGCTGATTATGCAGGAGACGAAATCGAGATCTCAATCGGATCTAAACTTCCGGCCAACGAGGAGAACCGGTAAGTTTTCCATAATAAACAAGGAGGAGGTGGTAAGTTTTCTTACTTTGTCAACAAACAAAAATTAACCTTTATGTTCTACCCTCTTAGATGGACAAGAGTGCATTTACATACTACCTTAGAATTGATAATTACAAAATCGTATTTCTAGCATATAATTGGAAAGGTGAAAAGATGCATATACATATAACACTCATCTCGAAACCAAATTCCATAATAACATACTAGCATCCACCTCTCACACCACATCCTTCGTTAGTCAAGGTCAAACGCATGTAAAATGACTAATATACCCTCGTATTCTTTCCCACTCTCACACCACATCCCAAACCCACCCAGCACCACCATCAAATCCCCTCAATACTATTGTCGTCGTACTATTGTTTTTCTCTAAAAGAAACTTGACCACCTCAATAGTGCATAAGAACATTCAAAAGGTTTCACCGCTACCCTCAAAAAGGTTTCACCGCCACCCTCAGTCAAATTAATATAAGATATTTCCTGTCCATCATACATTGAAACATTCACACGCATTCCTTAAATGGACGAACGCATGAAAATTCATCTACATTATGTAACTTTTCACAAAGCACCTAACGAAACATATAGCACTCACCTCGAAACCAAATTCCATAATAACAGACTAGTATCCACCTCTAAGTAAAACTCTTAATAATATTATAGATCAAAAACCGCCACACCGCATTTAAGAGTTTATGAATCTTAAGCCTTAACTACTACTTATAACAGAAGTTCCATCCTATACCTAACCATTTAATTTCACTTTTCCTCAAAGACGGTTAAAAAAAATTCAAATAAAATTAATTATAAATTAAATTAAAATAATAATCAGTCAACACGATCTTCAAATTCAGTTACAGAACCTGCATATCCAGCTGATTATGCAGGAGACGAACTCGAGCTCTCAACCGGATCTAAACTTCTGGCCAACGGAGGAGAACCGGTGATCGGCACCGGTGATTTGTCAATTGATTGTGACGGAGGTGCGGTGTTGTCGCTGGTGGTTGCGACTGCCATTGGTGATGGTGACGTAAGTTGTTGGTGAGTTGACGTTTAAAGTGAAGAGTACATAGTGAATTGATTTGCATTTTTTTTTAAGATTGTTAGAGAATTGGATGTGGGCTTGTTGTGGCTCGCCATCATCTTAGGTGGAGGTGACATGGCACCTTGTCATGGCTCTTCACCACATCGCCCCCCTTTGTCATGGCTCTTCATGGAAACCTCTTCATCACCATGACGAGGGTAAATTTTGTACTTTTGTCAGTATTTTTTTTTCTTTTTTTTAAATATGTAATATTTTATTTAGTGGTGGGTCCCAAATGAAGAGGTCGAGGTTTTGCATGAGGGAGGGGGTTTGTTGTGGTTAGTTGTGGAGGTTTGTTATGCTGATGTGGCGCTGAGGTGGCGGTGATGAAGAGCCATGATATACATACCACACCCAATGCTCTTAGTAAACTTTTTGGTGGTTGTAAGTTTTATCTTTCGAGATATTTATGTTTTATTTAGGCTGGTCGGCAAAGGGCATGTGAGCCTCTTACCTTGCAACCAACTCACACAGCATCACCTTGCCCACCTAGTCCACTCATGCGCGAATGGAGGTTCCCAAGACCAAATAAGGTGAATGACTTACCTTAAGTATCCTTCATGTTTTATTATTTTTTATTGTGTGTGGGGGGTATTTAGTGGTTTATATTTTTATAAAGTGAGTATTTTAATGAAAAGTGAATATGTAGTATCCTTGGCCACAAAAAGGTGAGTGGGGGTGAGGGAAGTGAGAGGAGAGCTGACGTGGCGCTAAAATTAAGGTGAGTGACTCACCTCCTTGCCATCCGGCCATAGAGCCTAGAGTATCGTGGTGCCATTCATGGCGCTAACCCACCAACCCAAAATGAAGAATGGCGCACCACTACGAGGCTCGTGCCGTATTTGCCAGCCTACGCCATTATTATTATTTTTTAAACCAACGGCTAGTTTGTGTTTTTTTTTAATGTGTGTAACGGCTATATAGCCAAAATGCAAAAATTTACAAAAGTTTTACCCCAAAAAAATTCTATAAATTCCTCCTTTATTCTATCAATTGTCACAAACTCTTCCAATTTAATCTCTACTTCAATAATACTTGATTTTATTTCAACTATGGATCCAAACAATCCCAACTACTTCTCCACCTACGACCATTATGATGTTTATTTTCAAAACGGCCCGGATCGATATATCCAGGGTTATACGGCATATGAACAACTTTTAAGTTTTGTGATCAAGAAGCCGGTGGATCAGGATTGGGTATTAAGAGGACGAGGCAATACATACCACATGATCGAGAAGAAGCGGAACAACATTTAATCGACAACTATTTTGGTGAAGGTGACACTCCACCTAAGTATGCGAAAGAGAAGTTTAGGCAAAGGTATCGTATGAGTCCTACACTTTTTAATAAAATAGTCAACGATATCTTAAGCTATGACATTCGACCTATTCCCAAGTATTTTAATTTTTTAGACAACGTTACTATGCTGCCGATCGTTTAAGTATTGGTCCTCTTTTGAAGTGCACATCCATCATCCACCAATTGGTGTACGGCACAGCGCCTGATGCGTTTGATGAATACTTGAAAATTGGTGAACGTTGTTCACGACAATGTTTAGAGAACTTTACTAAATGCATACATATTTTATACATTGAAAGGTATTTAAGAAAGCCCACTTCAACGGATGTTGAAAAAATATATGCATTGTACGAAAAAGAACATAGACTCCCGGGAATGCTCGGGAGTATTGATGGTATGAATTAGGATTGGAAAAATTGTCCAAAGGCCTTACATGCTCAATTCAAAAGGCGTGATCATAAATACCCAAATCTTATGTTAGAAGCGGTTACGGATAAAAAACTATGGGTTTGGCATGCATATTTTGGGGTTCATGTGGCAAATAATGATCTTAATGTGTTATATGGTTCCCCGTTATTTGATGATGAACTTGCCGGTAAATCTCGGGAATGTCCATTTGTAGTAAACGAACATACATACATGAAAGGTTACTATTTAGCCGACGGCATTTATCCAACATGGTCCGTATTTGTCAAAACGTTTAGTGTTGCAACGTTTGAAAAAAGATTGAAAATTAAAAGAGTTCAAGAAATTTCTAGAAAAGATATTGAACGAGCTTTCAGAGTCCTACAAGGTCGTTGGAGAATTATACGACAACCCGCACGTTCTTTCAAAATCAACGCCTTGAAAAGAATAATGTATTTTTGTATAATGTTACACAAAATGATATTGGAAGACGAAGAATTTCAAGTGAATTTTAGAGATTTATTCGTTGATCCAAGTCCAAACATATATACCTGACACTTGGGTCGAAAGATGTGATTTACATGTTAGAAAAAGCAAAGAAATTCGAGATAGAAAATTGCATGACGATATTCGAGAAGACCTTGTGGAGCATTTATTGAACCTTAATCACTAGTTTGTAATTTTTATTTCCTGTTTACGTACTATTTTTATTTTTATGTACCTTCTTTTTGTTTTTTAATTAATGTGGTGTGTGTGTTTTTTTTAATTTAATGAAGTTTATTTTAGTTAATATTGTGTATGTTTTATTTTATATAAATGAAAACAAATGGAGAACGGCACCACATTTTCTAGTGCCAACGGTAACGACACAAAATGTGGTGCCAAAGGGTTTCTGGTGTCGTTCAGTGTTTTGCTGACGTGGCACTGGTTTTGGATAATGACATGATAACTATGGCTCAACGATACCTAATGCTCTTAGTGGCATGTTGATGTCTTTTTGGGTTCAATTCATTTTTTTCCCATTATATTACCGTTCTTTTCACTTTATACTTGTTTTGTTTTTTGTTCATTGAAAAAACACTAACTGATAAGGATAGAAAATTGAGAGAACATAGAAAAAAATTGGAGGGAAAAAAACAAAGAAAAAGGCACCACAAATAATCTTACAGACACAATTAGAGTAAAAGATATAACTGAGAGATAAATTAATAATAAAAAGAGAGTGATTAATAAAAGAGAAATAGGAGAGAAAATTGTGCATTTAATCCCAACCATTGATTAGATCTAATGATGTAAATTCATTAAACATAACCAATCATGTTTTTGTCACAATTAGAGGATCTTGATCCTTTGAGCAACTATGTTCACTTTTGCAACAAATTAATGTGTCAACAAATAATGAGGGTGCCACGTTGGCAATCCCCATCACACACACAACCTTTCTAAACAAAAACACTTGACTGCAATTAATCTCCACCGTCCAATGCAGTCCCACCCTTTGAGAATCAATGTCCTGCTATGGGTTAGTAAAGAGAACTATGGAGTGCTCTGGCGATTAGGGCGACCAATCCCTAAACCCTAATCGGTTTTTCCTAATCGACTCCCTCCTAATTCATATAGCAATTCCGTCCAAAGCCTGATCATTCTTTGATCTTGTGTTGGTGTGCGTTGCTGTTTGATTTCCTAGGGTTTCGTTATTGGTTTAATCGTTTTTTGGTTCTTTTCTTTAATCGCTAACTAAGGGTTTGGTGTGATCGCACCCTACTGCAATCACTACATCAATTATTCTGATCGTTTTTTGCTATCTATGGGTTAGTACCGTGATTTAATGTTATATAAACCCTAGTTTTTACTAGGGTTTTACTCGGCTTATTTAAGCAGGACGTAAGCTTTTGTTATTCTGGTTACATATTGGTGGTGGGTTTTCAGTTTTTTTGATGTCTAATTTGGGAGAGATGACTATCCCAGGCAACGAGGGTAACATGAATGTTAATGGTGATGACATGTCTGATCACGTGCTACGATTTGAGGGTGTACAGGAGGGTTTGGATGTTGCTTCTGCTGGATCTGATAATGCATTAAACCCTAGGGTTGATGCATTTACGATTCTGGTGTTGTACAACAACCTGCTGATGGGAGTACTGGTCAGAAAGAGAGTCTTGTTGATCATATTGAATGTGATAGGGCTGATAACGTGAATAAGGTTAAGGATAAGGTTGTTTTGGATGATTTGGAGCAAAGCCATGATACCCCTGCGTCTGATTCGGCTTCTAATGTTTCAAAACAGCCTAATGTGGAGCAATTGATTGCTAATGCGCATCAGAAATTTGATGAAGCAATGAATAAAATTGACAGTGATATTGCTAAGATGGCTTCATCTTCTGATGTGAACAATTCGAGTGGTATTGGGCTTCAATCTAAGTCAAAGGGTACTAAAGTTTATTCAGCAAATACTCCTCTGTCGAGTTTTGATGTGGCTATGCAATCCCAGATGTATGGTACTAATCATAGTGTTACTTCTGATCCTAACGCACCTAAGGTTGTTACTACTAGTGGTAATGGAGTTAAGTCGGTTTCTTACGCGGGTGTTGATTCTAATGAATCCCAGAAACACGTGTCTAATTTTCGGAGGTTAGAATGCAGCAAAAAGAAGGATGATGTAGACCTTTCAGTCCCAATGAAAGTGGTGGAAGAGGTGAACATGAGGTTTGAGAATACTCTTTACGGATACTTCCTTGGTCAACGCCTTGCTTTTCCTGTTGTTGACTATTATGTTCGCAATACGTGGGCTAAGTATGGTTTACAAAAGGTTATGACGAACGCTACGGGATTCTTCTTCTTCAAGTTTAATTCGAAAAAAGGCGTTGATGATGTTCTTGATAATGGTCCTTGGTTGATTCGTAATGTTCCTATTATTCTTAAACCATGGACATTGAACACCAACTTGCTTAAAGAGGATTTGACTAACATTCCGGTGTGGGTTAAATTCCATGATGTTCCTTTAGCTATGTTTTCTGATGACGGGCTCAGTCTTCTTGCTACATTGATTGGTACGCCCAAAAGGTTAGATGCTTTTACTAGTCAAATGTGCAAAGAATCTTGGGGCCGTAGTAGTTTTGCTAGGTGTATGATTGAAGTGAAGTCGGATGAGGTTCTTAGGGACAACCTCACTGTCGAGATTCCTTTACTTGATGGTACGGGCTCGACTATTGAGAAGATCCGTGTTGAATATGAATGGAAACCGCCTAGATGTGAGAAATGTCGGGTATTTTTTTTTTTGGGTAAAGGGGAGTAATCCTGCACCCTGGTAAATATATTAACCAAATAAACGTTTAAGTACAATGGATATGAGTGAAATCCCATATCTCAGCCTGTTACATAGGCATAAAGCTTACATAACAAGTTACTTCCAATTCTCTAAACAAGAAAACAAACCACTACTCAAATGATAACATATGACACAACAATAAAACTACTTCCTAGGACCTTGAAACGTTATGCCATACATGGCATTAAAAGAGTCCAAATTCCCTGGAAGATCACGAACCTGTTTCGCATAGTCATCGTATTCATAGTCATCATACTCATCTTCAAATTCATGGCCCCCACCAAAAATATTAGCAGACTCATCAAATGGGTTAGCAACAACCTCATCTTCAGAATCAGACACCTCAATCTCTCCCACTTTAGAGAAAGGGTTAACTCTCTTAGTAGACGAGGTAGACGGAATAGGTTGACCATCATCATCCACAAGAAATGTCAGGTATTTGGACATACTTTGGTGGATTGTCCTAAGGTTGTGATTCCGACTGCTCAACCTCATAAGGACGTAAGTGATGGTTTTCAGATTGTTAACAATAAGAAGAAGGGAAAGCAAGTTGGGCCGAATCCGGGTCGAGGAGGTTCTTCTAAATCTGTGGTGGGCAAGCATTTTGAATATCGGCCCAAAAAGCCTCCTCCTGAACCCAAGAAAGTAAATGTTGGTAAGACGATGGCTTCTAATGTGGCTAGTTCGAGTGGAACCAGGATCACTACGTCTAATCAGTATGATGCTCTTAATATGGACGATACAGATGTGGATACTGGTCGTACAATGGAGGTTAATGAGGATGAGTCGATTAAGACTGGCTCTACATCACATGTTCCGCTTGTGAGTGATTCAATGGGAACAATAGATGTTGGTTCTACTCCCATAGTTGAGAAAATTGGTAAGCTTGAAAAACTAATTATTGATGGGAAAGCTACTCTTGTGGATGATGATGGTCAACCTATTCCGTCTACCTATTCTACTAAGAGAGCTAACCCTTTTTCTAAAGTGGGAGAGATTGAGGTGTATGATTCTGAAGATGAGGTTGTTGCTAACCCATTTGATGAGTCTGCTAATATATTTGGTGGTGGCCAAGAGTTTGAAGATGAGTATGATGACTATGACTTCGATGACTATGCAAAGCAGGTTCGTGATCTTCCTGGGAATTTGGATGCCTTTAATGCCATGTATGGCACAAAGTTTCAAGGTCCTAGGAAGTAATCTTATTTCGTTGTGTCATTTGTTATCAGTTGAGTAGTGGTTTGTTTTCTTGTTTAGAAAATAGGAAGTATCTTGTTATGTAAGCTCTATGCCTATGTAACGGGTTGATATATGGGATTTCACTCATATACATTGTACTTAAACGTTTATTTGGTTAATATATTTACCAGGGTGCAGGATTACTCCCCTTTACCCAAAAAAAAAAAAAAAAAGAGAACTATGGAGTGATTTTATCTATATTAGGTTTGTGAGATTGTATTGTGGTCTGTGTTATCTTTTATACAATAAAAGAATTACATCATTTCTGAAGTTTTTTGCTAAAATAATCTTATTAAGAAAAAAAAATTGGGTCAATCAGGTTGCTCTATTTTAACACGTGGCAAAATTGAGAATTCTCATTGGTCACTTTAAATTCAAAATTGAAAAAGAAATTGGTCAAACTTTGATAAATTTGGTGGAGAAAAAAAACATAAAAATATAGGTGTAAAATTTGTGAAAACAATAATTAAAAAAAATAATGTAATTAATAAAAACTTTAGTGGCTGAAATTTAAATAAATTATATGAAGTTAAGTGTAAAACAAAAACATAAATAACACAAAGAGAGGTAAATACATTTTTTGAGCCCTAAAATCCATAGACCAAAGCTAAGGGTTCGTTTGGTACGTAGATGGGTTTAGGATTAGGATTTGCATTTGGATTTGTTTTTGTATTAGGATTTAAATTTGGAGAGAGAAAACATATTATTATATAAATATAAAGTATTTAATTAGTGTTAAATAATATATTTTATTAAAATTAATTGTTTTTTTAGAGTAAGAAATATTAATGTAAGAAAGAGTTATGGGTTATTTGTCACGGGGTATTAGAATCGGTTTGCATTTGATTTGACAGTTACTAATCGTTTGGTTTGCATCTAAATGATTAAAAATAGTATTTGATAACTTTTTATGTGGGTCACATCATTCCTTATATGATTCACAGTTTCTGTTGAATACTCTAATTTTTTGTCATTTTCGATTAAATACTTGACTTTTTTGTCATTTTCTTTTTTGCTTTTGTCATTTTTTCTATTTTTGAATATTTGAGTGGGTTCATTCATATTTTAATATTCAAATAAACTTTTTTTATAAATTAAATTATATAAATTATATATTTTCTCCCTCACATCAAATCTAAATTAAAATATAAACCAAATTTAAATCAAAATCCGAATCCAAATCATAGACCCGTCAACAAACCAAATAGACCCTTAAAGACAACAATTAATGTGACCCACATTTTAATCTCATCCCCACCCAATATGATATCTTTTCTAACAATGTTATTTTTAGGATTAATCTCCAACTTCCAAAGCTAAAGCTACAAACAAACATTTTTTCTACTTTGGTTTTCTAAATCCAATCCTAACCCCAAATTCCAAACTGCACCTAAACATAATCCAAAAATAAAGACAAATAGTAAGAACAAATTTACACAAAGTATAACTTATACTCAATTTTTTGTTTGGAGTGATGATGGATTGGGGTAACTATTTTTTCTAGCCCCTTATATCATAAGGAGATATCTATTGTTTTTTCAATATTACATATAACGCTTATATTTTTTGATTAAATGACACTCGTGATCTTATAAATGCAAAGATGTAGCACTATACTATAAACACCAACTGTGAGGCAAACAATTTGTTGTACTACATGTATATTGTATCAAATGTGCGATAATCATATAGATCATAAGACAACAATACTAATACATGATCCGGTTTAACCCAACATTAAGCAAATCCGCTAAAAATAAATAACTAAATAAACAAATAATATACTTTATACTCAAAGAGCACCAATTATTGTACCCATACAAAACTAAAGTTTGTTATTAACTTGAACGGACTAAGTAAATAAATTTACACTAATATGTCATGATTGCTATTACTCTAGTAATAAAACCTAAAAAGTGCCCGCGACTACAAATTTGTTCATTCCAGTTAGGAGCTAACTCATGCCACCAATTAGAGCATCTCCAATGGTAAACCTTTTGATAAGGTTTATATAATTTCAATGTCATATACTCTTATATTTCTCACTTTATAAACTTATTATCATTATGCTTAAACTTGTTAAACTTTATAAATTGATACGGTTTAAATTAGTTACATGTATTTTAGTTGCAATGAAAAGGTCTATAAACTTATACCTATTTTATTTCATGTCATCATAAACCTCATCTCACTACAGTGACTTAATTTATAAACCTCTTTAAATTTTATAAATCTTTTCATGAACCTCTTATAGTGGATGCCCTTATTCCCAATATTTAGTAGTGGAATAAGGAGTTTCTTTTTATTAAATTAAGTGGTTTAGCCTTAAGTGTCTTAATTAGCCTCTTAATTGGAAGAGAGACACATTTGTGTGTCTCTTAATTAAGAAAAAATATATATGTGTTTTGGGCTCACATTTACCTCAGTTAATTAAGAGAGAATAAGAGAAAAGTAAAACCCTTCTAAATGTAGTTGATCAAATTTTTTTCCTTTTTTTTTTAATTTTATTTATTTTCTATTTATCTTTTTAGAATGACACCACAGTTGAAATCCGACCGCCGAGTTAAACCATCCAAACGGGCAGTCCTCGGGACCCGAACTGTAAGCTCCCGGAAAATTTCAATGTACTTAACGCTTTAATCAAAAATTAAGCATGATTTATATTATCATGAGATTTTCTAAGCATCACATTTGCATATCATTTGGCATATGCATGATCAACGCAGCTTGAGCGTTCATAAAAATACCGTTGTGATCAGAATGAAATTCCCCACGATCCTGATAATTTTAAAATACCTATCGAATACGTAAAATTTGTAAAAATACGAATTAAATAATAATAATAAAATTTATTAAAATTCGTATTGGGCCTCGGAACTTATTGGACTTTCTACCACCTCACAACCCAACCCAACATGTTATTGGGCCTCGTATCCCCACAACTCAAGCCCACTTCCATCTGGGCCTTACTAAGCCCACAACCCTCAAATATTAGTTGGGCCTTATGATTAATCCGAACCAAAACAAGCTGATCCCAACACCAAAATTTCATTGGGCCTTCGCTTTGTTCATGTCTGATCCACGCTCGTGTAACACAAGCCCAACACCACACCAATTAAAATCATTAGTAGAAATATGTTTGTGTTTTCCTTGTGTTGTAATCGGTCGAGTAAAGGGAGAAACCAAACCAAAATATAAACTAAGAACTCATTCCTTGAATCATTAGTGTTGCGTGTGTAAGTAAAAGGGGAGACAAAACCATGCTCCTAAAACTCCTAAACAACACTAAAGTATTGCCTAGTAATATAATATAACCTCTCCTAATCTCTTTGACCACCCTTTGACTTAGAAAACCATGGGGTAATAAGCCCTTGATTCGACTAGACATGGAACACAACCCCAACGTTTTGGCTGCCACTCTTGCACGCCTAAAAATCAAAGAAACACGTGACCTAGTTATTTAGAACTTAGATAACCTAGGAGTAAACTAATGGAAATACCATACTCATCTTTCCTATAAGATCCTACCTCAAGACTTGACACAAACTCACAAATACATTCCACATTCAACTCTCAAAAATTCACTCTCACTCACTAGCAAAAATCGTCCACTGTGGTAACGAAAAGAAAGGGAAGAAAACGTTGCATTACAAGGATTTAGGAAGACTTGGGTTAAAAAAAATACAAATACGGGTAACATTATAAGGAGAACAAGGGGTTCTCGTTGGTCATTTCTTCTCGCTCACACCTCACACGTATCATCACCACTCTTTTTGAGTGTAGTAAGTCTCTTCCAACTCATTTCCATTCCAATTTTCTCGTTTACACTTAGTTATCACACGTATTATATGTTGTGTTCACCATTTCGTAAACCAACTCGTAAGATATACATGTTGTAGCTCAACAAAACACATAAACACATGTTAACACTAGCCTAAAATGTTTATAACACATCACAAAACTACTATGAGCTCTCATACATTTTGTAAAACCCACGCAAGGCCAAATAGGCCTAAAGCCCAACTGTCGAGCCCAATAAGACCAAACTAAGTCGAAGTAAAGCCCAACCCGGCCCAATAAGTCAATAATAAGCCAATAAGCTATAAAAAGGAGTTAGAAATAAGTTGTAACCATTTTACAAAGTTTTCATTTTCTAAAAATGATTTTCGGACTAAAAATGCAAATTGTGTTGCCTTGGGGTTAAAACCGCAACTTTTTAGAAGATAAAGGAATGATTTTATACGTATATAAACGTGCATGGTTAGTTGAGGGACTAACATGCACTATTTTCGAAAGTATAAGGGTGTATTTACACGTGCATGTACACGGATAAAACCACAAGGACCAGTTCTGTAAATAACCTAATCTAGTTATAAATAAAGTTTTGGGTGAAAAGTGTGAAATTGGAAAAGACAGGGTTTAAAGCGTATAAACATAACTTGGATGGCTGTTTTTGTAAAATCAGTTTTACCAAAGGATTAAAAATGTCATTTCTGAAAGTTGTGATATAAAATGCATTTTGGGTAGAAAGTGTAAATTACTCAAATTTGAGGGACTAAACTCGTACTTTTTGTAACTCGAGGGTAAAAAGTGTAAATTTAGGAAAAGTTTAACAAAACTTATGATTTCATAATAGCCTCGTAAAAATGAGTATTTTGATCACATGAGCGTAATATTTTCGAATAATGAAAAACTTATTTCATGTATAAATATATATGTAAATATATATTTATTAGAAAATACTAAGTATATGTAAAAATATGCTTATTTTGATAAAATACTCGGGGAATCTAAACACGTTAAAATACTCAACAAATCTATTAAGATCACAACGGGGGAACCTTTCACTTATGCGTAAGTGAGGATCACTAGTTAAGACAATGTAGCATGTAAATTAACTTAAAACGTTAATCACGATCGCACACTATTGGATTGGACAATCCAATGACCTATTGAATAAGAATATTCAATGCTCTATTATTTTGGTTGCGAACCAAAATGCTCATTTACTGAGACTCGCCATCTCATCATTTTAGGTTTCGAGTTGGAACCTCCGCTACATTGTGCTTGATTTTTTGTGCGTGTGCATTATCATCAAGGTGAGTTCATAGCCTCGCTTTTACTTTATTTTTGCAAACCCCGCGAGGGAGATACATGCTCTAAACTAGAACACAAGGTTTTTCATAAATGCTTGATCCTCTTGATTATTGGTACTGCCTAAGTTGTTAGCCACAAGTCCCCTGATCATGAACCATTAGTCACCGCGAGTGAACGTAGATATCATGAATAGTACTATGGGGATTAACGAACCCCGTTTCGGTTGTAGAGAAATAACCGGGGCGCACCATATCGAATTTCTTTAGGTAATTGGCTATTACCTCCTTTGGGGCATGCTTTCGTACACTGGTAATTCGGTGTATGCAGTTGAGTCTTGGTTTCATGAGCTTAGCGCATAATAATCTGTGAATTTTTCTTATGATATTGTTAGATAACAATGATCATGGTCTTATACTTGTGTTCAACTTATTTTAAACCTATGGACTTCACTCAACATTTTTGTTGACCTTTTTAAGCATGTTATCTCAGGTAATCAGTGAAGATTATGACCAAGGTGCGGAACGGGGCATAGCAAGGCTTATCTGGTGGTATAAAACATAAAAGTTGTCATTTCTTTCAAACTCATGATCTTCCTTTTGGGAAAAACACTTGATCTATTTACAATATTTTGTAACAAACTATGAGTTTTCGATGAATGATAACTATATTAATAAAACGTCTCTTTCGAGTCGTTTTCTATAATTATTGACTATGATCTCCAATCAAGTAACACCCGAAATAGTCTTCCGCTGTCATTAAGATTTTCGGGGGTGTTGCAGATTGGCATCAGAGCCAAGGTTATAGAGAACCAAAGAGTTTTTCAAAAACATTTGGACTATAACCGCACTTTTAAAACGGGACTATTTTACACCACTGCCTTACGCCCTTCCGTGACCGCTCTATGCATTAGGATTGATGCATCACTAGATCATAAGTAAATTGCATTCATTTTAGTTAGGCATGGAGATTTGCTTGGCAAATATGTGTAGCTAACTAAAATAATTATATTATTTGGCATTTACTTACATTAATTTATGGGTTGTTACAGTACCATGTCTGCATCCCACCCAGTTGTTCTGTCCTCAGACACCGAGATGGAAGATACCATGTCCTCTACGACTGTCACTATGCCAGCTCATCCCAGTCCTGTCATACCAGCTACTGTTTCGGACGAAACTGAACCTTTTGAGGAAGGTGAAGTTGCCCGAACTCCTACTGCTCCAGCTATGACTGCTCATCCTCAAGAGTACAATGCTTTTGCTTCCATGACCCTAGACCAGTACTATGACTCGCAGCAATGGCTACCTGCTTCAGATGTTGCTGTGGATGATGGATCATCCAAGTCATCAGAGAGCACTGACTCTGCTTCATCAGATTCTTCTGGATCATCTTCCCGAGCTATCCGTCGTCGTCGACGTAGGATCCGTGTTCTTAAGCCTTATGAGCCTGAGCCGTTTGGAGTACCTTATAGACTGCATCCTAAAGGTAAGACCTTCAAACGCACTGCTAGGAAGCGTGTGCGATCCACCACTATGACTCATGTGATGCCACCAGCTCAGTCACCATCAGCTCAGTCACCATCAGCTCAGTCACCATCAGCTCAGTCACCATCAACTCAGTCACCACCCGCTCAGTCATCACCAGTTTCACCTGTTGTTCCACCTACTGCTACTTCACCACCACTGCCACTTACTGTGTTCTACCATCAGACCACTACTGTTCCTGTTTCATCACCACCTACAGCATCACCTCCTTTGGACACTTTTAGTGAGCCACTTTTACCACTTTGCATCAAGTGCTATCCACCATCACTATCTGATCCTGACATGCCTACTCAAGTGGATAATGAGACCGGACCAAGGAAGAAATCCGGTGCTAGGCGATGGTCATTCTTGATACCTTTACTTCGACGTTGGAGAGAAAAGGAGGGAGCACCTAGTTCGTTCGAGCTTGGAGAAAGCTCAACTACTGCATCAGCTCCAGTTCTGCATGTTACCGGTGAACCAGTACACCACACTATCCCCCTTTTGGCTACGAGACTTATCAGGCACGAAGACCAGTTGAATGAGCTCATGGCACATTATGATGAGATTCCACTAGTTAGGATAGAGATCTTGGAGGAAGAAGTCGAAAACCTCGTGATAGGCCGCTACTCCATTGAGATTGTGTTTGATATGATGAGTACCCAGATTGTGGAGGCGAGAGAGGCCGTTAACCGGTTGACTCAGAGATTGGAGACTACTATCCGAGATGCTAGTACTTTGAGAGAGACTGCCTTAGGTTGAGAGAGAGTCCTGCATCACGAACTTGCATCTGCTCATGCTCACACTGCTATTCTGGAGGAGAGGATTGATGACCTCGAGGCGAGAGATCGAGCCCGTGAGCAGCAGATCCGAGACTTGACAGCGATGGTTGAGGAGATTCGTCGTCGTCAGGATGACGCATCGGGAGATGCGTAAATCCTAGTCATCTTTATCTTAGTATGTATCATAAAGCCGCCATATGAGGCATTAAGGCTTGTATCTTTTTGGTTTGTAACCTTGGAACAAGAATTATGATGATGTAACCTATGGTTGTGAACAATACTATGTAATGATGTATTCCATGTATCCTATGGTTGTATTTCTTATATTCTGATGTTATGATATTATTCCTCGGTAATGTATGCCGAACCGATCCTTGTGTCCTTATGCATATATTATGATTTGTTGAGAAAAATCATATTCATATCATATCATTAATTTAAAGTGGTAATCTGGACTATTATGATATTTATAATATGAAATCAGTTTTATCATCGATCGATAATTTCTTAATCTTGGTATTTATTCTTGGAAATTTTAGAAAAATGGTCAAGAAGAAAGCTACCTCATCCACCATCACTCCCGCAGCTATTCAGAAAATGGTCGCTGAAAGTGTTAGCGCAGCTATAGCACAACATGTCGCTGATACTGCTAGAGCCGAAGCTGAACGCGTTGAAGCTGAACGAATTGCCCAAGAGGCACGTGAAGCTGAAATTGCAAGGCAAGCTGAGATCGCAAGAGAAGCCGAAATTGCAAGAGAAGCTGAGAACGCCCGAATTGCTCGAGAGGCTGAAGCTGAGTGTGTCGCTCAAGCAACACGCGAGGCTGAAGCTGCTCGCATTGCTGAAGAGAATCGTGCCACAGAAGCTGCACGTCTTGTTGAAATGGCAAACTCAAATGCAACTAACACTCCAACCAATCAAAGTGAGTCCACTGTAACTCGCAAGTGTAATTACAAAGAGTTCATGAACTGCAAGCCGACATTCTTCAAGGGCACTGAAGGTGCTATTGGTTTACTTCATTGGTTTGAGAGAACCGAGACTGTATTTCTGCTAAGTGACTGCACAGATGATTGCAAAGTCAAGTTTGCGACTGGAACTTTGTTAGAAGATGCGTTATCTTGGTGGAAAGGCCATGCTCAACCAATTGGAATGGAAGAAGCTTGTAAGATTTCATGGTCAGATCTGAAACAACTGTTAATGAAACAGTATTGCCCGAGAACTGAGATCAAGAAACTCGAAGATGAGTATTACTACTTAGCTGCTAGAGGTAATGATCTCAAGACATACTTCAAGAGATTCCATGAGCTGAGAGCTCTATGTCCTCATCTGTTTCCCACCAATGAAAAGCTTTTGGAAGCTTTAATCGGAGGTTTACCTCGGAGCATCGAAGGAGATGTCATCGCTTCGAATCCAAAAACTGTTGAAGAAGTTGTCATTGTATCCCACCGCCTTATGGAACCAATATTAAAGCTTGCAAATGCACAAGGCTCAAGTGACAACAAAAGAAAGTTTGATGATCAGAAAACCTCAAATTCCAACCACCATCGGTCCAACAACAACAATCGAAACAACAACAACCAATATCATCGCAACAGAAACCAACATCACAATCAGCAAAACCGAAGGCAAGAAGCCGCAAGGGCTTATGCTGCACCCACTGCTGGAAAAGGGTATGTAGGACCACATCCCCAGTGTAACAGATGTTTGATGCACCATTCTGGACCTTGTACTGTGAAGTGCGATAAGTGCAACAAGGTAGGTCATCAAGGTAAGCATTGCCGAAACCCTGGAAGAGGCAACACTGTGATAAACATGAACTGCTATGGATGTGGAGAACCAGGTCATTTCAAGAGTCAATGCCCAAAGTTAAATGTCGTTCAAACAAACAATGCGCGCGCAAGAGTGTACATGCTAGGAGATGGAGATACACCGTTGAACCCTGACATTGTGACGGGTATGTATTCTCTTAACAATCATTCTGCAAAAATCTTGTTTGATTCGGGAGCAGATAAGAGTTTTGTATCTACTACTTTTGCACCATTACTTGAAATATCCCCAATCGCCTTAGATACAACTTATGAGATAGAACTTGCCGATGGGAAAATAATAGGAACCAACACCGTAATCCGTAATTGTCCTATTCTATTACAAGATCACTCGTTCCTCATAGATCTTTTGCCAATCAAACTTGGAAGTTTTGATTTCGTAATTGGCATGGATTGGTTGTCCAAACACCGTGCTAGGATTGTTTGTGACGAGAAAACCGTTCATATCCCGATCAACGGTGAAACCTTAGTCATCCAAGGAAATCAAAGTAGAAAGTACTTAAGTATCATATCCTGTGCAAAGTCAATAGAGTACATGGAAAAAGGATGTTATGCCTTCTTAGCTCAAGTAACAGAAAAGAAGTCGGAAGAGAAACGACTAGAGGATGTACCTGTAATCAAGGAATTTCCTGAGGTGTTTCCAGAAGATTTGCCTGGACTCCCACCTGCTCGACAAGTCGAATTTCAAATCGATCTTATTCCTGGAGCTACTCCTGTAGCACGAGCACCGTACCGTTTAGCGCCCTCAGAAATGCAAGAATTATCCAAACAACTAGAAGAGCTATCTGAGAAAGGATTCATTAGACCAAGTTCCTCACCCTGGGGAGCACCGGTATTATTCGTTAAGAAGAAAGATGGATCATTCCGGATGTGTATCGATTATAGAGAATTGAACAAGCTCACAATCAAAAACCGCTATCCCTTACCAAGAATCGATGATCTGTTTGATCAGTTACAAGGCTCGAGTGTATACTCGAAGATTGATTTAAGATCTGGATATCATCAGTTACGGGTAAGAGAAGAAGATATACCCAAGACCGCATTCAGAACTCGATATGGCCATTATGAATTCCAAGTAATGCCATTCGGTTTAACTAATGCACCTGTTGTATTTATGGACCTCATGAATAGAGTCTGCAAACCATATCTGGATAAATTCGTCATTGTGTTCATCGACGATATTCTTATCTACTCTCGTAATAAAGAAGAACATGCGGAACATCTGAAGACTGTCCTGAAGTTACTCAAGGATGAAAAATTATACGCAAAGTTTTCCAAGTGTGACTTTTGGATTGAGACAATCCAATTTCTTGGTCATGTGATCGACAGTGAAGGAATCCATGTGGATCCCGCAAAGATTGAATCTGTTAAGAATTGGCCAGTACCCACTAACCCCACTGAAATTCGTCAATTCTTAGGACTTGCTGGTTATTATCGAAGATTCATCGAAGGTTTCTCGAAAATAGCTAAACCATTGACCGAGTTAACCCAGAAAACGAAGAAATTCGAATGGGGAGACGATCAAGAATCAGCTTTTCAACTCCTAAAGAACAAACTTTGCGAAGCACCTATTTTGGCACTACCGGAAGGAGCCGAAGATTTTGTAGTATATTGTGATGCTTCACACATGGGTTTAGGCGCTGTTCTCATGCAAAGGAACAAAGTGATTGCTTATGCGTCACGACAACTCAAAACTCATGAGAAGAATTATACTACTCACGATCTATAACTTGGCGCCGTGGTATTTGCACTCAAATTATGGAGACATTATTTGTACGGAACCAAATGTATAGTGTACACTGATCACAAAAGTCTTCAACACATCTTAGATCAAAAGGAATTGAATATGCGTCAACGTCGCTGGCTCGAATTGCTTAGTGATTATGACTGCGAGATCCGTTATCATCCTGGAAAGGCAAACGTTGTTGCCGATGCCTTGAGCAGAAAAGATCGCCCTAAGCCACTTAGAGTGAGATCATTGGGAATGGTAATCAATTCACCCCTACCATCGAAAATTCTTGAAGCTCAGATCGAAGCCCTTAAGGAAGGAAATAGGCCGAATGAGAAGATTTATGGCATGCCGGAGAATGAGAATGGATTTGTGAAGAGATCGGATGGAACGCTATGTTTCAAGAATCGAAGTTGGATTCCACTCTTTGGAGGTATCCGAGAACTCATCATGCATGAATCACATAAATCGAAGTATTCCATACATCCTGGTCCCAACAAGATGTATCAAGATCTAAAGCTTTTGTACTGGTGGCCTAATATGAAGGCTGATATCGTTGTATACGCCAGTAAATGTTTGACATGCTTGAAAGTTAAAGCTGAACATCAAAAGCCATCTGGATTGCTAACTTAACCAGAACTTCCTATGTGGAAATGGGAAAGAATCACAATGGACTTCATCACAAAGTTGCCAAAAACTTCTAATGGTTTTGACACCATTTGGGTTATTGTAGACCGTCTTACAAAGTCCACTCATTTCTTGCCAATCAAGGAGAACGACGAGATGATTACACTCGCTAGACTGTACATCTAAGAGATTGTTTCTCGTCACGGTGTACCAATCTCTATCATATCTGACCGTGATAGCCGATTCACCTCAAGATTTTGGCAAACGCTTCAAAGAGCCATGGGTACCAACTTAGATATGAGTACCGCGTACCATCCTCAAACAGATGGACAAAGTGAAAGAACGATCCAAACTCTGGAAGACATGCTAAGAGCATGTGTGATTGATTTCGGAAAAGGATGGGATAAGCACTTACCTCTGGTTGAATTCTCTTACAATAGCAGTTATCACGCCAGCATTAAAGCTGCTCCTTTTGAAGCACTCTATGGAAGAAAATGCCGATCGCCAGTTTGCTGGGCGGAAGTTGGAGAAGTACAACTTACAGGCCCCGAAATTGTCCAAGAGACAACAGAAAAGATAATGCAAATTCGGCAAAGATTGCAAGCAGCTCGAGATAGATAAAAGAGCTACGCAGATGTTCGAAGAAAATCAATGGAATTCCAAGTCGGAGACCATGTAATGCTCAAAGTATCACCCTGGAAAGGGATGGTCAGATTTGGAAAACGAGGAAAGCTCAAACCTCGATATGTCGGACCATTCAAAATTCTTCAAAGAATTGGTCCAGTGGCATATAAACTTGATCTTCCCGAAGAAAATATCAACATCTTAAAGAAAATGTCAAAACTTCAAATATCAAGACATCCTCAGATGCTCCAGAGTTTGATGCAGTTTTTCAAATTAACAAACGTGATGAACAGATTCAAGCTCATTGTAACACGATCAGAAAGTTAAAAGCCCAAATCTCTCAATTAAAGGGTCAAAAAAACAATGTGACTGGCTCCCAAATGCCTCCTCCTTTAGATTCTCAGAATTCACAAACGTTTCATCTTCAAAACTTAGTAAATGTATTACAAAAGGAAAACGAAAGTTTTTTTGAAGAAAATGAAAAGGTTAAACGTCATTTCAATGAGTTATTTGAATCAATAAAGGTCACTCGTAACAAAAACAACGAACAAATAGCTTCACTGCAAAAGGAAATTGAGAATCTGAAGAGCCAGGTAAAAGGGAAAATGCCAATGACCGATGGGGAGAATGGTGTATCAAAGGTTCACTCTTGTAATAAATATGCTTTGTCTGTGAAATATGTCCCCCCTCATCTCAGGAACAACAAACTTGCTATTCAAACATATTTCTCATCCCTTAAGGATTGTCTAGAATGTCTCTGTGAGATTGTTGAAGAGGATAAGGTAGAGAAACCACTTGACAATGCAATTGGGCATGCATGCTTATATGCCAAACGATCTCAAGAAATTCTAGAATGCTTAATCACAATATGCCCTAAGTCCTTAGGTGAGAGAGTTAATCCTTTGATTCCGTGTTCTATGCCTAGTGCCAAGCATGAAATCCATTCAAGACCCATCACTTCTTGTGTTAAGAAAGTGAACCTTAGTGTGCCTGCATGTAGTCAGATCCCAGCACATCTAAACAGGAGATGCAAAGAGTAGCAAAACCAACTAATGTTCCCATTCCCTCTACAGGAGTAATCAGTGACATTAAAGCGACCAGGTCAAAGTCTCAAGACAATACAAGGAATGATAGGACCTCGCAAGCCAAGAATGTGCATTGGAAGAGAGTAGAAGACCAACCTAGGAACTTTAAGCTTGAGTCGAATAAAACGAATCGTGTGATTCTAGTATTAGCCATAGGCGTACTGTAATTAATTCGAATTCTGATACTATTTGCAAACCTTGTAATAATGTCTGCTTGAATTCTGTTTCTAATCATGAATGTGGTATGAATGTTTTGTCTAATGCTGTCATACCCCCAGTTAATATTGCTAATGCAAAAAATCATGTTAAAAAGGCTAAAAGGCAGAGGCGAAAGAGAGTTAGAAAACAGTGGAAACCCACAGGAAGAACATTTAGTAAGATAGGTTATCAATGGATACCTTTTGGCTAAAAGGTTAATGAGTCAATGCCCACTAGAAAATGGATGCCTATTGGTAGAACTATTCCCTTAAGAAGTGAACATACTTTGAATAGGGCAAATACGGACACTAGTACTGCATCTATTCATAATGATTCTATTACCTCAATTTCGGATATGAATGTTTCTATTTCTGATGTGGGTGTTCCAATCACTGTTACTAACCAAATGGAACCCATTCTTGCATGGGGATCCCAATTATCCAGTTATCCATTCTTGTCTGTGTTCAACTGCAGATCGTTCAAATCGTTCTGTGGTACCTGGACTCAGGCTGTTCCAAGCATATGACTGGCGACCGGTCGCGGCTCATGAACTTCATGAGTAAATTCATCGGGACAGTTAGATTCGGGAACGACCATTTTGGAGCTATTATGGGTTATGGAGATTATGTGGTTGGTGAAAGTGTAATTTCCAGGGTATATTATGTGGAAGGTCTTGGTCATAACTTGTTCTCTGTTGGTCAATTCTGTGATTCCGATCTAGAAGTAGCCTTTAGAAAACATACTTGTTTCGTTAGAGAACTTGATGGTGTAGAATTGTTAAGAGGTACCCGAGGTTCAAACCTATACACCATCTCTATCGATGACATGATGAAGTCCTCTCCAATCTGCTTGCTGGCAAAGGCTTCTAAAACAAAGTCTTGGTTATGGCATCGTCGACTCAATCACTTGAACTTTGGTACCATAAACAACCTTTCCAGAAAGGATCTAGTCAGAGGCTTACCAGATTAAAATATGAAAAAGATCATCTTTGCTCAGCTTGTCAATTGGGAAAAAGCACGAAATATGCCCACAAACCAAAACCCACAAACTCTTTAATGGAAGTTCTTCATACCCTTCATATGGATCTGTGCGGTCCAATGAGAGTGCAAACTATTAATGGGAAGAGATATGTGTTAGTAGTGGTTGATGACTACTCCCGATTCACTTGGGTTAAGTTTTTGAGGACAAAGGACGAAACTCCAGATGTCATCATTAAACTCATTAAACAACTTCAGATCAGACTCAACAAAACAGTTCGAATCGTCCGAACTGACAATGGAACTGAGTTTGTTAATAAAATACTCAATGAATTTTATGAAAATGTTGGAATCAGTCCTCAAAGAAGTGTTCCTCGAACTCCTCAACAGAACGGTGTAGTTGAAAGATGAAATCGAACTCTTGTAGAAGCTGCAAGGACAATGCTGATCTACTCAAAGGTTCCAATGTTTCTATGGGCTGAAGCTATTGCCACTGCTTGTTACACTCAAAATAGATCTCTAATTCACACATCTCATGGAAAGACTCCATACGAACTTGTCCACAATCGAAGACCTGATCTATCATACCTTCGTGTGTTCGGTGCTTTATGTTATCCAACTAATGATGGTCAAGATTTAGGTAAACTGAGAGCCAAAGCAGACATTGGAGTATTTGTAGGCTATGCACCAAACAGAAAAGGTTACCGAATCTACAATAAGAGAACCTGAAATATCATGGAAACAATTCATGTTACGTTTGATGAGCTGACCGGTCAAATGGCTCCTGGACAATCCAGTTCAGGACCCGCACTTCAAAACAGTCCCATTGGTTCATCCCTTGTACCAAATTCTTCTTCAGCAACTCCATATGTACCTCCATCTGAAGATGATTTAAAGAAATTGTTTGATCCTATGTTTGATGAACTCTATGAGCCAAGTGCTATTGAACTGTCAATTCCCACAACATAGGCTGCTCATATCCCTGAGAATGAAGTCAATCCTACAGTCTCAATATCGTTAAGTCAAGAAGCGCCTGCTGCTCATCACTCAGTCTCATCAACAAATCATCAATCTTCGAATGTACATCATGGAACTGTTTCTGGCATCAATGATGAAGTTAATCCCTTTGCTACTCCGGAGGATGCTCCATTTGAAAACATATTTGCTCATGAATCATCATCAGAACCATCTTCATTAGGAGACATCGACTCTGATACTTCAGTTCCACAACAACAACCACATGAACACCTCAGAAAATGGACTCACGATCATCCATTAGACAACATCATTGGAAATTCCTCTCGTCCTGTATCAACATGGAAACAACTTGCAACCGATGCCTTATGGTGCTTCATCAACTCCGTACTCTCTAAGATCGAACCAAAAGATGTTAAAACTGCCATGAATGAAGAAAGCTGGTTCAATGCCATGCAAGAAGAAATTAATGAGTTTGATCGACTTGATGTATGGGAATTAGTACCTGCTCCAGATTGTGCTATGATCATTGCTCTAAAATGGATCTTCAAAGTGAAACTTGATGAGCATGGTGATGTCCTAAAGAACAAGGCTCGATTAGTTGCTAAAGGATACCATCAAGAGGAGGGTATTGAATTTGAAGAATCATTTGCTCCTGTTGCTCGTATCAAGGCAATCAGAATCTTTTTGGCTAATGCTGCCAGTAAGAACAGATGGATGTAAAAACAGCATTTCTGAACGGAGATCTTAAATAAGTCGTCTACGTCAGCCAACCCGAAGGCTTTGTGAATCCAGAGTATCCTACTCATGTCTATCGTTTGAATAAGGCTCTGTACGGGTTAAAGCAAGCTCCAAGGGCATTGTATGATACGCTATCAAAGTTTCTTCTATCTACCGGTTTCAGCAAAGGAGCAGTTGATCCTACATTGTTCACCAGAAAGTCAGGCAAACATTTAATTCACGTTCAAATTTATGTTGATGATATCATCTTTGCCTCGACTGACCCCAATGAGTGTGACCGTTTTTCAAATGAAATGGGTTCAAAATTTCAAATGTCGATGATGGGACAAATGTCATTTTTCTTGGGATTACAAATTTCACAAAGTCCCGGAGGTATTTTCATAAATCAATCTAAATATGCAAATGAGATTTTAAAGAAATTTGGATTCGATTCTAGTGACCCTGTTGACACTCCCATGATTGAACATACAAAACTAGATGAGGACCACTCAGGGATCATGATAGACCAAACGAAATATCGTAGTATGATTGGATCCCTGATGTACCTCACAGCTAGTAGACCAGACATCTTTTTCGCTGTTTGCATGTGTGCTAGATACCAGGCAAAGCCTACTAAAAGGCACCTTGAAGCGGTTAAACGGGTCTTTCGGTATCTCCAAGGAACCATCAATATGGGACTTTGGTACCCGAAGGACACCGGTATGTCACTAACAGCCTATGCAGATGCTGATCATGCAGGATGTCAAGATACTCGTCGAAGTACGTCTGGAGGTGCTCAGTTTTTGGGTGATAAGCTTGTGAGCTGGTCTTCAAAGAAGCAAATGAGTACTTCTATTTCCTCTACAGAGGCGGAATACATAGCCATGTCATCTTGTTGTGCTCAAGTCCTATGGATGAACGTCTCTCGCTGCATACTTCTTCTATCTCTCCCTTACCTAAATCTCCATTCCTTGCTCTTCAAAACCCCCATTGGAAAAATGCTATGTATGATGAGTATAACGCGTTAGCAAAAAATGGTGCTTGGATTCTGGTACCTCGACCTTCTGGTGTTAATTTGGTACGATCTCTGTGGTTGTGGTTGTTTAAACATAAATTTCATGCTGACGGAACTTTGAGCCGTTATAAGGCCCGCTTGGTTGCCAATGGCAGCACTCAGCAACTTGGTATTGATTGTGATGAGACCTTTAGTCCGGTTGTCAAACCGGCCACCATTCGCACCGTTCTGAGTCTTGCAGTATCCCACAAGTGGCCCATTCATCAGCTTGACGTTAAGAACGCCTTTCTTAACGGCAATTTATCAGAGACCGTATATATGCACCAACCGTCGGGGTTTGTTGACCCCCGATACCCTCATCATGTTTGCCTTCTACAGAAATCCCTTTATGGACTAAAACATGCACCTCGTGCCTGGTTTCAGAGATTTGCAGGTTATGCTACTAGAGTTGGTTTTTCTCACAGTCGGTGCGACTCTTCATTGTTTATTCTTAGACAGGGCTCCCAAGAGTTACCCTCTTCGACTCAGAAATTCAGGGGGTGATTGTTGGCGAATTCCTGAGTTTGGTTGTGGCTGAGGCGTGTACCAAATTCAGAATAATACTAGTTGGAGTGCTAGTCCAACTCGTCTAATATTTATCCTAATATGGAGTAGTCCTCATTGGTTTAGGATAGGTTTAATGTAATCCTAGTTATAGTACAACGCGTCTATGTTAGTCTATATATACCACGAGGGGTAGGGAATTACATTGTACCGAATTGAAGTTTTGTGTTAGTTTCTTCAATAAACATAATTGCGTGTTCCAGGCAGATTCTTGTTCTTTACTTTCTGTGGAGTGTGCTTGTTGTGTGCATTTGTGTGCGTACCTCTGATAACCACAATTGGTATCAGAGCATGTTTCGCCAACATGCTTCTATATTGGTTGTTTTGTCACATGAATTTGAGGTAGGCAGTAAAGTTTTATCTTGAATTTGTCCTTTGTATATCCCTGAACTTTGGCCAAATTGCATGTTTCGTCCCAACCATTAAGAAAGTGCAGAAATCGTCCCTGTGGGAAACCTTTGAGAAAATTTTCGTCCCTGTATGGGACGAAAATTGCATCTTTCATCCCAATCAGGGACGAAAATTTACTCAAAGGTCTCCTAGATGGACGATTTCTGCACTTTCGAAATGGTTGGGACGAAACATGCAATCTGGCCAAAGTTCAAGGACTATTTATGCAATTAACTCTTGTTTTAATAAATGGGTTTTTGTGAGTTTGGGTGTATTTTGATAGATAGTTTATGTGCTTTGAATTTACTATTTTTATGCAGGGGACTGGGAGGATGAAGATTATGTTGAGGCTCGAGATGATGTGTAACTGAAGTTTGGATGCTTGATATATTGGTAAAATCGCCACATAGGGATTCTACAATTGTTGTCAAGCAACTTTTCTTTCTTTTCTTTTGTACCATTATTGTTGAAAACATATGCAATGAAGATTTTCCTCGCCACTAAAGCTTTTCCTCGCCACTAAAGCCCTTTTTCTTGTAGTGGATCATGTAAACCCCAAACTTGCACAACACATGTATATATCACACATCTACTTATTATATATGTTGTTGCCATCACATTCGTCCATTTCTACTAATTGTTTGTTGTTCCTTGTTACTACTAATTATTTTGAACATCTGATAATCGCACTTAGGAAACTTAATAAGAAACAGTGTTTGGCGACCGTTTTTGAAAAATAGTGTTTAGCCACCAGGGTTTAGCTTTTAAATTTTGTTTAAACACTCCTATTGGAAACACGCTAAGTAGACGTGTTTAGCTTTTATGTCAATCTACATTTTATAGTTACTCTTGCAACTACGATATACAATTGATGTGTAGTCTTCCATATCCCAAGTCTTTTTAGAAGTATCCTGTGATCCATTATACATGGAAAATAGTTATTATCAATCAAATTGTCTTGGCCAAGCTTGGAAGGAATATGTGGATAATAGACCATAGGTTGCATAACTAGCGTTAAAACCCTATCCCAAGTCTTCTTAAAAGTCTTCGGTGATTATAGACCATAGGTGATGCTTGTCGTACCGTGCAAATTGGGTTGCATGATTAATGTCACAATGAAATTTAAATGTCATCTTCCCAACCTCAAGTCTTCTTTAAAGTCTTCACTGAGAATACATACAAACTAGTTATTATCAATCAAATATTGTTTTGCTCAAGCTGATAATGAATTTGTGGATGGCATTCTCTTCAAAATTTGTGTGTCATGAACGTTAAACATTAAATTTAAAAAATATCATAGTCTCTTCAAGTTTGAAGCTTGTACTAGATAAGTGTCTCAACAGCAAAGTATAATAAAGGAATTCATGATTTTCTTATTAGTTATTGTTTATACTAAACTTTTTGTTATTATAATCTATTCATTTTATTTGCAAATATTGGTGCGTCCTATATATGGAATCTAGAGATGTCTTTATCGCCAATTAATAATTGCTATAAAAATTGCATACTCAATGAAAAGTCCTTGTTAAGATGATAATGAATTCGTGGAAGCCATTCATTTCATCAATTGCATGTCACGAACGTTAACATGCAAAACTATGGATAAAAAGCCAATGCATGTTCTTATAATTTTAAGTAAAGAGCAACAAATAGTTACTATCAAAAACACTTATATACATATCATAACAAAACAGTTTAAACTTTTATTGTGTTGTTGCTCAAGGTTTAACCTGGAAGTTAATCTTATTAGCTTTCTAAGATCAGATAATGTTGAAATATTAATTTCATTGTTATTTTGGATCTAATCAAGCTGTCAAATAAGTTCTCCTATCCTATAAGTTCGTATTCCTTCAAGTGTCACCAAGATTCATAGAACCAAAGGATTTATGCTAAAACAGTTTATGTGCACAGCAGCCACCAAACACTTTGAAACCAGCACACAGAAGAGGTTGTGCCGTCGTCATCACACCATAAGTATTTTTTTTAATAATTTTTCTCCTTAACCTTTTAAATTATATATAATAAAATTTAGCAGCAACTGTCGTTTGTACTTTGTTACAAAATATGAAATTTTTTCATATTCTTCATTTAAATATATTAATTCTTCTTCATAAAATGTTTAGAATTTTGAGTGTCATTTGATGATGTTGTACGATCTATTTTACTTACAATTATGTAAACGAACATTAGAAGTACGCAACGAAGTGCAGCTACAAACGAACCTCGTTAGTTACTTGTCTACGATATATGCAATATAAGTGTAGTCTTCCATATTCGAAGTCTTCTTTTAGGTCTCATGTGATTATACATGGAAAATAGTTTATTTTCAGTCAAATTGTGTTGGCCTACCTGAGAAGGAATGTATGGATGATAGAAATTTGTGATAAGTCTTTCCTATCCCAGTTGTGGAAGATGATAAGGAAGTTGTGGAAGCCATTCGTTGCATGTCTATCACAAACTGTTAACATGCAAAACTAAGGATAAGCCAATACTTTTACGTATCCTTATGATTTTAAGTAGATTTCCAAAAATGAAGTCACCACTAGCATTAAGTTACTTATCATCTTCCTATCATATTTCAATTCACTTACTTGGTTTTGGTTAATCAAAAACTTGAGTTTTGTGTGAGTATGGTAATTAGTGCTCTTTGAGTATAACTTTTCATGTTCTTTTGCGGATTTGCATAATGTTGGGTTAAATAGGATCTTGTATTAATATTGTTGTCTTATGATCTATATGATTATCGCAAATTTGATACGATATCGTTTAGTATAACAAATTGTTTGCGTCGCGGTTGGTGTTTACAATATAGCACTACATCTATGCATTCTTTATATATAAGATTACAAGAGTCATTTGTTGGTGATGTTTGTATCATCACTTATATTTTGTGTAAGGGAGAGTTGCATATATCTCTCCAAAGGCACATAATTGCATATATATCTAACTAAAACTTATAATTGCATATATGTTCTTCTAAAGCCTTAAAATTGTCAAACATATTCAAATGATTATTTTACATATATTCAATAGATAAAACATGTTTGATAATCCTAATTCATATAAAATAACGATTATAGCCTTATTTTTTTTATAATGACATATGTATCCTTTAACCATTTTCTTCAGTATATATTCATAGATCAAATGATCAAATGATACTAAGAGTGTCAGTCAACGCAAATCACATGGCCCATCTTTGTAATTTACTCTATTTTTTTTTAAATAAATATTTTCTCCTTAACCTTCTAATATATATATAATAAAATTAAGCAAATTAAGCAATATTCATTTATACTTTCTTACAAAATATGAAAAATTTCCATATTCTTCATTTAAATATATTAAATCTTTCTTCATAAAGTTTAGTTTTTTAGTGTTATTTGATGGTGTTCTACGATCTATTTCACTTACAATTACGTAAACGAACATTAGAAGTACGCAACGAAGTGCGGCTATGAACGACACTTGTTAATTACTTGTCTACGATATATGCAATGTAAGTGTAGTCTTCCATATCCCAAGTCTTCCTAAAAGTCTTCTCTGAGTATACATAGATAATAGACCAGGCCGATAAGAAATTTGTTGATGGCATTCTATTCACAGTTTACGTGTCGCGAACGTTAAACATTAATATCTCAAAATATCACAATCTCTTAAAAGTCTTGGTAAGATGATAAGGAATTTGTGGAAGCCATTCATTTCATCAATTGCCTGTCACGAACGTTAACATGCAAAACTATGAATAAAAAGCCAATGCATGTTCTTATAATTTTAAGTAAAGAGCAACAAATATACATATCATAGCAAAACAGTTTAAACTTATTAAGTGTTGTTATATCATAGCAAATCAGTTTAAACTTTTTAAGTGTTGTTGGTCAAGGTTTAACCTGGAAGTTAATCTTATTAGCTTTCTAAGATCAGATAATGTTGAAGTATTAATTTCATTGTTATTTTGAATCTAATCAAGCTGTCAAATAAGTTCTCCTATTGTCACACCCCCAATTTACCTGTTTTGCAGCGGAATGGAATTCCTGGGGATTGACTGTCATAGCACCACATCACAGTTATATTGAACGACCTAAAGTGTCGTTTTAAAAACACATCGTTGGATATTTCATAAAAACAATCAGAGTACAACATCGGTCCCAAAAGGTTTACAAAGTTTGCGGAAATACAAATATGTTACAAATCCAAACGATGTTTTGAAATAAAGTGCCATAATGTACATAAAGTAAGTCGACTCCGCGACTCAAAATGTAGGTCCCTAAACCATGTCATGATGAATGCCTCAGTTACCTGAAAATACATTGCTAAAAACGGTCAACAATAATGTTGGTGAGAAATCATAGGTTTATGTAAATGTTTTATACGACTACACAAGTATAGACCATGCATGACAATCCAGTCACGTAAAAATGATGTTACAATTGCTCTAAGCCCATGACCCCGAAACTAGACTGTTCAATAATGTATGCCCCTGCAGAGTGTTTGCCAGACAACTCCGTAATACCATCAAATGAAATGCATCCGTTTGCCTGGTTGGGATTCACCAACCCGGATGGAGGCGTCACCCTCGATAGATCTATCCACTCATCCTCGCTTCAAAGATTAACGGTTCATGTTCAAGTAATGAGGACTTTCAAATTGGCAAATGCGGTAACTTAAGCAATGTAATGAATTTAACATACTTGGTATCGTACAAAAAAAATGTAGTGCAATGTATTCTCCCCCATGGGTTTGAAAATAATCGAAAGCATATAAAACGGGGCTATGAAAACTCACTTGGTAAACAGGAATAACGGCAAAAGTGAGTACACCGAGGTATAATGTAATGCGTCAACCGGGACCTATTACGAATGATATGATATGTCATGAGTTGCAATGTAATGTTATGCATGCACTTCGTATGTTATTTATACCATTTACGGGTTTTGAAAATATTACTCGTCGTCGAAAAATACTCGTTTGACGTCTTGACTCTTCAAAAATGACTTTACATGTTTTTACGTCAAAATGTCATCCTACAATGGTTTTATAATGATTTTTGGTGAAATTACCACTTTTCGTCGCAAAACAATGTCGACGGAATAATCATGAAATTAACAAAAATGGCTTTGGAAAACTAGTCGTAAAACGGTGTACGTCGATCGTTAGAGAACGAACTCGACGGTTTTGGAAAGTTTGTATCGATATCTAAAAGTTTCAGTTCAGGAGTTTTCGTCCAAAAGGTCTTGATCATAGAGATATCAAAGGCTAAAGATGGTGGTTTTTGTTAATTGTGTGCAGAAAATTGAGTTTCGGCCAAGTTTGAACGTCCGTAATTAATTTACTATGACTCCGCTTGACAAACAGCTTTTTGTTTTGAAAAATATGGCCGATGAACTTGATTTTACTAGAAGACACTTCGTTCCAAAAAGTTTTGCATCATAGTTAAAAACAGCCGCAAACATAGCCTTTACAGCTAATGAAATACTTGTAACGTAAAAATAATTTAGTTTTTCAGAAAATAATATTTACGGCAACTTTATGAAAACGGCCATATCTTTGTCGTTTTAAATCCGTTTTCTACGTATAATACGTCCTTAGCTTCGTATCGAAGTAAACTAATATATTTTTGACAACTCGAAATAATTTGTGAAGCTTAAGGCTCGTTTTTGACCCGAAAATACTAAAAACAGCAAGCTGAAATTTTCAGAAACTATTTATTTCGTCGTCAAACTTTAAAAATCCATAACTTCTTCGTTATAAGTCCGTTTTTATCCGTTCAAAAGGCCACGGATTCGTTTTAAAGTGTATTTTCTAAATATCAAGGCCAAAGTTTCGTACCAACAGTAGGTTTTTCCAGAAATTCGAATTAAGGACAGAACACAATTATATAGTTATCGAAAATAGTTTTTCTCGGACAAAACCTATTCTAATCCCTTCAAATCAACTCCAAAGCTAATCTAATCCTACCATACACCTTCTTAGGGTGTCATGGGTTCCTAATCACCATCAAGACCAAAGAATACCATGGGAATATTTATAGGATGACCATAAATATATAAATAACTCTAAAATCTTGAAATAAATGGTATAAATCACATATCATGCATATAAGCTCCAAAAATGAAAAGAAACATATGAAAATGAAGAGGAAACATGAAAATGAAAGAAACTTGCTTACAAATGATAATGATGAGGTGAAAGTAACAAGGATTAAACTTAAATATCCTTGGTTTTTATTTCAAAACCATATAAAGGATATAACTAGGTTGTAAATACACTTGTGCTTGATAAAAAAATCTTGATCCCTTGTTTCTTGATGAGTGTGGCCGGTTTTATGGAGCAAAGCAAGAGAGAAAATAAAATTTTTTCTAACACTTGTAGGAATGATAAATGAATGAGAAAAATTTCCAAGTGAAGACTTTTAAGTAAAGTGTAATTAATTATCAATCAAGCTCCATACCAAAATTTATTGTCACCTCCCCCTTGGTCGGCCAAGGGGGGAGGGACTTAGACATTTTACTTTTTTTTTTTTTTTTTTTAAATGTATATAATTTGTATAATTGATAAAAAGGTATAAGTAAAAAGGTGTAGAAATGTACAATTAAAGGTAAAAATGAGAATTTTTGGTACAAGTAAGTTTTTAATAGGTCAAATTAGAATGTATTGAGATAATAAAAATTGTAAAAATACATTCCTTGTGAAAATTGAGTGCTAAAATAATTATCGTATAATTTTTAAGAAAACGACGTAATAATTTAATTTTAACGATTTAAATACCAAATAAATTTGAAACACTAGGAAAACTAAAAATATAGTTTTTATGAACTAAATGTAAGTTTAAAAATACCTCGGGATCATTTTTGAAAGTAACGGGTTAAATATACAAAATAAAAACTCACGCGATAAAGATTATTAAATATAAAAATTACGCGTATAAAGTGAAAATGAAATGTCGTGAATGTACTAATGAGATGCACATGATGTCAATGAAATGTAGACTAATCATAGTCCATATGAAATGTACGTGATGTCATGATCATGAATTCGCCGCTAAACCTTTAAGGTTACGCGAATTTGAAACAAGTAAACCAAGTTTACTAAAAATGTTGAAATAATGAGACATGAACGGTGTCGAGAAATGACCTGAAAGTACGGGTTGTCACATTCGCCCATCCAAAAAGGAATTCAGTCCCTGAATTCAATCGTTGTTAGGTCTAACGGTGTCGGCGAAAAGATGAGGGTACTTGCGTCGCATCTGGTCTTCCCGTTCCCAAGTAAACTCAGGACCTCGTCGAGAATTCCAACGAACATTCACGATAGGAATACGACTCTATTTCAACTGCTTGACCTCGCGGTCCATGATTTCTACAGGTTCTTCCACAAAGTTGAGTTTGTCGTCAAGTTGAACCTCGTCCAATGGAATAATGAGCGATTCGTCTGAAAGACACTTCTTCAGGTTTGAAACATGAAACGTGTTGTGCACATGGCTAAGTTCTGGAGGAAGATCAAGACGATAAGCTACAGGACCAACTCTGCTCAAAATCTTGAATGGTCCAATGTATCTCGGGTTCAATTTCCCACGTTTTCCAAAACGTGCCACGTCCTTCCAAGGCGATACTTTCAACATAACTTTGTCACCAACCTGGAATTCCAAATCCTTGCGTCTAACATCCGCATAACTTTTCTGACGACTCCTGGCAGTTCTAAGTCTATCACGAATTTGAACGATCTTTTCGGTGGTTTCCCGTACCATTTCTGGGCCAGTAAGTTGTGCGTCTCCTACCTCGGCCCAACAAACAGGTGATCGGCACTTACGACCATAGAGTGCCTCGAATGGTGCCATCTTGATACTGGTGTGATAACTATTGTTGTACGAGAATTCAATCAATGGCAAATGGTTAGCCCAACCATTTCCAAAATCAATCACACATGCCCTCAGCATGTCTTCTAATGTTTGAATGGTCCTTTCACTTTGACCGTCGGTTTGTGGGTGATATGCGGTGCTCATCTCTAATCTGGTTCCGAATGAATCTTGCAATGAATTCCAGAAGTTTGAAGTGAATCGACTATCTCTGTCGGAAATGATAGAAATTGGTGCTCCGTGCCTCGAGACTATCTCCTTGACATAAAGTCTAGTGAGTTGCTCCATGGAATAAGTCTCTCGAATCGGTATGAAATGGGCTGACTTGGTAAGGCGATCAACAATTACCCAAATAGCATCGTAACCTCCCGATGTCTTAGGAAGTTTCGTAACAAAGTCCATTGTAATACGTTCCCATTTCAATTGAGGAATTTCCGGTTGTTGGAGTAAACCTGAAGGCTTCTGGTATTCGACTTTTACCTTAGCACAGGTAAGACATTTGCTAACGTACGTGGCAATTTCCGCTTTCATGTTCGGCCACCAATAAAGCTTCTTAAGATCTTGATACATCTTATCCGATCCTGGATGAATAGAATACTTTGACTTATGCGACTCATGCATAATCAATTCTCGTATTCCGCCATACAATGGAACCCACATTCTATCCTTGAAACATAGAACTCCATCTGCTCTCTTTACAAAACCATTTGCGCTTTCGGGCATACCATAAAGCTTTTCACTTGGTCGGTTTTCCTCCTTAAGTGCTTCGACTTGTGCTTCATGGATTTTCGATGGTAAAGGGGAAATAATCGTCATTCCCAATGATCGAACTCTTAAAGGTTTAGGCCTCTCTTTCCGACTAAGAGCATCAGCCACAACATTGGCTTTTCCCGAGTGATACTTGATTTCACAATCATAGTCCCTGAGTAACTCAAACCAACGACGTTGCCTCATATTAAGCTCCTTTTGATCAAGAATATATTGCAAACTCTTGTGGTCGGTAAACACTGTGCACTTTGTACCGTAAAGGTAGTGTCTCCAAATTTTGAGCGCAAAAACTACGGCTCCTAACTCGAGATCATGAGTTGTGTAATTCTTCTCATGCGTCTTAAGCTGTCGAGAAGCATACGCAATCACCTTCTCATTTTGCATTAAAACAGCCCCAAGTCCTTTATGCGAAGCGTCGCAATATACAACAAAGTTCTCAATGCCCTCGGGTAGTGCTAAAATCGGCGCACTGCAAAGTTTTTGCTTCAACAACTGAAAAGCAGTTTCTTGTTTCTTTCCCCACTCGTACTTCTTGTTTTTCTGCGTCAACTTGGTCAAAGGTCTTGCTATCTTCGAAAAACCTTCGATGAACCTTCGGTAATACCCGGCTAGTCCTAGAAAGTGTCGGATTTCCGTAGGATTCGTTGGAGTAGCCCAATCTTTCACGGCTTCCATCTTTGCGGGATCAACTTGTAGTCCTTGACTATCAATGATGTGACCAAGAAATTGCACTTTGTGGTTCCAAAAATCACACTTCGAAAATTTGGCATATAACTTCTCATTCTTGAGTAGCCTTAAAATCGTCCTTAAATGCTCTTCGTGCTCTTCTTTGCTCTTGGAGTAGATCAAGATGTCGTCAATGAACACTATAACAAACTTGTCCAAGTACGGCTTACAAACTCTGTTCATAAGATCCATGAATACCGCCGGTGCATTAGTCAATCCAAACGGCATCACTTGAAACTCGTAATGACCGTAACGTGTTCTAAACGCTGTTTTCGGAATATCCTCTTCCCGAACTCGAAGCTGATGATAACCCGACCGGAGATCAATCTTGGAATAAATACTAGAACCTTGCAACTGATCGAACAAGTCATCAATTCTGGGGAGTGGATAACGATTCTTCACCGTTAACTTGTTCAATTCTCGATAATCTATGCACATTCGGAAGGATCCATCCTTCTTCTTCACAAACAAGACCGGTGCTCCCCAAGGCGAGGAACTCGGCCTAATGAATCCTTTGTCTAGAAGCTCTTGCAATTGATTAGACAACTCTTGCATTTCGGATGGCGCTAAACGGTACGGTGCTCGCGCAATCGGTGCAGCTCCGGGCACTAAGTCAATTTGAAACTCTACTTGTCGTGCCGGTGGAAGTCCCGGTAAATCCTCGGGAAATACTTCAGAAAATTCACGGACAATAGGAACATCTTCAAGTCGCTTCTCCTCCGACTTTTTCTCGGTTACATGGGCTAAGAAAGCAAGACAACCTTTCTTAATGTACTTCTCCGTTTTGATGCACGATATGATACTAATTCTCGTTCCACTTCGTTCCCCACGAATAATCAAAGTTTCACCATTATAAGGAAGATGAACAACTTTCTCATCACAAATGATCTTTGCGCGATGCTTAGATAACCAATCCATGCCTATGACGACGTCAAAACTACCAAGCTCTACGGGCATGAGGTCTATGTTGAAGGGATGATTAAGAAAATTGAATGTGCAACCGCGAACAATGGTGTTGGTGCTAACTAAATTACCATTAGCTAATTCGACAATGTATGATGTATCTAAGGTGGTTGGTTTAATGTTGAGCAAAGGTGCAAATGCATTGGACACAAAACTTTTATCGGCACCCGAATCAAATAAAACTGAAGCGTAACGATTATTGAGAAGGAACGTACCCGTAATGACATTCGGGTCCTCCCTATCTTCTCCGCCTCCAATGACGTAAACCCTTCCTGGTGCCATACCTCCTTGATTCGGATTTGCTTGATTCTTTCCCTTTTTACAATCCCTCTTGTAGTGTCCAGTTTCCCCGCAACCAAAACATGTAACTTTTGGTGCCGTGCAATCCCTAGTACGGTGACCAACTTTCTTGCAATTCTCACACGGATCAGGACATCGACCCGGATTGTGGTGACTCAAACACTTGTTACACTTCGGCAAAACCCCCGAATATCCTTTTCCTTCTTTTTGACCCGCGGCATAAACCTTAGCAACCTCTTGCCTTTTGGGCGGTTGTTGAGTAGCATTCCTACCCCTATTGTTGTCCCACTTGCGTTTGTTGTTGTTGTTGCTATTGTTGTTGTTGTAGTTGCCTCGGTTATTGTTGTTATTGAAACGATTGTTGGGGTTGTTGTTGTTGTTTCGGTTGGTGGTGGTGTACTTACCTCGCTTCACCACTTGTGCCATCAACTTCTGAGTAACTCGAATAGCTTCCTCGATTGTTTGTGGATCAAAAGATGTCACATCTCCTTGAATGACCTCAGGAAGTCCTCCAATAAAAGCCTCTAGCAACTTTTCATTATCCGATACCATCGACGGGCATAACGCGGCTAATTCCTGGAATCTCCGAATGTAAGTGTCAATATCGTACCCAATAGTTACTAATTCGTAGAACTCCGTCTCCAACTTTTTGATTTCCGTTCGAGGACAAAACTTCTTAGTCACCAAGCCCTTAAATTCCTCCCAAGTAAGCTTGAAGGCATTCTCCATACCAATCGGTTGAGCGTATGAATTCCACCATGACAACGCTCCATCTTGCAATGTGCTCGTAGCAAATTTAACTTTACTATCATCCGGACAGTTACAAAGCAAAAATACCGATTCCAACTTTTCAAACCATCTAACCATTGCTGTTGCTCCCTCGGTACCTCGAAACTTAGTGGGTTCACCACTTTTGAAATCTTTGTATGAACATTTCTTAACCCCAGATCCTCCGGCATTACCAGTAGCAGCAGCTAGCCTAGCGGCTTCAGCAGCAGCCGCGGCTTCAGCAGCAGCAGCAGCCACTGTTTCCCGTTCAACTCTTAAAGCATTAGCAATGCTATCATTCACTAACTTCTGAATTGCTGCTTGGGTCATTTCAACTGTAGCTTTCTTCGGTGCCATAACTCTTCAAAATCATAAGATGAAACAATCATGAGAACTCGTAAGTAGAAACAACCATAATACAAATATATCCACAACCACAACATGCATAAAGATAAATGGAATCACAACGGAACAATAACGAAATATCACAAATATAATCACAACACATGTGGATAATATACATGAAAATTTCGGCCTCATGGACCGATATCATACATAATAAAAACCATTCCTACATAGTAGAGTCAATACTTGATATATTTGTTTGTACAACAATCAAAAGACAACAAGTTCTTTAAACTACGTCACACACCTTGTGACTAGGATAATAATGGTCAAAACTATACATGACAAAAGTCTACATAAGGCACCTCATGGTGCTCCGCCTGCCCTATCCTGAAGATCGCGAACCTGAATAACCAAACTATCCACCAAACTCCTCAACTCATCCATCTGACCCTGCAATGTAACAATAGTCTCACGGGCTAAAGATAACTCCTGTGACTGACGCTGAAACTCATCCTGAGTCATCTCGGCTCTGTCAAACAACTCGGGCATCTCCTGCCTCAACTCCGTGATATGCTCTCTATCCTCTATCTGTCTATGCTGAATACTCTGATAAGCTAAGTCAATCGAAACCCTGCCTAACACTAAACCCTCGACCTCCTCAGCGATGGGCTCAATCCTATCTACCGACAGCTCCTCCAACTGTCGCGTCAAACTATCAATCTGTGTCTGCTGAGCATCAATACGGGCTCCTAATGCCTCGGTAGAAGGCTGTCGTGCAGTAGCTGCCCTAGAACTCTCGCCTAACTCAAATCTAGCAGGTGGCTCGGGCTCAGTGGATGGTGGTGTAGGGATATCGAAACGAGCACGCTTTTTGGGCGGCAAGTCTGTCGTGGGTAAAGGATCCCTAAGAAAATATGATGATGATGGTGATGATGGTGCTGGCAGTGGTGCTGGTGGTGGTGATGGTGCGAGCAACGGGTTATGAACTGGGCTAACGTGAGGAGTGGGTGCGACTTCGCCCTCCTCGAAGGGTTCGGTCTCAGTGTCGGTCATGATCAGTGGGAAGGCTGGAGTAGAACCAATGGAAGATACGATCTCAGTGGAATGTGATGAAACATCATCCATGATGGGGTTAGCTGGGACATCATCCGAGCTAGAGTCCGATGATATGGTGATAGGGTGAGAATCTGAAGACATGTCTGTGACAACCGATGTGAAATAAAAGTAAATAATCTCGAACAAAATGTAAGTGAATCCGCATGATAACAATGAATATGTACTATGATGAAATGATGAGATGCTATGATAATGTAGCTATAGTCTAGGGTCAATGATGCAACCTAGTTCTCTATAACTGTAGCTCTGGTACCAATCTGTCACACCCCCAATTTACCTGTTTTGCAGCGGAATGGAATTCCTGGGGATTGACTGTCATAGCACCACATCACAGTTATATTGAACGACCTAAAGTGTCGTTTTAAAAACACATCGTTGGATATTTCATAAAAACAATCAGAGTACAACACCGGTCCCAAAAGGTTTACAAAGTTTGTGGAAATACAAATATGTTACAAATCCAAACGATGTTTTGAAATAAAGTGCCATAATGTACATAAAGTAAGTCGACTCCGCGGCTCAAAATGTAGGTCCCTAAACCATGTCATGATGAATGCCTCAGTTACCTGAAAATACATTGCTAAAAACGGTCAACAATAATGTTGGTGAGAAATCATAGGTTTATGTAAATGTTTTATACGACTACACAAGTATAGACCATGCATGACAATCCAGTCACGTAAAAATGATGTTACAATTGCTCTAAGCCCATGACCCCGAAACTAGACTGTTCAATAATGTATGCCCCTGCAGAGTGTTTGCCAGACAACTCCGTAATACCATCAAATGAAATGCATCCATTTGCCTGGTTGGGATTCACCAACCCGGATGGAGGCGTCACCCTCGATAGATCTATCCACTCATCCTCGCTTCAAAGATTAACGGTTCATGTTCAAGTAATGGGGACTTTCAAATTGGCAAATGCGGTAACTTAAGCAATGTAATGAATTTAACATACTTGGTATCGTACAAAAAAAATGTAGTGCAATGTATTCTCCCCCGTGGGTTTGAAAATAATCGAAAGCATGTAAAACGGGGCTATGAAAACTCACTTGGTAAACAGGAATAACGGCAAAAGTGAGTACACCGAGGTATAATGTAATGCGTCAACCGGGACCTATTACGAATGATATGATATGTCATGAGTTGCAATGTAATGTTATGCATGCACTTCGTATGTTATTTATACCATTTACGGGTTTTGAAAATATTACTCGTCGTCGAAAAATACTCGTTTGACGTCTTGACTCTTCAAAAATGACTTTACATGTTTTTACGTCAAAATGTCATCCTACAATGGTTTTATAATGATTTTTGGTGAAATTACCACTTTTCATCGCAAAACAATGTCGACGGAATAATCATGAAATTAACAAAAATGGCTTTGGAAAACTAGTCGTAAAACGGTGTACGTCGATCGTTAGAGAACGAACTCGACGGTTTTGGAAAGTTTGTATCGATATCTAAAAGTTTCAGTTCAGGAGTTTTCGTCCAAAAGGTCTTGATCATAGAGATATCAAAGGTTAAAGATGGTGGTTTTTGTTAATTGTGTGCAGAAAATTGAGTTTCGGCCAAGTTTGAACGTCCGTAATTAATTTACTATGACTCCGCTTGACAAACAGCTTTTTGTTTTGAAAAATATGGCCGATGAACTTGATTTTACTAGAAGACACTTCGTTCCAAAAAGTTTTGCATCATAGTTAAAAACAGCCGCAAACATAGCCTTTACAGCTAATGAAATACTTGTAACGTAAAAATAATTTAGTTTTTCAGAAAATAATATTTACGGCAACTTTATGAAAACGGCCATATCTTTGTCGTTTTAAATCCGTTTTCTACGTATAATACGTCCTTAGCTTCGTATCGAAGTAAACTAATATATTTTTGACAAGTCGAAATAATTTGTGAAGCTTAAGGCTCGTTTTTGACCCGAAAATACTAAAAACAGCAAGCTGAAATTTTCAGAAACTATTTATTTCGTCGTCAAACTTTAAAAATCCATAACTTCTTCGTTATAAGTCCGTTTTTATCCGTTCAAAAGGCCACGGATTCGTTTTAAAGTGTATTTTCTAAATATCAAGGCCAAAGTTTCGTACCAACAGTAGGTTTTTCCAGAAATTCGAATTAAGGACAGAACACAATTATATAGTTATCGAAAATAGTTTTTCTCGGACAAAACCTATTCTAATCCCTTCAAATCAACTCCAAAGCTAATCTAATCCTACCATACACCTTCTTAGGGTGTCATGGGTTCCTAATCACCATCAAGACCAAAGAATACCATGGGAATATTTATAGGATGACCATAAATATATAAATAACTCTAAAATCTTGAAATAAATGGTATAAATCACATATCATGCATATAAGCTCCAAAAATGAAAAGAAACATATGAAAATGAAGAGGAAACATGAAAATGAAAGAAACTTGCTTACAAATGATAATGATGAGGTGAAAGTAACAAGGATTAAACTTAAATATCCTTGGTTTTTATTTCAAAACCATATAAAGGATATAACTAGGTTATAAATACACTTGTGCTTGATAAAAAAATCTTGATCCCTTGTTTCTTGATGAGTGTGGCCGGTTTTATGGAGCAAAGCAAGAGAGAAAATAAAATTTTTTCTAACACTTGTAGGAATGATAAATGAATGAGAAAAATTTCCAAGTGAAGACTTTTAAGTAAAGTGTAATTAATTATCAATCAAGCTCCATACCAAAATTTATTGTCACCACCCCCTTGGTCGGCCAAGGGGGGAGGGACTTAGACATTTTACTTTTTTTTTTTTTTTTTTTTTTTTTAAATGTATATAATTTGTATAATTGATAAAAAGGTATTAGTAAAAAGGTGTAGAAATGTACAATTAAAGGTAAAAATGAGAATTTTTGGTACAAGTAAGTTTTTAATAGGTCAAATTAGAATGTATTGAGATAATAAAAATTGTAAAAATACATTCCTTGTGAAAATTGAGTGCTAAAATAATTATCGTATAATTTTTAAGAAAACGACGTAATAATTTAATTTTAACGATTTAAATACCAAATAAATTTGAAACACTAGGAAAACTAAAAATATAATTTTTATGAACTAAATGTAAGTTTAAAAATACCTCGGGATCATTTTTGAAAGTAACGGGTTAAATATACAAAATAAAAACTCACGCGATAAAGATTATTAAATATAAAAATTACGCGTATAAAGTGAAAATGAAATGTCGTGAATGTACTAATGAGATGCACATGATGTCAATGAAATGTAGACTAATCATAGTCCATATGAAATGTACGTGATGTCATGATCATGAATTCGCCGCTAAACCTTTAAGGTTACGCGAATTTGAAACAAGTAAACCAAGTTTACTAAAAATGTTGAAATAATGAGACATGAACGGTGTCGAGAAATGACCTGAAAGTACGGGTTGTCACACCTATCCTATAAGTTCGTATTCCTTCAAGTGTCACCAAGATTCATAGAACCAAAGGATTTATGCTAAAATGAGTTATCTTGTAAGTATCTTTGTAAGGATTTATGTTTAACTTATTTTTTCCAGTATGTGAAATCGTGAGTCTGTCTTGGTTATCATATTGTTTTCGAGATTTTAGTTTAAAACGGTTGACATGTTTCGTTTATATTGTAATGTTGTTACACATATAGAAATCCAACTCGGTTGGGTGACATATCTTAGTGTCCACAACAGTTCCTGAAAAATTTACAATGAATGTTACTGGTGGCCTGTAGTTTCCTTCCAATGAAAGACAAGTCTGGTTGTATCACCCAACTGCATATGTTAAAAAAGAGAACAGACTGTTGGCCTAATGTCTGACCGAGCATGTGGGAAGACAAAATAAATTCCAAGCATATGGACGTTTACAATTCTAGTCTAATTAGGACTCCTTATTTGTTAAGGACTATTTTGCTTAATTAGAATTGTAGTAGGATTAGAAAGCATATTCTAAATACCTATATATACCAGCCGAGCTTGTGGTTGGATATATGAAAAACCTATCAGTTGTTTGAGCCTATATTTTCTGATTAATACTAGCGAGCGTATTCTAGTATCAAGTTACTGTTTTTGTGTTTCTGTTGTGAACTTCGATTCAGACTTGTGGACTTGAATTGGTATCAAGAGCAAGGTTATTCAACAGCAGAAGGATCACAAGGGTTTACCAGGAAGTCGATCACAAGGGTTTACCAGGAAGTCGATCACAAGGGTTTACCAGGAAGTCGATCACAAGGGTTTACCAGGAAGTCGATCACAAGGGTTTTACTAGGGTTCGACTTAAGCAAGAAGTCGATCAAAGTTTCAAACTTTCGACTTGGTTTACTTGGGCAGGAAGTAAATCACTCGACCTCTAGAACCTAGGGCTGGAAGGCGAACAAACAACACCGGTAACTTACAAAAGGCGTTCAAGAAGGATGGTGCAAGGCGAGTCGAGTCAACCACCTATTGAACATTCTAAAACGGCTCTTCAATGTCCAATGTTAACAAGCACGAACTATAACATATGGGCAATAAGAGTTAAAGCGGTATTCCGAGTCCATGGAATACTCGATGCACTGGAACCAGGGGAAGGAACACAAGTTGTTGCTAAGCAAGATCACATGGCAGTTGCGTTACTTTTCCAGGCGATTCCAGAAGAACTTGTTTTTCAAGTTTCACAATTCAACACAGCCAAAGAAATCTGGGGAGCTTTAAAGACCATGTATGTGGGTGTTGATCGGGTTCGAGACGCAAGGTTGCAAACCTTGGAGACGGAATTCGAATCTTTAAAGATGAAAGTCAACGAATCAATTGATGACTTTGCGGCTAGGTTGGGCAAAATTGTAACTGAAGTAAATAGCTTGGGAACAATTTATGAAGACAAGAAACTTGTTAAGAAGCTACTTGCATCCGTTCCGGATAGGTATGTTGCAATTGTTGCCTCAATAGAACAATTTGCTGACTTGAATACTATGTCTTTTCAAGAAGCAATTGGAAGGTTGAAAGCTTTTGAAGGAAGAATGAAGGGTGTTGACACCACTTCTGAAGATCAAGGCAAGTTGATGTTCGGAAGGGCTGAAAGATATGATAAGAAAGGTCGAGGAAGGAATTCCTCTGGTGGCAACGGTAAAGGTCAAAACTTTTCTTCTCAAAACAAATCTCGAGGTAGTGGTCAAGCTAATAACCGCAACCGAGGAAACCAAAACAACTCCGGGAGCAATACGGATCAAAAGAAGAATAAAAGTCGAGACCTTTCAAAGATTCAATGCTTTAGATGTGATGAATATGGTCACTTTGCTTCTAACTGCCCTGAACGACGTGAACAAAAGCAAAAGCATGAATCAAACCTTTTGAAAACGGAGGATGATGATGACCCAACACTTTTTATGATGAAAAGCGTTCAAGAAGTAGTTTTCTTGAATGAAGAAAAGATTATCCCAAACCAATTGAATACTAAGCCAAACGAGGAAGACACTTGGTATTTGGATAATGGAGCAAGTAATCACATGACGGGGATCCGAGAATACTTTTCGGAGTTGAATGAGAATATCTCCGGCAGAGTGAAGTTTGGTGATAACTCCTACATCGAGATAAAAGGGAAGGGTTCGATAATCATTGAAGGGAAAACGGGAGAGCAACGGTTAATCACTGGAGTCTATTACCTACCCGAGCTAAAAAGCAACATAATTAGTCTTGGGCAAGCTACCGAAGGCGGATGTGACATTCGTATGAAAGGTAACCTTCTTACTATGCGTGACTCAGATGGCAAGCTTCTGATGAAGGTTCCTAGAACAAGTAATAGACTTTTTAAGATTAAGCTCCAAGTTGGAAGTCCGGTGTGTCTCAAAGCAAAGATGGAAGATGATGCTTGGTTATGGCATGCTAGGATGGGTCACATTAATTTCGAGACAATGGAATTAATGGCAAGGAAGGGCATGGTTGAAAAGTTGCCAATAATTCATCAAGAGAACAAGTTGTGTGAATCTTGTTTGGTAGGAAAACAAACCAAGAAGGCGTTTCCTAAAGCTGCAAAATTTAAGGCAACACATCCTCTTCAACTTATACATGCCGACCTATGTGGACCAATTTCTCCACCATCCATAGCACGAAACAGATACATATTTGTTCTTATTGATGACTTCTCACGGTTTATGTGGACTTTTACCTTGAAGGAAAAAGGTGAGGCATTTGAATACTTCAAAAAGTTCAAAGCTTTAGCGGAGAAGAAGTCGGGAAAGAAGATTATAACCCTAAGGACCAATAGAGGAGGTGAGTTCACTTCAAAAGAATTTACCAACTTCTGTGAAAACGAGGGTATAACAAGACATCTAACCGCTCCCTACACACCGCAACAAAATGGAGTCGTGGAAAGGCGAAACCGTACTCTTATGGGAATGACTAGAAGCATTTTGAAAGCACGAGACGTACCAAACTACATGTGGGCTGAAGGAGTAAGACACGCTACATTCTTGATTAATAGAGTTTCAACTCGAGCTCTAGTTAATCAAACTCCATACGAGGCTTTCAAAGGAAAAAAGCCTAACTTGGAGGGTTTGCGGGTATTTGGATGTGTGGCTTATGCAACGGGAACAAGGCCATATTTACATAAGTTAGACGACAGGTCAACACGACTCATTTACATCGGAAACGAGCCAGGTACAAAAGGTTTTCGACTGTTCAATCCAAAACTAAAGAAGATAGTGGTATGTCGTGATGCGGAGTTTAATGAGGAACTTGGCTGGAAGTATGTTGCTGGAAGCGAAACACACGAGCTAAACCCATGTATGTTTATTATAGAATGGCACGGTTCTATTGATACGGGTTGTGGATTTGTTAACCCAGGTGTGACCGATGAAGTTGAGGCAGAAGATCAAGAGGATGAAAATCATCATGATGTTGATGAAAATCAACCGGTCAATACCGAACAAGAAGTTCAATTCGAGGCGGATAATGACCCTAATCCTGTGACAGAAACTCAACCAATTATGAGGCGTTCTTCAAGGGTTTCAACTAAGCCAACTAGATTTAATGACTTTATTATGGGGTCTAGTTCAAGAACCTCAGTTGCTAATGAAGATCAAAATCTACTTTTGATTGAAGATGATGAACCAAGAACGTTCCAAGAAGCAAAAGTCTCAAGCAAGTGGATGGTTGCTATGAAACAAGAGATTGAGTCTATCGAGAAGAATGATTCATGGGAATTAGTTGAAGCTCCGGTTAATGTTAATCCCATTGGATTAAAGTGGGTGTTCAAAATTAAGAGAAATCCGGATGGTTCAATTAATAAGTTTAAAGCTCGTGTAGTAGCAAAGGGTTATGCTCAAAAGGAAGGAATTGACTACGACGAGGTATTTGCGCCCATAGCACGGATTGAAACGGTGCGTTTATTGATCTCATTGGCCGCAAAAGAAGCATGGGAGCTACATCATCTGGATGTAAAGTCAGCTTTTTTACATGGAGAACTAAAAGAGCAAGTGTTTGTTACACAACCGGAGGGGTTCGTGAAGAAAGGAGAAGAAAGGAAGATCTACAAGTTGAAAAAGGCGCTTTATGGACTTAAACAAGCACCAAGGGCGTGGAATACAAAACTTGATGGAGAACTCAAGCAAATGTCTTTCAAAAGATGCCAACACGAACAAGCGGTGTATGTGAAGAAGACAAACAAGTCAATCTTGATTATTGCGGTCTATGTAGATGATCTCTTAGTAACCGGTTCAAAGCTTAGTGAAATTGGTGAATTTAAGAGACAAATGCAAGAAAGGTTCGATATGAGTGACTTGGGAAAGTTAAGCTATTATCTTGGCATTGAAGTAAAGCAAGAGGATTCAAGTATCTCAATAAGTCAAGAAAGCTATGCAAAGAAGATCTTGAAAGATGTTGGGATGCATGAAGCGAATCCTACTCAATGTCCATTAGAACCTGGAATGAAGTTAAGCATGGACAAGGAAGGAAAGCCGGTTGATGCAACATTATATAGGCGACGAGTTGGCTGTCTAAGGTATTTACTACACACTCGACCTGATTTATCTTATTCGGTTGGTTTGGTTAGTCGTTATATGCAAGAACCAAAAGAATCACATATGGCGGCTGTGAAACAAATACTAAGGTATATCCAAGGTAGTTTGAATTTTGGAATACGATACAACCAAGAGAAGACCAAGGAGTTAGTGGGGTTTAGTGATAGTAGTTTTGCTATGGACCAAGATGATGGTCGAAGCACAACTGGGCATGTATTTTATCTAGGTAAATCACCTATCACTTGGTGCTCACAAAAGCAAAACACGGTGGCTCTATCGTCTTGTGAAGCCGAGTTCATGGCTGCAACCTCAGCCGCGTGTCAAGGGATATGGTTACGTGGATTGTTGAGTGAAATAACCGGAATGGAAGAAAGAGTGGTGGTCTTATTTGTTGACAACAAATCGGCTATTGCACTTATGAAAAATCCAGTCTTTCACGGGAGAAGCAAGCATATAAACACACGTTATCATTTTATCCGAGAGTGTGTTGAAAGAGACCAAGTACAAGTTGAGTTTGTAAGAGGTGAGTTGCAACGTGCTGATATTCTGACGAAAGCTCTCGCAAGGATTAAGTTCAAGGAAATGCAAGAGTTACTCGGAGTTGAAGACCTACCTATCTCGAGTCAGAGATTAGGGGGGTGAATGTTGGCCTAATGTCTGACCGAGCATGTGGGAAGACAAAATAAATTCCAAGCATATGGACGTTTACAATTCTAGTCTAATTAGGACTCCTTATTTGTTAAGGACTATTTTGCTTAATTAGAATTGTAGTAGGATTACAAAGCATATTCTAAATACCTATATATACCAGCCGAGCTTGTGGTTGGATATATGAAAAACCTATCAGTTGTTTGAGCCTATATTTTCTGATTAATACTAGCGAGCGTATTCTAGTATCAAGTTACTGTTTTTGTGTTTCTGTTGTGAACTTCGATTCAGACTTGTGGACTTGACAGACGTGCTTTTGACATGTTTTATAATAATAAATGTAGAAAGGAGAACTACTTTGCGGATCTTGTCCATTTTATTCAGCAACACCTGTAACATTCAATATGGTTATTAGATTTAACACAGCAAAAAATTAGAATATATCACTAAGATAGGATAGGATATGGAATAAAATGCCACCTATAGAATATTACGCGGTGAGACTTATGTCCAGTTGGCTTCTTAAAAGGTATCAAATCTTCCCTGCAAATGAGTAAAAATCGCAAAATTTTAAATAGTTTAACTGATTACCTAATCTAGCCTCCATGAACGACGCCTCTTTTTCGGATCAGTTAAGTTTATGTACAAATCACTCCATTGAAGCAACCACCTATAAAATAAAACAGAAAACAAGCTTCTAAGAAGTTAAACAGTACAAATTGGGTCAGTCTGATACAGTTTGGCTGGCCAAACAAACTTTTTGTGTGACTTATTTTACCTTCAATAGTTAAACATTTAGAAACATTACGGGGGACTTTTTTAGCTGTGTCTGAACTGGCCTACCCAGTTACCCGTTTGACCCGCTTGGGATAAGATACACCAATATTAATTAACATATTTTGAATAAAACTATATAACAAGCCCGGTTGATCACATAATCCTCTTAATATTGCAATAGAACACTTTGGGAACTTTGAAGTTTCATCACTAAACTATGACCTGTTTGGCTCATTTTGAAAGGGAGTGTTTGTCTAAGCAGTGATCTTATGAATATTCCCTTATATAAGCTGATAAGCCCAAGCTTACAAGCCTATCCAAACACTAAAATAGGCTTCTCTGAGTTACAAAATTTACTTGAATAAACCCAGATCAACTAATAAGCTTATTTCAGTCAAATGGTCAAATAACCTTTAAAAATACAAATAAAGTACCCAAAAACAACTGAACCGACAACAGCTATAGAAGGGCTGGAATCCTCTCCAGGCTGAGGATAAGTAACTTCAGCTCCAAAGAACATATCCATTACCATATAACCTTATTCGTCTGGCGAACACGGTTGAGCTGTCGCCATCACACCAGAAGTATTTTTTAAATAGTTTAACTGATTACCCTAATCAAGCCTCCATGAACGACGCCTCTTTTTGGATCGTTAAGGTCATTGATGATCTCCTGCTTGTGTAGCTGTGCAGATGATACTAGTGAGTAGTGCCTTGTACCTGGTCACTTGTGGCCATTCCATTGAAGCAACCACCTATAATATAAAAACAGAAAACAAGCTTCTAAGAACTTAAATGTGTAGTGCCTTGTGCCTACATAGTTACCCGTTTGACCCGCTTGGGATAAGATGCACCAATATTTATCAACATATTTTGAATAAAACTATATAACAAGCCTGGTTGATCACATAATCCTCTTAATATTGCAATAGAACACTTTGGGAACTTTGAAGTTTCATCACTAAACTATGACCCATTTGGCTCATTTTGAAAGGGAGTGTTTATGAAAATTCCCTTATATAAGCTGATAAGCCCAAGCTTACAAGTCTATCCAAACACTAAAATAGGCTTATTTAAGTTATAAAATTTACTTGAATAAACTCAGATCAACCAATAAGCTTATTTCAGTCAAATGGTCAAATAACCTTTAAAAATACAAATAAAGTACCCAAAAACAACCGAACCGACAACAGCTATAGAAGGGCTGGAATCCTCTCCAGGCTGAGGATAAGTAACTTCAGCTCCAAAGAATATATCCATTACCATATAACCTTATTCGTTTGGCGAACACGGTCGAGCCGTCGCCATCACACCAGAAGTATTTTTTTTTTAATAACTAAGTAACTGTTGGCCAGTTTTTATGGATCTTTAATCAAAATATACCAATAATAACAAGAAACAATTGAATCAAAAGACTTTTCTTATTTTATCAGTCATCATCTTTTCATACATGAGTTTACAAGTATATATATGTAATGAAACGGTACAAAGAATAGTTGTGTTGGTTTGTTTTTGAACCAACAGTTGTGTCGTTTGGCCTTGTAACTGCCACTATAACCGTTTTCTTGTAACTGCCATAAAACTGCTTTGTTTACTTTCTATGTTTGACTTCTGGGTCGACCGGGTCGTTTTGGGTATTGTGATGGGTCGATTGGGATTAACCCAATAGTAACTGTTATTTATACTTTTTACAAAATATGAAAATTTTCCATACTCTTCATTTAAATATATTAATTCTTCTTCATAAAATGTTTGAGTTTTGAGTGTTATTTTATAATGTTATACGTTGTATTTCACTTACAGTTACTTGTCTACGATACATGCAATATCCCAAGTCTTCTTAAAAGTCTTCTCTGTGTACATGTAGAAAATAGTTATTTATCAGTCAAATTGTCTTGGTCTTCTTAAAAGTCTTCTCTGTATACAGGTAGAAAATAGTTACACCAGGCCAAAAGCGACAAACAACCACTTCCCTCCATAATTAATACCAAACCTACCCATATCACTATATATCCTGCACAAATAATTACCCATTAACCAAAACTTATAATATTACCACCATTACAATTTACTACACAAAGGTCCCAACTCCACAATATCTTGTCTTGAATTTTTAAACATCAAACAAAGCAAACCAAGTCTCACATTTTCAAAAACATATTTCCCTCTCAAATTACCTTTGAAACACCACAATTAAACATCGCAAAAACTCTTTACAGGGTCTTCAAATTCCACTTCTGAATTAGGCCACTGAAACCCTGATATTGAGCTGGTCCAAACACCATTCATTCCATGATCTGCCAAAGCTTCTTCAAAGTAAGCAAAATGAAATCCAGCCATCTTAACAAGATAATTACCAGCAAAGAAATAACCAAAACCCGGCAATCTAAGCCACATATTACCAACAAAAACTTTCAAACCAGCAGACAGAAGAGGAATCTAACCCAATATCATATTATTGTTTCAAAACTATAACTTCAAATATCTTAAGAGCAACAAATATTTACTATCAAAAACACTTGTATACATATCATAGCAAAACCTTCTCATTTTCACCCATCATATACGCTTACACCACTGAAACTAAAGTGTCCACATAAAACAGTTTAAACTTTTTATGTGTTGTTGCTCAAGGTTTAACCTGGAAGTTAATCTTATTAGCTTTCTAAGATCAGATAATTTCGTTGTTATTTTGAATATAATCAAGTGTCAAAAAACTTTTTTTTTCTTTTCTTCTCAAACTCTTTTAATGAGTATACACTCAAATAAGTTCTCCTATCTTGTAAGTATTTAACTGAGACATTTTATCAAACGGCGTATGTGCATATTACAACTGACTCGTTTAAACGATTAAAATGTGCAAATGAACTCGAATAAAGAAATGCAATACTTTCAAATTATAATTTACCAGTCAAATTGTATTTGTCAAGCTGAGAAGGAATGTGTGGATGATAGACCATAGGTGATGCTACTTGGGTTGCATGATTGATATGTTACAATGAAATCTTAATGTCGTGCTACTTGGGTTACATAGAAAATAGATATTATCAATCTGATAAGATATTTGTGGATGCCATTCTCTTCACAATTTAAGTGTGGTGAACGTTAAACATAGATAATTGAAAATATTATAATCTCTTAAAAGTCTTGGTATTCTCAAGATGATAAGAAATTTGTGGAATCCATAGTTGCATGTCATGAACGTTAACATGCAAAAACTATGTATAAAAAGCCAATACTTGTTCTCACAATTGCAAGTAAATTTCCAAAAATGAAGTCACCACAAGCAATAATTCACTTATCATCTTCCTCTCTTATTTCTTTTCTCTTTTTCGGTCTCGCGATAACATGTCTTACTTCCGCCACTGTCTCTGCTTCATATGGCGGTAATGAGACTGATTATCACGCGTTGTTGTCATTTAAGTCGATGATCACCCATGATCCACACAATGTTCTAACCTCGTGGAACCATTCCTTTCATTTCTGTGAATGGAGTGGTATTTCATGTGGAAAGCGGCACAAACGGGTGACTGTTTTACGGTTGGGTTCGCAAGGCTTAGAAGGCTCGTTGTCTCCTCATGTAGGAAACCTCAGCTTCCTCCGCGAGCTTTATCTCAGGAACAACAGCTTTCAAGGAAGCATTCCTCATGAACTTGGTCGTCTATTTAGGCTACATCATCTTTATCTTAGTATAAACAAATTCAGTGGAGTCATTCCAACAAACTTGTCTGGTTGGTCTAACCTCGAAGACCTTTGGCTCAATAAAAATGAGCTAACTGGAAGCATACCCAAGGAGATGAGTTTACTCTCGAAACTTTCTCGTCTTGTAATTAGCCTCAATAAGTTAACAGGTGGAATCCCGCCTTTCTTGGGGAATATCACATCAATGGAAGTGTTCGATGTTAGTGAAAACCTGGTGGGTGGGAGAATTCCAGATACCTTTGGTCTATGGAAAAGCTTGACGGAATTTTTTTGTTATGACTGCAACTTATATGGAAGCATCCCTCATTCCATTTTCAACCTCTCACTCCTAGTTAATTTTTCCTTAGCTGTAAATCACCTCACTGGTAGTCTTCCTTCAGAAATTGGTAATCAGCTCCCAAATCTTGTGCTCCTTCAGTTAAGGGATAACGAACTAACTGGAGTTCTTCCACCTTCTATTTCTAATTGTTCTAAATTAGGAATTCTTGAAATGAGCAACAACAGTTTTAGTGGGAAGTTGACTATCGACTTTTCAAAACTAAGAGATATTTATAAAATTGTCTTAGAAATTAACAACTTCCATGGACGTGGAGAAGCTGATGACCTAAGGTTTGTTGATTCTTTGAAAAACTGCACCAGATTAGTAACTTTGGATCTTTATGATTGCAACCTTATAGGAGTGCTTCCAAGATCTATAGGTAATCTCTCTCATCAACTCAGCTCTCTATATTTAGAAGAAAATAAAGTATTTGGAAGCCTCCCATCAAGTATAGGTAGTCTAGTTGGTTTGACCACTTTAGCTTTAGGACATAATCAATTCAAAGGAAACATCCCCACTACCATTGGTAAACTACAAAAGCTACAATTTCTTAATCTTTATAGCAATCAATTTTCAGGGCCTATCCCTGATGCCATTGGGAACTTATCGTTGTTAACTGAGCTTTATTTAGAAACCAACAAATTAGAAGGCCAAATTCCATCAAGCCTTGGGATTTGTAAAGAACTTAATGGGTTACACCTTGCCGACAATAGACTCACTGGAAACATACCCAAACAACTTTTTCAACTTCCATCACTAAATTATTTTCTCTCTCTCTCTCAAAATAGCCTATCTGGTTCAATTCCTTCAGAGATTAAAAACCTCAAGACGTTGAGCTTTCTCGATTTATCTTACAATACTTTATCAGGTCCCATTACTAGTAGCCTTGGTGAGTGTATTAGCCTTACAGAGTTATACCTTAGTGGCAACCAATTTCAAGGCGTAATACCATCTTCATTAAGTTCATTGGGAGGATTGGGGGTACTCGACATTTCTGAAAATAATTTATCAGGAAAAATTCCACAATTTTTAGGCAAATGGAAATCCTTAGAGTATTTGAACCTATCCTTTAATGATTTTGAGGGTGAAGTACCGACTCTAGGAGTGTTTGCCAATGCAAGTGCATTTTCAGTTTTGGGGAACGATAAGCTTTGTGGTGGTTTGGTTACACTTGAGTTACCCAAATGCAAGGAGACGGGTAGTAAGAAAAAAAGCTTTCCTTTCTTCATATTATTCATCGTGATTGCAGTCACGTTGCTCGTCGTATTATGTTGTGTGTATCTTTTGTGTAAAAAGAAACGCAACAGTCAACCATCTCAATCATCAGGGGGTGAACGGTTCATGAAAGTTTCATACCATCAACTTCTCAAGGCTACTGATGGCTTCTCTGCAGCAAATTTTATTGGGGAGGGTGGGTTTAGCTCAGTTTACAAAGGAATCCTCGATTCTAATCATAATAAACCTGTTGCAGTCAAAGTTTTGCATCTTCAAAATAAAGGAGCTTACAGAAGTTTTCTAGCAGAATGTGAAGCATGGCAGAATATTCGACACCGTAATCTGTTGAAGATAATAACTTCATGTTCAAGTGCTGATTTCCAAGGAAATGATTTTAAAGCTCTGGTTTATGAGTTTATGCCGAATGGAAGTGTACACGATTGGCTTCATTCAAGTGAAAATACATCGAAACTGAACCTTCTTCAAAGAATAAATATTCTTAGAGATGTTGCCACTGCACTTGATTATCTTCACAATCGCTGCCAAACAACGATTGTTCATGGTGACTTGAAGCCAAGTAACATTCTACTTGATGATGATATGGTGGCTCATGTTGGAGACTTTGGTTTAGCTCGGCTACTTGGTACAGAATTAAACCAAAACAGCTCAACCGGAATTAAAGGAACAATTGGTTATGCACCTCCAGGTAGTATTCCACAATGCTTACATTTACTTACCAATTACTTTTTGTAACTTAAGTAACTGTTTTTAATTCGCAGAGTATGGTCTCGGGAGCGAGATGACAAGTACCGGGGATGTCTATAGTTTTGGAATGTTATTACTAGAGGTGATGACCGGGAAACAGCCGACAGATGACATGTTCAACGATGGTCTTAGCCTTCATAAATTTACTTACATGGCATTACCGGATCATGTAATCGATGTTATCGATGATGATGCAATTGTGTTGCAAAGTACGGAAGCGAATGCAAAGAAAGTGGAAGAATGTTTGGTTGCAATTATCAAGATTGGAGTATCGTGCTCTGTGGATTCCCCACCACAACGGATGAAAATTGAAATTGTTGTCAACGAGTTGCAGCGCATTCTCGATGTCCTTCAAAATATATAAGGTACTTTGTTCTCCCATTTTGTAGAATCTGATTTTACATGAGTTTGTTAATACATCATCACTAACTTGGTTTTATTTTTGAACGCTTTCAGGTCTAATACCAAGCTTTCTTGGTGAAATTTGAAAGTAACTGCAGCAAGGAGCAGTGCATGTCGTAGTTACATAAATGTTACTTTGTCAAATATGTTTGTAAGTGTGTTTTAGTTTTCTTGTTGCATAAGTACTATAAGAGATGTAAGAGTGCATTTACACTCCTGATGACTTATCATATGTATCAATAGTGTGGTTATTTTTTCTCAATCCAATTTCTGTAAAATTGAAAAATTTGGGGCAAAGTATGCTGGTTACATCTGTCAAACACGTACTTGGCGATTATGGGTGTTTCAGTGTTTCGTTAGGCGTATCTGCATAATGATTGTTTTTTGAAAGTTGTAGTCAAATTACTATTAGGTATTTGTAGTTTGTTTACTATTAAGCCCGGTACCTGTTACTGTCCTTTTACAGAAAAAGCGTACAAAAAAGAAATGCTTTGACAACCCCATCCTAGAAATCCAGATGGCGAATCTGGGGAACATACTTTTGCTTCTAAAGTCGTCAAAAATCGACAATTTACTTGATTTCAAGTTCATGGATCCGCCACCTAAACTTAAAATTCTTAACAACATGTCTACCTGTATCAGCTATGGATATTGGGAGCATTGAACAACACATAGAGTATGACTGATATTGGGCTAAAAATGACTGAGTTTCCACTGAACCCACTTCTCGCTAAACTGCTTTTAACATGTGAAGAATTTAGTTGTGTAAACGAAGTTTTAACGATTGTATTTATGATCTCAGTCCCGTCTGTATTCTTTTGTTCGTAAGCCCAGACAAAAACAAAAGCGATGATGCACATGGAAAGTTATCAAATACTGTGGAGACTCTCATTTCTTACAAGTGAAAGCTCTCCGAAAGGCTCGGGAAGTGAGTTATCAGTTACTCGACATCTTGAAAAAGCTCATGATCTGGCTGACATCATGTGGTTTGAATTGGGAAGTCATTGGAAAAGCGATATGCTCAGTTACTTCCATAACGCTACAAAACCTAAAGGGATTATGAATACATAAGTATTAGGAACCTGATGACGTGCCATTTGGATGGTTATGGCTGCTCTTTGAATAAATATTCGTAAGGGTGGGAAAATGGACGGGTCTAGCGCTTGTGTAACGGGTCAAAACAAATATTGGTATGGATCAGGTTGCCCCGGAATGCATTTTTCCCAGTTTTATTAGAATCCCCTACAGATATTAGCGTGCTAAATATGATTACAAAAGTAATGCTTTAGTATTTTAAATAAAACTATTTTGGAGCTTATAAGCATTACGCATTCATTTTTGCCACGTAGGACACATTAAGGTAGTTATGATGCCTTTAACTGTATTAGTCTGGTATTCATGTTAGCTTGCCATATGGCGAATATTGGCAAGAAATCATTCATCTGGCTACCGGAAGGACTCCGACAAATAGACTTTAGCAACCAAAGCTACAAGTCTTCTTGGATGGTATGGCTGCTCTTTGAATAAATATTCGTAAGGGTGGGAAAATGGGCATGTTTGGCGGCTTGTGTAACGGGTCAAAACGAGAACATTTTTTGTAAGGATCAGGCTGGCCCGGAATGTTTTTCGCCAATATGATTACAAAAGCATGCGTGATATTATATAAGTTGTTTTGGTAAAACATTCAAACTCAAAAAATCATCTCGCACACAACTCAACGATTAGACATAGACCAACAATCGCTAACTGGATGAAAAAGTAGCACATTCTTCATGTTGTCATCGGACATGATTAGCTGATTCTACTGTTCTACATTATAAATTCACACCATCAATAGGCTCAAAAAACAACCAGACTTGAAACTGAAACTAATAAAAAGCCAAAAGGAATTACAAGCACGTCATTGTCAAACCATCATGTTGGATTCATCTTCCTCCCCTGTTGCTGCTTCATAGAACATGTACCGGCTTTGACACTCGATCAAGTACTGTGTAGATCTTCACACATCCCAAAACAGCTCATAAACTCGGCTCACGTCTTCCATTTCTACAACCTTCCCTTTCCTCTTCTGGCAAGCCAATGCAGCTGATGTGATCAAGTTTATGGCGTATCTCAGATGTCTTGACCCCTTGTATCAAGAATCTTGCGAATGTCATCTTCAATGTACGGTTGTGTTGAGATGATGAGAAGGCGATCCAGGAAATCGATTGTAATCCCGTGTGGGGATTTGTAATTTGTGCCTCAAATAGTTGTGATTCATCAGTTGGCGACCACAAAGAAGTATTGGTGCCATGTCGTTTTCCAAGGCCCGGTTTAGGAATGAAAAACACTCGATATCAAGCATGTGGGCTTCATCTATGAACAGAGCACCATGAATGATCTCTATTCTCTACCTTTCCTTCCTCTCGTCACTCTGCAACCTTTGTATCGATTTGTTCCCTCACTTCAGCTCGTATTTCTCCAGTGTCACCAGTGAAAAGAGCAAGAAAAGCTTGTGTTCTGCATTTCACAACAAAAATAATTAAGTCTTCAGAAAGATCAAGTACCATAGTTACTTTTACATTTCCTAGTTTCTGCGTTTTTTTCTCATCATAATCCAAGTTATTTCATCATGTAAAAGTTCACTGGCTCCCCCCCCCGGCCCCATAGACAACAGAAACAGCCACTGACAATTGCACAAAAAGACCATTTTTGTTCAATTATCAGAAAGTGTAACTTCAAAAACAACACAACTTCAGTTCCACATAATGCATATTCCCGGAAGCCCAAATTCCTAATTTCAATCAAACATTATGTACCTTTGCGAATGGGCATCTATGCTCTTATCACTTATATTACACTTATTAGCATGAAACACCAAGACAAGGATTTTGAAGAAAATGATAATTCTTAACAAAATGTCAATATCAGAGGTTACAAAACAACAAAAAATCATCAATAATACAGGTCGCAAAAGTCATCATTTTAACGACACACATGTTTGTATTTTGTACACAAAAAAACACTATATTTACCCAAGAAAAAAAACATGCGGGCCTCTACAAAACAAGTTAAAGAACAGAAACACCCTAATGCAATGCGCAATCAAGAAATAGAAGCATCAGTCATGACTTAGAGAAAATGGCACTTTTGTTCATAGCAAAGAAGAGTCCTTCTAGATTTCAAATCAGTTAAATTATAAACTTTTAAGTCACATGTGTTGAAGGCATCATACCAAATTGTAACCTAATGAACAATGTGTCATATAATCAACACAGTTGTAACCTGAATACAATACTAATGAGCCCCAAACACAGATAACGCCTCTGTAGGCACTAGGATAATTGCAGTACTTTTAAATATTTGAATGGTCAAACTTTAAAATTAAACTAATTTACATGTTGACATGAAAACAGAGTTGTACACCCTAACATATGAAAACATTACATATGGTTCCAAGCAAACTAGCACAAGATCATACACAGTCTCCATCTCAGTCATTTTCAATGTCAGCTTCCCCATTTTCGAAACACCCTAATTACCAAAAAATTGCAAAATCTAGTGAGACATGGAGCTCGAGTACATATTACATTATGTATCAGTGCATGCATACAACTAGAAGCCATGGGGTCATGATCATCATTCACATGTTCATTATAAAAGCATAATAGTCCATATCAAGACTATGGTTTATTCGCAGTGATGAGTGACCCCTATCATTTTCGCATTCAACTTATTATGCAATGTGGAAATGTAGTGGTCCTTCAGTCTATGGGATGGCAACAGGGTCGGGTTCGTCGGGGATAGCATTTCCCATTCCCGTCCCCTATCCCAAGTCCACATCCCCATCCCCATCCCCATTGGGGAATAGTTTTGATTCCCCATCCCCATCGGGTATTGGGGACCCACATCGGATATTGGGGATTTTTAAGTTTCTTAAAAATCAACTGATATGTTATCTTCTACATATCTACATACATATAAGCTGAAATCAAATGAGCTCATAAGCATACATATAAGCCTACACAAACACCCCCTAAGATTAGCCCTGTGTAATCAAGCAGCTAATTTGAAACAGTAAACCATAACTTTAAAAATGCAGAGCAATTTCTATAAATTAAAAGTGATACCCATGGGAGAGATGTTAACAACTTAACGCATACAAACACACACACATATGTTAGCTTAATTGTAATAAACACGCATACAAACATGAATCTTTATACAAACACGCGCAGTAGAATTCATTCTCTTCTAAAGACATAATTAATGTTTAAAGTTGTAGCTGTAACATCTAAAAGACCAAAATTCACATCAGCTGAGCACACAAAACGGGTATTAAATTAGGGTAGTTATACCGTCACTTATAGTCAAATACGAACAAGCAACGAACATCAAAAGCAATCTCAAATCCATATCCTAACAACTGACCAACAAACTCAAAATCTTATAGTCAACGATCATAACAACTGACCGTCACTTACAGTCAAATCCTATATAAGAAAACATTCCAACTCAAAATCTTGAAACCAAAAACCTAAACATAACTCAACGATCCAAGCTAAACCTAGTCCATATCCTAAATTCATACCACATTTTCTCAAAACACAAAGTTTCACCCCATTTACACACACAACATACAAATCCAACGAGGGTAGTTACATCATCATCACTTATCGTCAAATACTAACAAGCAGTAAACATCAAAAGCAATATTGAATCCACATAAAAACAATTCAAAATTTAAAAAACATTCATAGGCTTAGCAAAATCTCGAAAACCAAAACCCGAAAAATCAATCAGTTAACAATAAAAGCTTAAAATCTAAGCTCCCAACAACATTAACAAATCTCACCATTCTCTAAACATCCCCTAAATCCCATATCCCCATGACAGTTATCTCTCTCACAAACTCACTCTGCTTTACACATGATAATTAGGAAAAATACAAATACATCCCAGTGTATAAAGTACCTTTCTTTTTTATACCCAATAGCTTATTAACCTCTTAAAATAAGCCTACCCAGTGTTGTAAAGTTGAGCGGAATCGGTCAAAAGATTCAATTTGGTCAAAACCAGATAAAATTTGGGGCTTTTATAAAATTTGGGGATTTTGTATAAATTGAGGGAATTTCTTAAAGGATTATTGTTTGGTCAAAACCAGATAAAATCATAAGCCCAAAATAAGCTTAAACAAGTACCCTTAAGTTCAAAGTTGATGAATGATGGTTTCTGTGAAATGATGAGAGTGAAACAAACAAAAAATAGAGTGGTGGTTTTGGTGAATGGCGAGATTGGATTTGGATTCGTTTTAGAATGAAATAAAATGAGGTAATGGAAAAAAAAAATATTTTATTAAAAAATATATTTTAATTGTTAGATAAATAATTTATTGAAAAGGAAGTGCATAGTTTTATATTTAAATTATTAAGTTATGTATAAATTGTGAGTAGGGATATAAATGTAATAAATAATATTAATGATACAAACATGTTAAAAATATATTTTATTTACTTATTACGAGGTGTTGATTATTACATATATATTTCAAAAAAAAAAAATGTTTCTACTTACTTGTGACTACAGACCACTATTAACTAACTTGACCATAACCCCATAACATTATTGACTATCGCGACACAAAATCACACCACTTTCAATTGTTTTTATATGAATTAGTTTAATATTATCCATCACTTTTATTAAAGTTATTCAAACTCATTATGTTTTCGCTATTGGTAAAGTTATTATAAGAGAAAACATAAAATTGAAAACATTTTTTACTAAAAATTTTATTACTTGATAACACCCGTCGCAACGTGCGAGTAACCTACTATAATATTCTAAAGAGTTGAAATATGCGACATGAAACTTTTGGCATCCGCAAATTTATCATCACATAAAATGTTTCAGATTATAAAGCACGGTTTATTAAAAAAAAAATATTTCAGTGTACCGCCGTCGCATCCCTCGGGTACCCTGCTAGTTGATTTAAATCATAAGCATCATCGAGGGGATTTGGCTTGCAGCCTGAATCTCTTCGTTGATTTATATCATAACTAAACTTTTTATTTTCCCTTTCTCGCGTTGTGACATTATTTGGAAAATTAAATTTCATGCAAATCAAAGACCAAATATGAATTTTCATGGATTAAAGTGAAAAAAGTAAAATTTTAAAGTGAATAACTATTTTTAAATTCACATTGATATCATAAAAATTTGTTTGCATATTGAGCTTATTGTTACTAACCAAATAATGAGACCAATTCAAAATAACGAGCACCGTAAAAGCCTAGGTGCTCCATAATTCTACATAATGACTAAAACTTGTTGCCGACCAATAAAACAAGCACCTTCATGGACCGAGACCGTGAACGCTAAGTTAGCACCTTAAATTATCTTGAGAACCCAATAATGGTTTACTAACTTTCGAAGGAACCTAAGGAAACCTCTAAATTAATCCGTAAGATATCTTAGATATTTCTGAACATTGGTTAGGGAAATTTAAAATAAAGTTTCTAAATTAATCTAAAGTTTCAAAAATGATGTTGCATAGGTTTTTAACGTATCTTGATCCCTTCTAGAATATATTTCCATGTTCCTTCTACTATATATAGTAACAGATAACTAACCTTCCAATGACTCCCCAAACCAAGGGCGGCGGAGCCACCTTAGAAGTAGTGGGGGCGATGCCCCAATCAAGTTATTGTGGATACACAAAAATATATGTAAAAAAAAGTAAAAATGATAGGAAAAAAGTCCAGTGCCCTCACCCATAAAACCAAAGTGCTCTCTTCGTTTTCAGCCTGTTTAACACTCACCCATAAAACCAAAGTGCTCTCTTCGTTTTCAGCCTGTTTAACACATTAAACATGATAGGAAATAAGTAAAAATGATAGGAAATAAGTCAAACTGGTAAATTTAGTCTGGACTGGATCAGGTTGACCTGAAAACGTGGTCTGTCCTTTTCTTAAACTTGCTAAAAATAATGATTAATGAATGTTTTCAGCCTGTTTAACACGTTAAACATAACATAACGTAAATTGATCCATTTATAAGTAAAATGCTTGAAATTGCAACCTCTGTATTCGACAGTTAGTTTCTTAACAACGTAAATATTTTCTTCCCTTTGAAAGATCAACAAATTACTGGAATGGGCTCAGTTATATCACCAATGCCAAGGCTTATCATTTGTTCATCAGGGTATTTTAGCTTATGTGCAGCCATTCTTCTACGAATATGTAATTCCACCAACACATTTCATGTATCTAAAACTCATGCCCAAATGAAAAATAACAAGTTTCTATATCCATGTCTTTATTTATAAGAAACGTCTCACAGTGATATCAATGAACTTAAACATTTATTTCATACATCTAACAAATCTAATCATAAAAGAAATGCAAACATGAACCCAAATACAAAAGCTTTACAAATAAACTGCTAGTTTGAGGTCATATGAACAAGGCTGACAAGGATTCTATGTGGAATCGAGCTTTAAACCAACACTAACGGCGGCGTTAGATCTGTTAACAAAAAGGACCAATAACCCGTAATTGAACATCAACAGTTGGAATTTTATGATTAAATGGATGTCAGAGAAACATTGCATACCTGGTTGTTGAAGATTTTCAAACCCAAGCCGTCAATTGGAAACATGTAAAAAGTGATTTAAGGGTTTATGTTTATTTGGTCTAACATTCATACGCAAAATACAACTTTGATTGCCAGTTGAAGATAAAAAAAAGTTTGATCATGTTAACAAGATCAGAAACATTATTATCTCAAACAGCAAGTTACCTCTGAATGTGAGGTAGAAGCATATCTAGCAGATCTTTCTTCTTCAATGATACTTTCTGCAACATAACAGCAAAACGAAAGACTCGAATTGCCAAACTACCACATAAGACCAAAACTTGCAGACCTGCTAAACCACAGAAGTAGAACTGCATAATATTTGCTGGTGAACCCACTGGTGAACCCACTGTCTCGCCAGATGATCATTTCATTTACTGCCAAACAGGAAACTGTCCTTATGAAGATAGATAGCTTATCCCAAACACTCAGTAGATAGAAAAGCTTGTGAAGAAAAGGTTTTCAAAACCATGATACATAGCCATCAGTTTAAACCTTTATTCCAAACACCAGTTAGGCATATAACAACTTTTCTGATCATGTCAATCTTATAAGCTTTTTATCATTAAGGCTACTGAGCTATACCAGGAGTTCTCCTAGAACTTTCACATAATTCCATGACGAGGTCACGGTTCTGAACGGTCTCGATAATCCCTATCATCACTATATCTCCTTGAGATCACCCTACCTTCACGCCTATTATATTCTGGTGAATCACTCCTAGAGCGCCGATGATCACCAATACTGGAACTTCTAGATGAAGGAGTAACACACCGCAACATCCGAGTACAAACTCAGTATTAGGTATGGACGCAAACCTGATATACCATTCATACTCAAAATACAACTTTGATTGCAAGTTGCAGATACAAAAGTTTCATCATGTTAACAAGATTAGAAACATTATCTCAAACACCCAAGTTATCTTAATGTGAGGTTGCATATCTAGTAGATCGTTCTTCTTCAGTGATACTTTCGGCAACATTAGAAAACATCTCACAATTAGATCAAACTGTACACGTTACATTACATTAAAACAATGACTTGAAGTAACCAACTCTTACATAAATCAAACGTTTTGCTTCCACTTGAATCACGGTACTTTCTGCTTTTATTTTGTCCACTGCTGGATACACCACTTCCATGTTCCAACGTCATCTTGATCAGCGAGTCAGGATTTTACACATCTTCTTCTATAGGTTCCACCATAGAGGAAACTTTAATGAATGACTATTCAAAATGTTGACGCTCAAACAAGATATAAGTAGAGTGTAAACCAGAGAAACTAATCCTTACAGATTTTATAACCAAACTTAACAAAGATAACGCCTTTAGATATGTGGTCCTTATCTCAAGGCAGAACAAGGCTACAATCAGGATAACCTTATGCTTAACTTATGCATTTATTCATTATCGAAAAACCCCTACTCCCCCAAATAACTAATAAGCACTTTGGCATAAGCTTACCCAGCCTGTAAGTTCTTTATTCAAGCTTAAGCAAACACCCCCTAAATCCCATATTCCCATGACAGCTATCTCTCTCACAAACTCACATGATAATTAGGGAAAAACACATATTCATCCCAATGTATAAAGCACTTTGACACATGAGCTTACCCAAACACATTGAATAAGCTTTGTACCCAATAGCTTATTAACATCTTAAAATAAGCCTACCCAGTGTTGTAAAGCTCGGACTACAAAGAATCTGCGATTACAAGCCACAAGGTCAGTGACCGGGACGAATTGAGCAGAATCGGCCAAAAGATTCAATATGATCACAACTAGCCGGAAAACATAAGGGCAATTTAAAAACCAATATCTGTCGATTCAAACAGCAAGTGATAAACTAGCCAGTAGATGTGAAAACGTAACAGCAAAACTTCCCATTTCTGCAATTGACATGCAAAACTAAACCTAAAAATGTTTTATCCAATGACTAAAACTTTTTATTTCATTCTAAAATGACACGCCAAACAATTTTTGCATGTCAAAATTGTGACAACTGGCAATTTAGGGAGTCTATTTTAGGTAACCGCATTACGTTAAATTAAACAGAGATTTGCCTTTAACACTATTTTGTAAACCGTGACTTGATTTTATATCGTCGATTGGTTGAAAAGGTTGAAACTTTAAGCTTACCCAAACACCCCCTAAATCCCATATTCCCATGACAGTAATCTCTCTCACAAACGCACGCTGCTTTACACATGATAATTAGGAAAAATACAAATACATCACAATGTATAAAGTACCTTTCTTTTTTATACCCAATATCTTATTAGCCTCTTAAAATAAGCCTTCCCAGTATTGTAAATCTTGGGCTACAAAGAAATCGGTGTATTTCTCCAGTGTCACCAGTGAAAAGAGCAAGAAAACCCTGTGTTCTGCATTTCATAACAAAAATAATTAAGTTTTCAGCAAGATCAAGTACCATAGTTATTCATCATGCAAAAGTTCACTTACCCCCCTGCCCCATAGACAACAGAAACTACCGCTGACAATTGCACAAAAAGACCATCTTTGTATCTATTATCAGAAAGTGTAACTTCAAAAAACGACAACTTCAGTTATTCATGTTAGCCTAACAACAGTTGTTTTAGCCATGACCATCAAAAGTTCCACCTAATGCATATTCCCGGAAGTCCAAATGAGGCATCTAACTTCAAAGCATCCTAACTTTAAAGAAATTAATAAAAAAATTCCTAATTTCAATCAAACATTATGTACTTTTGTGAATGGCGACTATGCTCTTGTTACAGTTATTAACATGAAACACCAATATACATTTTCATTTGTCCCAATTTTGTTATTGTACGCTTTTTGTTCTTCTGGGTAAAACAAATCTTATTAAAACCAAGACAAGGATTTTGAAGAAAATGATATGGGGTAATTCTTAAGAAAATGCCAATATCAGAGGTTACAAAATAACCAAAAATCATCAATAATACAGGTCACAAAAGTCAGCATTTTAACAAGACACATGTTTGTCTTTTGTACCCAAAAAAACACTATACTTACCCAAAAAAAAAAAAGAAAAAAAAAAGTTGGCCTCACAAAACAAGTTAAAGAACAGAAACACGCTAATGCAATGCGCAATCAAGAAATAGAAGCATCAGTCATGACTTAGAGAAAATGGCACTTTTGTTCATAGCAAAGAAGAGTCCTTCTAGATTTCAAATCAGTTAAATTATAAACTTTTAAGTCACATGTGTTGAAGGCATCATACCAAATTGTAACCTGAATACACTACTCATGAGCCCCAAACACAGATAACGCCTCTGTAGGCACTAGGGTAATTGCAGTACTTTTAAATATTTGAATCACCAAACTTTAAAATTAAACTAATTTACATGTTGACATGAAAACAGAGTTGTATACAAGCTTCTTTCTTGTCAGCTAGTAGTCAGTGCAACAAGCTAAATACCCATTTTCAAGCAAACTAGCACAAGATCAAACACAGTCTCCATCTTAGTCATTTTCAATGTCAGCTTCCCCATTTTCGAAACACCCTAATTACCAAACAATTGCAAAATCTAGTGAGACATGGAGCTCGAGTACATATTACATTATGTATCAGTGCATGCATACAACTAGAAGCCATGGGGTCATGATCATCATGCACATGTTCATTATAAAAGCATAATAGTCCGTATCAACACTATGGTTTATTGGCAGTGATGAGTGACCCCTATCATTTTCGCATTCAACTTATTATGCAATGTGGAAATGTAGTGGTCCTTCCGTCTATGGGATGGCAACGGGGTCGGGTATGTCGGGGATTGCATTTCCCATCCCCGTCCCCTATCCCAAGTCCACATCCCCGTCCCCTATCCCAAGTTCACATCCCCATCCCCATCGGGTATTGGGAATCCACATCGGATATTGGGGATTTTTAAGTTTCTTAAAAATCAACCGATATGATATCTTTTACATGTCTACGTACATATAAGCTGAAATCAAATGAGCTCATAAGCATACATATAAGCCTACACAAACACTCCCTCCCTAAGATTAGCCCTGTGTATCCCTGACCAGGAATTGGCAGGTACCTCAACACTAGCATCAACTCAGCTAATTTGAAACAGTAAACCATAACTTTAAAAATGCATATCAATTTCTATATATTAAAAGTGACACCTGTGGGAGAGATGTTAATGACTTAACGCATACTAACACACATATACGTTAGCTTAATTTGAATAAACACGCATACAAACATGAATCTTTATACAAACACACGCCGTAGATATCATTCTCTTCTAGTGACATAATTAATGTTTAAAGTTGTAGCTGTAACATCTAAATCCAAAATTAATTCATGTTCTTTTAAAAAACCAAAATACACCTCATTTGACCTCACAAAACGGGTATTAAACCACGGTAGTTACACCGTCACTTATTGTCGAATACTAACTAGCCACAAACATCAAAAGCAATCTCAAATCAATATCCTAACAACTGACTCCAAACTCAAAATCTTAAACCGAAAGATAAACATCATAACTCAAAAATAAAAGCTAATGCCAGTTCATTTCCTAAATTCATACCACATTTTCTCAAAACACCAAAATTCACCCCATTTCAACACATGCGACCAATGAGGGTTGTACGTTACACCATCACTTATCGTAACATACTAACAAGCAGTAAACATCAAAAGCAATCTTAAATCCATATAAAAACAACTCAAATCTTAAAAAACATTCATAGACTTAGCAAAATCTTGAAAACTAAAACCCAAAAAATCAATCAGTTAACAATTAAAGCTAATAAAGCTAAACTCGCAAGAACATGAACAAATCTCACCATATTCCCATGACAGTTATCTCTCTCACAAACGCACGCTACTGTACACATGATAATTAGGAAAAATACAAATACATCCCAATGTATAAAGTACCTTTCTTAAAATAATCGGCTAAAAGATTCAATTTGGTCAAACCCAGATAAAATTTGGGGCTTTTATAAAATTTGGGGATTTTGCTTAAATTGAGGGAATTTCTTAAAGGAATATTGTTTGGTCAAAACGAGATAAAATCATAAGCCCAAAATAAGCTTAAACAAGTACCCCAAAGTTCAAAGTTGATAAATGATGGTTTCTGTGAAATGATGAGAGTGAAACAAACAAAAATTAGAGTGTGATAGTTTTGGTGAATGGGGGAGATTAGAGTTGATCGAGTGTGTTTGGATGGTTTTTGCAAGGGTGTTCTTGGAAGAGTTTTTGGTTGCTATGTTGTTAGTAGAAGGGTTAATAAGATTGGGTTAAAGATTTGGAGCGATTGGGTAATTTTAGGCTATGTTTAGACTATGTTTATTGGGAGGTTGGCAACCCAACTCATCAAAAATACATACAAATATAATACTTTTATAATCTTGTATATAATCTCCATTGTAGTCTAGATTACTTGGCAACCTAACCCACAATCTGCCTTTGTGGCTTTTTTTGTTTCTTTTTTCTTTTTTAATTTTTAATATATTTTTAATATTTAGTATAGATCGGTTGGGTTGTTGATAAATGATGAAAAAATATAGATTGGTTGTATGTATTGGTTGTGTAGATGGAGGAAAGAGATAATAATATTTTATTAGGAGATCGGGTTATTATGGGTTGTTGATAAAGATAGTTATATTAGATGGGTTGCCAACCCAACTCAAACAATATACATACAAAATAATAATTTTTTAATCATTTCATCCAATCTTTTCTACGAATTTAGGTCGTATGACAACCTAAGAACCCAACTTACAATCTGCCACTTGTCAGGGTTTTTTTTTTTTTTTTTTTTTTTTTTTTTTTTTTTTTTATAAAAGAATAGATTGGTTGTATGTATTGGTTAGGTTGGGTTGTTGATAAATGGTAAAAAAAATATAGATTTGTTGGTATGTATTAATTGTGTAGATGGATGAAAAGAAAATAATATTTTAATAAAAGATTGGGTTGTGATAGATTGTTGATAATATAGTTTTAGGAAAACCACTTCCATTTTGTCAGAGTAATGCTTCGTCGTCACCATGGCGAGCAGCTCTACGGCGAGGGACGGCGAACCACCACGGTGTGGCGGCGGGGCACGGCGAACCGCCACGTAAGCCCACGGAGCAAGACAAAATCTGCATCTAAGATAAGTCAAAAAAACAATGTGACTACCAGTTACATTTTAAAGCAATCTAACGCTATACGTAACCGATTACTTACTTTGTAGCCCGAGATTTACAACACTGGGTAGACTTATTTTAAAAGGTTAATAAGCGATTGGGTATAAAAAAAAAGGTTTTTGGGTAAGGTCATGTCAAAGTTCTTTATACATTGGGATGTATTTGTATTTTTTCTGATTATCATGGGATTTAGGGGGCGTTTGGTTAAGCTTGTATAAAGAACTTACAGGCTGGGTAAGCTTATGCTAAAGTGCTTATTAGTTATTTGGGGGAATAAGGGGTTTTTTCGATAATGAATAAATGCAAAAGTTAAGCATAAGGTGATCTTGATACATTATATCATCTTAGTATCATTTGGGCATGATTGAAGCCAATATAATGTTTGTAGCCTTGTTCTGCCACGAGATAAGAACCACATATCTAAAGGCGTTATCTTTGTTAAGTTTGGTTATAAAAATTATAAGGATTAGTTTCTCTCGTTTACACTCTACTTGAATCTTGTTTGAATGTTAACATTTTGAATAGTCATTCATTTTCAGTTTCTTGAATGACACAAAGTTTACGACGTTTTAGGATTAATTAGATGCTCTTGCAAGTGCAAAACGAGTTGAAGGATCATCTAAATTTCCGAGACCAAAAGTTTCCTCTCTATGATGGAATCTATAGACGAAGATGTGGAAAAATCCTCACTCGCTGATCAAGATGACGTTGGAAGTGATGTATCCAGCAATGGACAAAATAAAAGCAGAAAGTACCGTTTAACTAACGGTCCGGTTAACCATACCTCCCTTGTTGATCAGATGAAGCTAGTGAGCTGTGAAAGATGTACTTTGCCTTAACTAAAGGGTATGTATCTCGGTTTTGTAAACCTTTGCTGGCTTCACAAGCTTTTCTATCTTTTGATACAGTGTGTTTAGGAAAGGCAACTGTATTGTCGTCTGATGTCTTTGGCTAGTAGAAATCATAAGGATAGTTTCCTGTTTGGTAGTAAATTAAATGATCTGTCTCGAGTGATTAATTGGTTAGATTTGAAAATCTCTGGTTATTGAATAGCAGTTATCTTAAAAGGAGTGTTTAGGTTTGAAGATTGGTACTGAAATTCTTTGACTCATAACACTACTACAAAATCTGAAATAAAGCCCCCCCCCCCCCAATAGAGCCCATTTAATAGGAAAAAAGGTCTCTATAAAGGTGTCCGTCAAAAACATAGGCATAAAGCCCGGTTATGAAATGAGTATTTTTTGAATATCTTTGAATATATTTGAATATTTTTGAATTAAAAAAATAATACTAATATTAAGTTAATAGTTCATTAAATAATTAAAAAAATAAAATCGGGACTAAATTTATGTAAGAAAACTAAAAAGAAAATAGAAAAAGAAGAAGACGAGGGTATTTAAGTCATTTGATGTTGATCAGGGACCAAACATGCAAAAAATTCAAAATGGAGACCATTGTTGCACTTTCAAAACCTTAAAGACTAAACCTGCAATTTAAACATACCTTAGGGACCAAAATGCAATTTACTCTTATAACAAAATACAGTAACTAATACACCAAACCCTTGAACCTCTTTCGACAATCTCCGGCAGCCACCAGCAAACACCAACCAAACCCTCTATAAAAAAAAAAAAAAAAAAAAAAAAAAAAAAAAAACAGATTTAAAAAAAACTAAAAACTCCAACCCTCTAAATTAAAAGAGCCCGATAACCTCATTCCCTCAATTTAAGCAAAATCCCCAAATTTAACTTCAAAACTGTTTGGTAGTCAAAGTTTGAAGAAATGAGAGATTTGGTGAGATGGGTTTTTTGGTTAATAAGCTATTGGGTATAAAATAAGGTACTTTATACATTGAGATGTATTTGTATTTTTCCTAATTATCATGTGTAGATCAGCGTGAGTTTGTGAGAGAGATAACTGTGATTTAGAGGGTGTTTGGTTAAGCTTATATAAAGAACTTAAATAGGCTGGGCAAGCTTATGCCAAAGTGCTTATTAGTTATTTGGGGGAACAGGGGTTTTTCGATAATGAGTAAATGCATAAGGTGATCCTGATACATTATATCATCTTAGTATCCTTTGGGCATGATTGAAGCCAATATAATGTATGTAGCCTTGTTGTGCCTCAAGATAAGAACCACATATCTAAAGGCGTTATCTTTGTTAAGTTTGGTTTTAAAAGCTATAAGGATTAGTTTCTCTGGTTTACACTCTACTATGTTTTAGATAAAAGCAATTATATTTTCTCTTTCCAAATCCAAATCTAAATCCAAATTCAAATCCTAATCCAAACCGATTACAAACCAAATGCACCCTTACTGATATAGATAAAAGCGATGGTCTATGAAGTGCTTTTATCTATATCATTGAACTCTCTGCGAAAAGACATTTTCTTTTTTTGTCATTTGATGGCAATTGCTTTTCAACTAGCTTTTCACTTTTTTTTCGATAGCTTAAAGTTGCAAACTTTCATCCATACCCCCACCTCAAATTCACATAAAGTTTCAACCTATTCAAGTTTAATTAGTCCAAGATTATTTAAAGTATGTGTAAAATCAGTCAATCTATGGTTCTTTAAGTATGTGTGTTCTTGACAGGTTTACATACTTGAAAAGCCATAAATTAGATTATTTTACACCGAGTATTGACGAGATTTTGATGAAAAGGTTCTTATGATTGTTTGTAGAAGAAAACGCTAGCATTTATTTTTAGGTTGATTATTTTTTAGATTTGATGCTCTTGCAAGCTTAGATTTTGAAGCTTTAATTGTTAATTGATTGATTGATTTTTCGGGTTTTGGTTTCGAGATTTTGCTAAGCCTATGAATGTTTTTTAAGATTTGAGTTGTTTTTATATGGGTTTAAGATTGCTTTTGATGTTTGAGATTGCTTTTGATGTTTGTGGCTAGTTAGTATTCGACAATAAGTGATGGTGTAACTACCCTAGTTTAATACCCGTTTTGTGATCTCTAACGAGGTGTATTATGTTTTTTTTAAAATAACATGACGTAATTATGAATTTAGATGTTACAGCTACAAATTTAAGATCTCTACGTGCGGTGTGTTTGTATAAGGATGCATGTTTGTATGCGTTAAGTTGTCAACATCTCTCATTACTTTTATTTTAAAGAAATTGCTCTGCATTTTTAAAGTTATGGTTGACTGTTTCAAATTAGCCATATATTTGCAGTTGATGCTAGTGTTGTGGTGCCTGCAAATTCTTGATCAGGGATATATGGTCTGAAACTATGCTTATAAATACTAGAAAAATGAAAGGATTTTGGATCCATTGATATATTGCTGTACAAATAACGATAGATCAGATACTCTAGATCCCAATGAAGGAAAAGAGATTGATTTGGTGATTGTGGTATCTTGCTAGTTAATACAGGAGATGTAACACCTAGATTCATTGCAGACGTTTGTTGTCTCAGTCTCTTCTTTAAGTAGTGTATTAAGGTTACAACTGTGTTGCTATTTATCATGGTATATATGTCACTCTTTTTTCATTAATTTGGTATGACGCCTTAAACACATGTGACTTAAAATTTATAATTTAAACTGATTTGAAATCTAAAAGGACTCTTTTTTGCTAGGAACAAAAGTGCCATTTTCTCAAAGTCATGACTAATGCTTCCCTTTCTTGATTGTGCATTGCATTAGTGTTTCTGTTCTTTACCTTATTTTGTTGAGGCTCGAGGGGTTTTTTTTTTCTGTATAAAATACGAACAAGTGTCTTGTTAAAATGATGAACTTTGCAACCTGTAATATTGATGATTTTTGGTTGTTTTTTAACCTTTGATATTGACATTTTATTAAGATTAAGAAGTATCATTTTCTTCATAATCTATGTCTTGGTTTTAATAAGATTTGTTTGACCCAGAATAACAAAATACGTACAATGACGAAAATGGGACGAATGAAAATGTATGTTGGTGTTTCATGCTAATAACTGTAATATAAGTGATAAGAGCATAGATGCCCATTTGCAAAGGTACATAATGTTTGATTGAAATTAGGAATTTTGGATTAGTTTCTTTACAGTTAGGATGCTTTGAAGTTAGATATCTCATTTGGGCTTCCGGGAATATGCATTAGGTGGAACTGAAGTTGTGTTGTTTTTGAAGTTACACTTTCTGATAATTGAACAAAGATGGTCTTTTTGTGCAATTGTCAGCCATTGTTTCTGTTGTCTATGGGGCGGGGGGAGTCAGTGAACTTTTACATGATGAAATAACTTGGATTATGATGAGAAAAAAACGCAGAAACTAGGAAATGTAAAAATAACTATGGCACTTGATCTTTCTGAAGATTTAATTATTTTTGTTATGAAATGCAGAACACAAGGTTTTCTTGCTCTTTTCACCGGTGACATTGGAGAAATACGAGCTGAAGCGAGGGAACAGATCGATACAAAGGTTGCAGAGTGACGAGAGGAAGGAAAGGTAGAGATCATTCCTGGTGCTCTGTTCATAGATGAAGTCCACATGCTTGATATCGAGTGTTTTTCATTCCTAAACCGGGCCATGGAAAACGACATGGCACCAATACTTCTTGTGGTCGCCAACTGATGAATTACTACTATTTGAGGCACAAATTACAAATCCCCACACGGGATTACAATCGATTTCCTGGATCGCCTTCTCATCATCTCAACACAACCGTACATTGAAGATGACATTCGCAAGATTCTTGATACAAGGGGTCAAGACATCTGAGATACGCCATAAACTTGATCACATCAGTTGCATTGGCTTGCCAGAAGAGGAAAGGGAAGGTTGTGGAAATGGAAGACGTGAGCCGAGTTTATGAGCTGTTTTGGGATGTGTGAAGATCTACACAATACTTGATCGAGTACCAAAGCCAGTACATGTTCTATGAAGCAGCAACAGGGGAGGAAGATGAATCCAACATGATGCTTTGACAATGACGTGCTTGTAAATCCTTTTTATTAGTTTCAGTTTCAAGTCTGGTTGTTTTTTGAGCCTATTTATGGTGTGAATTTACAATGTAGAACACTAGAATCAGCTAATCATGTCCGATGACAACATGAAGAATGTGCTACTTTTTCATCCAGTTCGCGATTGTTGGTCTATGTCTAATCGTTGAGTTGTGTGCGAGATGATTTTTTGAGTTTGAATGTGTGACCAAAACAACTTATATAATATCAGGCATGCTTTTGTAATCATATTGGGCGAAAAACATTCCGGGCCAGCCTGATCCTTACAAAAAATGTTTCTCGTTTTGACCAGTTACACAAGCCGCCAAACATGCCCATTTTCCCACCCTTACGAATATTTATTCAAAGAGCAGCCATACCATCCAAGATGTTGCAACATGATCAAATAACTTTTCAAGAAGACTTGTAGCTTTGGTTGCTACAGTCTATTTGTCGGAGTCCTTCCGGTAGCAAGATGAGTGATTTCTTGCCAATATTCTCCATATGGCAAGCTAACATGAATACCAGAATCATAATAACTACCTTAATGTGTCCTACGTGGCAAAAATGAATACCTAATGCTTATAAGCTCCTAAATAGTTTTATTCAAAAAACTAAACCATAACTTTTGTAATCATATTTAGCACGCTAATATCCGTAGGGGATTCTAATAAAACTGGGAAAAATACATTCCGGGGCAACCTGATCCATACCAAATATGTTCTCATTTTGACCCGTTACACAAGCCCTAGACCTGCCCATTTTCCCACCCTTACAAATTTTTATTCAAAGAGCAGCCATAACATCCAAGATATGGCAACATAAAGCTGAAGTCTGGTGCAAATGGCACGGCATCCGGTTCCTAATACTTACATATTCATGATCCCTTTAGGTTTTGCAGCGTTATGGAAGAAACTGAGCATATCACTTTTCTGATGACGTTCCAATTCGACCCACATGATGTCAGCCGGATCATGAGCTTTCTCAAGATGTTGAGTAACTGAGAACTCACTTCCCGAGCCTTTCCATGTGCATCATCTCTTTTTTTTTTCTTATTTTTTTGACTGGGCTTACGAACTAAAGAATACAGACGGGACTGAGATCATAAATACAATCGTTAAAACTTCGTTTACACAACTAAATTCTTCACATGTTAATAGCAGTTTAGCGAGCAGTGGGTCCAATGGAAACTCGGTCATTTTTAGCCCAATATCCATAGTTAATACAGGTAGACATGTAGTTAAGATCATTAAGTTTAGGTGGCCGATCCATGAACTCGAAATCAAGTAAATTTTCAATTTTTTACGACTTAAGAAGCAAAAGTACGTTCCCCAGATTCGCCCTCTGGATTTCTAGGATGGAGTTGTCGAAGCATTTCTTTTTTGTACGCGTTTTCTGTAAAAGGACGGTAACGTACAGGTACCGGGCCAAATAGCAAACAAACTACAAATTCCTAATAGTAATCTGACTACAACTTTCAAAAAAATTCATTATGCCTAACGAAACAGTGAAACACGTTTGACAGATGTAACCAGCATACTTTGCCCCCAATTTTTCAATTTTACAGAAATTGGATTGAGGAAAAATAAGCACACTTTTGATACATATGATAAGCCATCAGGAGTGTAAATGCACTCTTACATCTCTTACGGTACTTACGCAACAAGATAACTAAAACACACTTACAAACATATTTAACAAAGTAACATTTATGTAACTACGACATGCAGTGCTCCTTGATGCAGTTACTTTCAAATTTCACCAAGAAAGCTTGGTATTAGACCTGAAAGCATTCAAAAATGAAACCAAGTTAGTGATGATTTATTAACAAACTCATGTAAAATCAGATTATACAAAATGGGAGAACATAGTACCTTATATATTTTGAAGCACATCGAGAATGCGCTGCAACTCGTTGACAACCATTTCAATTTTCATCCGTTGTGGTGGGGAATCTACAGAGCATGATACTCCAATCCTGATAACTGCAACCAAACATTCTTCCATTTTCTTTGCATTCGCTTCTGTACTTTGCAACACAATTGCATCATCATCACTAACATCGATTACATGATCCGGTAATGCCATGTAAGCAAGTTTATGAAGGCTAAGACCATCGTTGAACATGTTATCTGTCGGCCTTTTCCCGGTCATCACCTCTAGTAATAATATTCCAAAACTGTAGACATCCCCAGTACTTGTCATCTCGCTCCCAATACCATACTCTACAAATGAAAAACAATTAATTAACTTACAAACTTTAACCTGTAAATAAATATAAGCATCATGGAATAAAAGTGGAATTACCTGGAGGTGCATAACCAATTGTTCCTTTAACCCCGGTTGAGCTGTTTTGGTTTAAGTCTGTACCAAGTAGTCGAGCTAAACCAAAGTCTCCAACATGAGCCACCATATCATCATCAAGTAGAATGTTACTAGGCTTCAAGTCACCGTGAACAATCGTGGTTTGGCAGCGGTTGTGAAGATAATCAAGTGCGGTGGCAACATCTCGGAGAATGTTTATTCGTTGAAGAAGGTTTAGTTTCGATGTATTTGCACTTGAATGAAGCCAGTTGTGTACACTTCCATTGGGCATAAGCTCGTAAACCATAGCTATAAAATCATTGCCTTGGAAATCAGTACTTGAACATGAAGTTAATATCTTCAACAGATTATGGTGTCGGATATTCTGCCATGCTTCACATTCTGCTAGAAAACTTTTGTGAGCTCCTTTATTTTGAAGATGCAAAACTTTGACTGCAACAGCTTTATTATGATTAGAATCGAGGATTCCTTTGTAAACCGAGCTAAACCCACCCTCCCCAATCAAATTTGCTGTAGAGAAGCCATCAGTAGCCTTGAGAAGTTGATGGTATGAAACTTTCATGAACCGTTCACTCCCTGATGATAGAGATGGTTGACTGTTGCGTTTCTTCTTACACAAAAGATACACAAAACATAATACGACGAGCAACATGACTGCAATCACGATGACTAATATGAAGAAAGGAAACTTTTTTTTCTTACTACCCGTCTCCTTGCATTTGGGTAACTTAAGTGTAACCAAACAACCACAAAGCCTATCGTTCCCCAAAACTGAAAATGCAATTGTATTGGCAAACACTCCTACAACCGGTACTTCACCCTCAAAATCATTAAAGGATAAGTTCAAATACTCTAAGGATTTCCATTTTCCTAAAAATTGTGGAATTCTACCTGATAATTTATTTTCAGAAATGTCGAGTACCCCCAATCCTCCCAAGGAACTGAATGAAGATGGTATTATGCCTTGAAATCTGTTGCCTCTTAGGTTTAATGTTGTAAGGCTATTGCACTCACCAAGGCTACAAGTAATGGTGCCTGAAAAGTTATTATAAGATAAATCGAGCTCGCTCAACACCTTGAGATCTTTAATCTCTGATGGAATTGAACCAGACAGGTTGTTTCGAGAAAGATTTAAAAAATAATTTAGTGATGGAAGTTGAAGAAGTTGTTTGGGTATTTTACCACTGAGTCTATTGTCTGCAATGTTTAACCCATTAAGTTGTTTACAATTCCCAAGGCTTGATGGAATATGGCCTTCTAATTTGTTGGAATCTAAATAAAGTTCAGTCAACATTGATAAGTTCCCAATAGCATCAGGGATAGGTCCTGAAAATTGATTGCTATCTAGATCAAGAACTTGTAACTTTTGAAGTTTACCAATGGTAGCGGGGATCTTTCCTTTGAATTGGTTAGTTCCTAACTGTAAACGGGTCAAGCCAACTAGACTACCTATACTTGAAGGTAGGCTTCCAAATAATTGATTTTCTCCTAAATCCAGAAAGCTAAGTTGATCAGAAAAATTAACTATTGATATCGGAAGCACTCCTATAAGGTTGCAACTATAAAGGAACAAATTTACTAATTTTGTGCAGTTTTTCAAAGAATCTATAAACGTCATGTCATCCCCGCGTCCATGGAAGTTGTTATTACTTAAGTAAATTTTATAAATATCTCTTAGTTTTGAAAAGTCAACAGTCAACTTCCCAGTGAAATTGTTGTCACCCATTTCAAAAAGTGCTAAATTTGAACAATTAGAAAGAGAAGGCGGAAGAACTCCAGTCAGTTCGTTACCCCATAACTGAAGGAACTCAAGATTTGGGAGATGATTACCAATTTCTGAAGGAAGACTACCAGTGAGATTATTACCAGCTAAGGAAAAATTAACTAGGAGTGAGAGGTTGAAAATGGAATGAGGGATGCTTCCATATAAGTTGCAGCCACTAGAATGAAATGCCGTCAAGCTTTTCCAATGACCCAAGGTATCTGGAATGCTCCCACCCAACGGGTTCTCTGTAGCAGAGAACACTTCCATTGACGTGATATTCCCCACGAAAGGTGGGATTCCACCAGTTAACTTGTTGTCATTAATTGCAAGATGAGTAAGTTTCGAGAGTAAACTTATTCCTTTGGGTATGCTTCCAGTTAGCTCATTTTGATTGAGCCAAAGGTCTTCGAGGTTAGAACAACCAGACAAGTTTGTTGGAATGACTCCACTGAATTTATTTCTGTTAAGATAAAGAATACGTAGCCTGGATAGACGACCAAGTTCATGAGGAATGGTTCCTTGAATGCAGTTGTTTCTGAGATAAAGCTCGCGGAGGAAGCTGAGGTTTCCTACATGAGGAGACAACGAGCCTTCTAAGCCTTGCGAACCCAGCCGTAAAGCAGTCACTCGTTTGTGCCGCTTTCCACATGAAATACCACTCCAGTCACAGAAATGAAAGGAATGGTTCCACGTGGTTAGAACTTTGTATGGATCATGGGTGATCTTTGACTTAAATGACAACAACGCGTGATAATCAGTCTCATTACCGCCATTGGAAGCAGAGACGGTGGCAGAAGTAAGACATGTTATCGTGAGACCGTAAAAAAGAAAACAAATAAGAGAGGAAGAGGATAAGTGAATTATTGCTTGTGGTGACTTCATTTTTGGAAATTAACTTAAAATTATAAGAACAAGTATTGGCTTTTTATAGTCGGATTGAGCAAGACAATGTGATTGGTAATAACTAATTAATTTCTACGTATAATCATATCACGAATGACTTTAAAGAAGAGTGGTAAGACTAGAGTTATATTATAACATTATAACCACTAGCAAGTCTTATTTTCTCTTGTTCAAACACGTTAGTTGTAATATGCACATAAACCGTTTGATAAAATGTCTCAATGAAATACTTTACACAATAATTCTATTTGTTAACTACTATCATTTTAGCATAAATCCTTTTTTGCTATGAATCTTGGTGGCGCTTGAAGGAATACGAACTTATAGGATAGGAGAACATATTTGAGTATACGTATAGCCATTAATTAATTTCAGTGATATTCGAAGGTATAGCCTTGAAACAATAATATGATACATATTTACGTTTAGCTGTTATTGCCTTCTGTTGTTGACAAGATCTTATTGAGTGAACTAAGTTTTATAACTTTTCTTTTGTCAATTAATTATTAATAACCGTTGGAAATATAATGACAAAACAATAGTTAAAGTTGGAAGATTAGTGTTATAAATTGTAATTAGAATAGTTTAGTCTATATATGTATTTTTAGTTTAAAAGTCTGTAAACCCAAGTGTTTGGGCTGGGTCCAAAAAGAAACGGTTATTTAGTTTAGGGTCATAACGTTTAGAATATAGGACGTGTGTTTTAGGAATCGTTGTGTCTTTTGTTCTACTAGACATGAAGCTCCAATTCATATAGTATAAATAGGAATTAGCATTCTGTAATCAAAGGTAACCTCTTTCAGTTTTTATATCAGATTATATAAAGGGGTTCACCCAATCTTCCTTGTTTTTCTTTTATGTAATCTTGATGATTACACATGAATGCTTGTTTTGATCATTCGATCCTGGAGATATGGAGATATCAAGATTCAAGACCTGTAAACAATAACTCAATTTATTAACTCAATGTATTGCGTTTCTTTGTTGAAGAAAACTTGGGAGTGGGGAACACTAGACTTATATTGCATTATAACTTTAATCATGACATCCAAATAGCACGACTAGTAACACTTTTTGTCTAACATCCACTAATTCATTGACTAATAATAACTATTTTCTATGTATAAAAGACTTAGAAAAAAACTTGGGAGTGGGAAGACTAGACTTATACTGCATTATAACTTTAATTTAAGGATAATGGTCCAAGATGTCTATTAGATAACCTTAAACAATATAAACAATGGAAGAATAACAAAATCTGGTAGGTTAATGAGCTGAGCTAATGGGCTAACAATGGAAGGCGAGCCAATTCCTTTCCCCATATTAAATCGTTTGATCATTTGACATCCAGAAAACCTTCCAGATTGACGAGTCGAGTTACAATCAGGTAGCAACTGTGACAAACTCGGAAGGAATGCGTACTAGTATAGATTTATTTCCTCCATGATATGCCAAATTCTTTGCTCCACAATCTTGACAATATCGGTTTTCGGCACAAAATTTGAATTTTTGCACTTCAATCATAAAAGTTCGTAAAAGTTCATATTGTATGTTTAACTCCATCTTGACAATATCGGTCTTCGCTCCACATAAAATCAGACTTTTGAAAATCATAAAAATCGTATTGTATGTTTAACTCCATCTAGATCCTTCACCTTCTGTTGGATCATCTTAAAAACACTTTTGTGGAGCAAACCCATTTCCAATTCAATTATTCGTCTTATGGGATCCTTTCCTCACGGAGCATTTAGAATACATTTGTTCTTAGGTTTGAGTGATCAATGGTGTTTAGAAGACATTCACTAAAACCCTATAATTTGAAGGTGTAGCGTTTCTTTCTATCTATCAAGGTTTGACTTCTTTTGAGTTCATTTGTGTATGTTTAATCGTTCAAACAAGTCAGTTGTAATATGCACATAAACCATTTGATAAAATGTCTCAATGAAATACATTACAAGATAACTCAATTTATTAACTCAAGGTATCGCGTTTCTTTGTTGAAGAAAACTTGGGAGTGGGAAGACTTGACTTATATTGCATTGTAACATTAATCATGCCATCCAAATAGCACGACTAGTAACACCTTTTGTCTAACATCCACTAATTCCTTGACTAATAATAACTATTTTCTATGTATAAAAGACTTAGAAAAAAACTTGGGAGTGGGAAGACTAGACTTATATTGCATTATAACTTTAATTTAAGGGATAATGGTCCAAGATGTCTATTACATAACCTTAAACAATATAACAATGGAAGAAATTTACCAAAGACTAATTAGCCACCAATAAGGACCCAAAGCAGCTAACAGTGCCTTCTTTTACCACTAAAAACACAACCAATCAAGAAACGAGTTTTGTTAAATTGGAAGGTGGGGCCCGTATTGGCAGTCCCATTAACTTTGTTATTTTTCGAGAAGCTTTGACATTTGACGTCTCAGGAGCTATCTGTTCACTGGAGGATGAAGAAACAGAAGTGGGAAGTGTCTTGGTAGTCCCATTAGTCTCATCCTTTTGACTCTTCGTTCTTTTCTTCGTCTGAGTAGTAGTTCTATCCTTCTTTTGAGAAGTTGTAACCTTTGTCTGCGCATCAGAACCAGCTGTCCGGGTAGCTGCACTCTTCGTGACATTGTGAAACGAGCTGAGCATGCCTTTTATGATCATACGCCGATCTTTTATCTTTATTGGTCAACAGATTCCATGCTTGAGAAACGAGCTGGAATGCCCCTTCTGCACCTATGGACTTGTCCTTATCGTGATGAAGTGATAAAGCTAGTTTCCAATAATGTTTCTTCACAGTATCATCATCTGCTAATGGGTTCACACCAAGTATCCCATAATAATTCGATCCACCGCTTATTTTGTTTTCGGCAGCAACATGCACAACCAGAACTGCTAATAGTTGGGAACTACCCTCAAGACCAGGAAACAAAGTGAAAAAATAAAACCCTAAAAAGTTCTCTCTCTCTCTGGTGATTTCCAGCCGCCACATCCTCATCCTTTCCAGCCAAAAACAATTTCATTCTCGTCCTCTCTACCCTCTAACCTGTTATTGGGTATGCAATACGATCGTGTTCTTTTGTTTTATAGTCAAGATGTGGCGGCTGGAGGCTTTTCTTAACCCTTAATATCCTCAATTCAATCGATTCTATATTAATTCGTCTTCATAGGACGTTTTTTTAGTGTCATCGATCTTTATTTAGGGTTGGATTATCCTTTATTGTTTCATAAACGAAACCCTATTTTTAGGGTTTCGTTCCTTATTGGTTTCTTATGCTTGGTACCTGCTGTTTTCTGCTACGATTTGATTGGACCTGTTCTTTCAACGATTCAACCTTTTTAGGTTTATCTTTGGTCGATTGTTTGGGGTAAATTATGCTTAACGATAAACAAAACCCTATTAGGGTTAGGTTTCTTTTTATTTGCTGGTTCGTGATCTACTCCAGATCTGTGTTTACCCATTCCAGGGTTTGTTTTTTGACTGGTTGTTTGATGCTGATGTTCTATGAATATGTTCATGGGTTAAGAGAGATGGAAGTTGAATGTTGTAAGTTAGGGTTTGGTATAACCCTATTGATCGGTATGTGGCAGTTTCCTTTGCATCAACAACATACACTTTTCTTGATTGGTTCATTCAGTTGGTGTCTGGTTGTTTAGAGCATGGGATGGTAGTTAGTTACTGGTGATTGCATGATGTTAGAGGGCGAATCTCTTGTTAATCAAAACCCTTTGTATCATCATGTTGGTTTGATCAAATTCGATTTGCTATGGATTTCACTCTTATCAGGTTATTAGATTATGCTTCATGCATAATACTAATAGAAGTCGCAAATGGATTTGGTTTGGAATATGCACTTGGAAGTTGGGGAAACTTGGTTATGGGTTTCTTCATGTACATGATCCGGATCGCTAAGATGACGAAGAAGACTCAAGTGTTTATTTGAGTTGTAATGTCTTGTATTTTTATGTTTAGTCATTGTTAGTTATTTGGATCTGTAAGTTATAAGAATGGCCTGTCATTCTTATATAGTGGTTTGGTCGTGTCCTAAGGGACTGAGATGAGGGACTCACTCTCATCCATTGTACTTCATTGTTTTTTGGTTAATATACTTTACCAGGGTGCAGGATTACTCCCCTTTACCCCAAAAAAAAAAGACCAGGAAACAAATTTCGCGCCTTTAAAGCAAATTTCTTTGCTCCCTTTACATCCTTTGAGGAGAACTTACTTTCAGCGATTTCTTTCGCCCTTGTGGCTTCATCCTTATTGCATTCCATCCTTCACTAGTTCACCACTTAATAATACATTAATAGTTTTAAGTAAACGTGAAGATTAGGCAATTTTCTGGCTCTAGCTAATGCTTAATCAAGCTACTCCTGATACAGATACACATGTATAAAGTATTCATAAAATGATTTCTCGCAGAAGTAAAACCATAGTAAACTATACCAGAATCCAAACACTTATTTTCCTCATCGTCACAGAACTAAAAGTTTACTGTATCCAAATACCCTGTTCACCAGTCACAAACCACCAACTGGACTTCTTCAACCCGTTTTCTTCGAATCTATTGCTTTTCATTTTATTTATTTCCCCGTTTGACCTATTATACATAAAAACTAACCAAAAGTGACCTGTCATGTAAATTGTCCCAAAAATAATAAATCTTCTGAGAGCAAGTTTGGAAGATCTGGTTACTTACTTTCAGTCAGCAAATGGCACACGTCTTATGAGTGTCCTCTTACTCTTTTCAAACTCGGGCACGTCACAAAGAGGACTATCTGTCAAGACGGACAACAAAACTGTTGGTACAAATGCAATATTGTCTAAATACGTTCAAATTTTATGAAATTCAGAATAACTTGCCTTTATTACTTGTATTTATTGTAGATTTTCGAGATATAACTCTGGAAAGAGTGGATTTCGTTTCGTTACATCCAACTTACAGAAATCATGTTTCATTAAACCTTTCCGTGGCATTTTCACACTTTTGAAGTATTTAAAACTTGAGTGAATTCTTTATTGTACCTCAAAAACTCTATCTCAAGTGACATTAAACCTGCATCAAGTGAAAATTTGAAAAGTGAAAAGGGATAATAACTGAAAAACCTAAATGCGAATCTGCCTGTACAACAAACAAATATGCTCACGCAACACAAATACTTACAACATAAAATAATCACGCTTAGCTTTTCCTTCCATACGAAATGGACAAAGTGAGTATATAATAAAGTTATGTCATACAGAAATTTGTTCGACTGAGGTTATTTTTACCTTTAACCTTTAGCCAGTAAAATGGGTAAACATTTAACATTCATTCGAAACTGGAGCAGTTCGGATGATTAGAATAGGTATAAAATTACATGCAGTATAAAAATCAAGGAAAAATGACAAAAGATGTTCACAACTTTGATGTTAAACCAATGACTCATTTGATAGTCAATAAGATGCTATTGATTCATTTGAAATAACATTAGTGCTGGATGTTAAATCCATGCATAGAGGTTGACTGTTGAATTGCATTATCTATTCAATCAAAGAATTTGTTCTTCTTTTTTGAAGACATCCACTAAATATTTGGAAGTGCCTATATTAATAAGGGTATGCTAATGCAAACGTCATTCATTCAACCAAACTCAAAAACGTTTTATTTTATTTTATTTATTTATTTATTTAAATTCACATAGAGCAATGTTTAAGTAGAAACCAGGCTCTTTAACCACTAATAGAGCCCGTTTTGAAAACCGGGCTCTATATGCATTTCGAATCAATACACTTGTACTCCTACACATTTGTGATGTCAATGGGTCTTCCTTATTTGAGTCGATACAATGTTCATTTGAATCAATACACTTGTACCCCTACACTATATTCAGTTTCCAGAATGACCCCTTAAGTTCACTTATTGTCAATCAATCCATACAGACTACATTTCAAAACAGGTTACGTGTTATCCAAGAAGCATGTCTCAAGCCTACTTTTTCAAAACTACTAATAAACTCTTAAGGATATTGTTTGCAAAACTAGCGGTAGTTGTAGTACCAATTATTAACAGTTACTAGCGGCGGTTGTTTGTTTTTTCAAAGCGTTTGGTAACATAATAGCTACTGTAAGTACATATACAGCTTAAAGTGATGTTAAAGCTAAAGTCTCCGTTTATTATCGTTTCAAATGGGAGAGACAACATCCAAAAGCTAAACGCTTGTATTTCTAGAAACATGGTTAGAACAACAATGATGACCATAAAGCTGCACATTACTGCTAAAGGGCTGTTTGGACTTGCTTTTTTTGGGTAAAGGGGAGTTCTGTTTGGACTTGCTTAGACTAAGCGCAGTTTTGAGTTTGGGATTGCTTATCCAAACGCTTATCCGATGAAAATAGAGTTGTACTAACTGTATAAGGTATACGAAAAGTATCAAAATATTCGAGCTGATTTATGTATCAGAAATACACTTTGGTCATTATTGACCCATTTTTAATACAGTATTCTTGCAGTACTAATAATGATTTTGTACTAACCGAATACATGGTACAAGTGTATCACAAAACATGAGGTTAACTTTAGGCTGCTCGAAACCAGAAGAGGGGGAAGCCTTGTACTTTGTCATTCAGATATTAAAAAAAAAAAAAGTCAAATTTATGAAATTGAAAGTCAAAGAACACGAATGACATTAGGCTGCTCATTAAGGAATCGAACACCAAATAAAACTTAAGTAGAATTCAAAACCACAAATTGGATTCATGGAAATTAAACCAAAATTACAAACATGCTTGATACATATGATACGTCACCCGGAATGTAAACGCACTCTTATGTCTCGTACACTTCTGAAACAAGAAAGTTAAACCATAATTACTAACATCTTCAACAACTTAACATTTATTTAACTACGACATGCACCGCTCCTTGTTGTAGTTACTCTCAACTTCACCATACAAGCTTGATGATAGACCTGAAAGAGTTCAAAAATAAAACCATTTTAGTGAAGAATTATTAACAAACTCATGTAAAATCAGATTCTACAAAATGGGACAACATAGTACCTTATATATTTTGAAGCACAACGAGAATGTGCTGCAACTCGTTGACAACAATTTCAATTTTCATCCGTTGTGGTGGGGAATCCACAGAGCACGATACTCCAATCTTGATAATTGCAACCAAACATTCTTCCACTTTCTTTGCATTCGCTTCCGTACTTTGCAACACAATTGCATCATCATCAATAACATCGATTACATGATCCGGTAATGCCATGTAAGCAAATTTATGAAGGCTAAGATCATCGTTGAACATGTCATCTGTCGGCTTTTTCCAGGTTATCACCTCTAGCAATAATATTCCAAAACTATAGACATCCCCAGTACTTGTCATCTCGCTCCCGAGACCATACTCTGCGAATTAAAAACAATTACTTAAGTTACAAACAGTAATTTGTAAGTAAATGTAAGACTTATTGAATACTACCTGGAGGTGCATAACCAATTGTTCCTTTAACCCCGGTTGATCTGTTTTGGTTTAATTCTGTACCAAGTAGTCGAGCTAAACCAAAGTCTCCAACATGAGCCACCATATCTTCATCAAATAGAATGTTACTAGGCTTCAAGTCACCGTGAACAATCGTTGTTTGACAGCGATTGTGAAGATAATCAAGTGCTGTTGCAACATCTCTGAGTATGCTTATTCTTTGAAGAAGGGTCAGTTTCGACGTATTTTCACTTGAATGAAGCCAGTTGTGTACACTTCCATTCGGCATAAACTCGTAAACCAAAGCTTTAAAATCATTGCCTTGGAAATCAGTACTTGAACAAGAAGTTATTATCTTCAACAGATTACGGTGTCGAATATTCTGCCATGCTTCACATTCTGCTAGAAAACTTCTGTAAGCTCCTTTATTTTGAAGATGCAAAACTTTGACTGCAATACGTTTATTATGATTAGAATCGAGGATTCCTTTGTAAACTGAGCTAAACCCACCCTCCCCAATCAAATTTGCTGCAGAGAAGCCATCAGTAGCCTTGAGAAGTTGATGGTATGAAACTTTCATGAACCGTTCACCCCCTGATGATTGAGATGGTTGACTGTTGCGTTTCTTTTTACACAAAAGATACACACAACATAATATGAAGAAAGGAAACCTTTTTTTCTTACTACCCGTCTCCTTGCATTTGGGTAACTCAAGTGTATCCAAACCACCACAAAGCTTATGGTTCCCCAAAACCGAAAATGCGCTTGCATTGGCAAACACTCCTACAGTCGGTACTTCACCCTCAAAATCATTAAAGGATAGGTTCAAATATTCTAATGAATTCCATTTGCCTAAGAATTGAGGAATTTTACCAGATAAATTAATTTGAGAAATGTCGAGTACCTCCAATCCTCTTAAGGAACCTAATGAAGATGGTATTATGCCTTGAAATTGGTTGCCACTAAGGTATAACTTTGTAAGGCTAACGCACTCACCAAGGCTACTAGTAATGGGGACTGATAAATTATTATAAGATAAATAGAGCTCGCTCAACTTATTGAGGCTTTTAATCTCTCATGGAATGGAACCAGACAAGCGGTTATGAGAAAGATCTATATAATAATTTAGTGATGGAAGTTGAAAAAGTTGTTTGGGAAAGTTTGTTGGTTTTATGGACAATAAATTAATAGACGTGTGTTAGGATCGAACTCGAGATCACGGGATTGCACACTTTGCGTATGAAGAGTAAATGATTAATAATTATTTATAAAATGTTATATTTAATTATTATATACACAAAATATTTATATGGTCGAACTAAGAAAAAGAAAGGGGTTGAGTGTCGAGTTTTGAAACTTAAGGAGGTGCTTGCAATGACTTGTTAGACAAGGTTTAATGCTATATATATATACACCCTTTTGGTCTTTTGTTTTCTCTCGTATTGATAAGACTCACACAGAAAACAAATTCAACTTCACAATATATGCTACTGATGTACGATTGGCTTTATAGATTGTTCCATGGGATAATGATTTTGCATGGTACTACAATATATCATGCATGTGCATGTATTATGTATGCATGACCAATTACATGCAGTGGTTGTTTTCTACTTATTAATTGTGATCGAATTTTTGAGTGTCAAGAAATTGTTTTGTGTTTTTTTTTACTAGCATAAACTTTTACTTGGTAATAGTACGTGTGTACAAAAACGTGGTACAATCACACTATTGATTGTATCTTGGATTGAATTACAAAACGGTAAGGGTTAATTCTTATAATCCTATAAACCCTAATTAGGGTTCATCCTAATTGCTAGTTTGTGGATTTGATTCTTGTTCGGCTAGAATCAAGAAAGGTACACATATTCTTCTTATGTTAATTAATTATTCGTTAATAAATCCTATACGCTTCCGCTTGAATACTTTGATGTTTATTGTTTATATTTATGATTGTCATGTTATATAATTTCTACAGTGGCATCACGAGTCATTGGTTTTTAATGAGTAATTAATTACATAAACGCGTAATAAAACAAATAATTATATGTTATTTAATATGTTTATCTAGGGTTTATGTTTAATTTTTTGTTTGGTCGATTTTTTAGTTAATTGGGGCGTACCCCTATTTTTTTTTGGTCGACACATACATTAAATTTTTAGGGTTTTGAAAATTGTTTGCTAACCTTATTAAAACCTAGAATTAATATATTGATTACGTGATTAATTCATGAATAAATTTGTTATGTGTCATGGAATTTGTTATGCGATCTTGTGACTTATTTGTATAAATTGTTATGATATCCATGATTATACATGCATGTTAGTCATGGATAAGTTGCTTTGATAATTGTTTAATTGTTGAGACATGTTATTACGATAAATCTTGAATTGGGGAAGACTCCAATTATATATATTAATGAATCAATTATGTGCAATTTGGTATAATTTAATTAAGGGTTTACGCAATCGATTCATCGATGTATGTGGCTCACTTTCTATTGTTGGAGTGAAAACCCTAAATTAATATATACATTAATTTAACCTAGATATTGATTATTAATAGGATTTTATCGAATAAGTTGCATGTGGCTACTTGTTTACACGTATAAATTGTTTATTATGTGCGCATTGTTTTTTAGTAGTTTATTTTTTATTGTTACTTGTTTGTTTATTATGTTAGACAGTTTTAAGCAAAGGGTAATTTTGAATAGAAAAATAATACGGACTAAACAATGGCGAAATTTGATTTATTTAGAAGAGTTAAGTTTTCAATAGTTTAATTGATTGGTGACTTTGGTACAATGACTGAACGGCTCACCCATTTGAATGAACTATAAAGGGGTTATTTAAGAAGTGCGCACAGTCACAATGAATGGATGTCTAAGGTTATGCTTTTACGCTTACCTGGTCCTCTGCCCTCTGTAAGTTCGAATGGAGCTACTTAGTAAGCCATAAAAGTACAAGCTCATCTTAAGGGCGAATTAGTTTTAATTCCATGCGCCACTTCGGTGGTAATTATCCGAAACACTAAGTGTTTACACTTATGCAAAAGTACGGTATAATGGATGATAATTAACACTAAATTCCTTGATTGGTGAACCCAATACCTCAATCAAAACTTTGATAATTTGATCTTTATGAATTGGTAATAAAAAGTTTTTATTAAAATTATGCTACAAGATGAATGCATGACATCTTTGTACATATTTGATTTGACCACATAAAATCAAAACTAGTACCCTTTTAAATTAAGTTATATGCCATCTAATTAAAAGGAACACTTGAAGTTGCAATTTATGTCATGAGAGTACTTGGCTAGATTGTGATGGAGAGGTAAATCTCTATGTAAAGTGAGACCTTACATGGACATATTTGCAGTTCTTTAAGTTAGACACTTAAGTTGAGTTGGAAGTGAGACTTGGACTCAATGGCATAAGATGGGATGAAACATGTTTATATTTGCGATAGCGTTGGAAAATATAAATCCCATAATGATCTAGGAATTGGAAATTGTTTGCCAATTAATGTTCGACAGATTACCCTATTATGTGCTTTCGTTACTAGCAGATCAATTGATGTAATGGAACTACGATAATTTGGATCCTAGTTTTCGAGAAAATTCTATGATTATATGAATATTACCTTGGGTATTTTATTTTCTTGAAAAGTTTAATTATCGAAAATACTAAAATTGAATTTTGCTAATTCTTTAAATGTATTAATGCAACATTAAACCGTAAATGAAGGTTATTCCTGTATTGGTAAATTGATCTACACCTGTAAGGGTTTTTGGTAGAGTCAACTTTGCTAATAGAATAAACCTAGTCCTCTTTTCATAAGAAAGAGTGAGATTCAATCCTATTCCTTTTCATGAATGAAGAAAGGTATGATAGGACAATTAGAATTGTCTAAATTCTCAATACATAACTTGTAAGCAAATTTTAATAGTTAAGAAAATTGCATATTTCTGAGTTATTAAATTAGAAGCTAGACTAATTACTGTATAATTGGTAAAAGACAAACTAGCATATTTTTTCTAGTTGTTGTGCTTTGACTATTTAAAATACTACTTACAATTGTTGGAATAGTAGAACTATTAAGAAAGAAATTGCATGCCCAATTTTTCAAGTTAATAGCATTGATGGATAAATTCATCATCTACATAGTAGAATACATTCTTTTAAGTACATAAGTAATTGTTATGTATGGACTTTCTCAAAGGTGTAGGGAAGTATAATAGAACGCTATTTTCTTTCACTGGTTAATGCAATACTTACAATGTTGTCAAATCCAGTGGGAGTATTGTGATCTTATTACTGAATAAGGAATTAATGTATTGATCTCTTATTCAGTGGGAGTTACAAGCTTTGTCATCTTGGTAGTAACCCAGATTATCTCTAGAATGTCTTAAGATAATTACTTTCCACTTGTAGACACTTATGTTTTCAAGGATAGTACGTACGTTTCCTTATTAGACAATGAAGTGGTTCTACATCTGCTAGTTATGCTAATATCAATGACACAATCATATTAGTCACATAAACAAACATATGTCGTGTTGTTTATCTGCTACATGATGTTGTTCCATGCACAAGTGGGAGAAATCTATAGTGTGTGCAAGGTACAACATATAGGTATATGATTTAAAGGATTCTCTTGACTGCAAGGTAAGAGACTAACGTTCTAATATAACTTGTACATATCTAATTCAAGAAACACTTGGTGTTACAATTTACGTCATGTGAGAACTTGGCGAGATTGCAACAACAAAGTAAATCTCTATGTGAAGTCAGACCTTGCATGGACATATTTACAGTTTCTAAATTAGACAAGTATTTAGAACATGTGTCAAAATTGATATATAAGATTACTTAAAATTAGATTTTTATGTATTATTAGAATGACATAAATGAAGTAATCTAATACTACTTCAAATTTGTTTATTTATGTATTTTGGAATGACATAAATGAAAAATAATGTAGTCCTACATTATTATGAAGTAAAATAAATTAACTTGAAATTACTATTGAAACCAAGAGTTGTGTTCATAATTACTTTAGTTAAACATGTTTATGATTCATTGTAAAGACATAAACATAAAGTCTTTTAAGACTTATAATAAAGTAAGACGTTAACTTGTTATGTTTTTAATTAAGACATATACAAGAAGTCATTGAGTTGATCAATGATTTATAACGTATAATGGGATTATAACAGTTTATGTTTCTTGTTGAGACATGGATATGAAGTGACTTGGTTAAAAGGTACTTGTGTTATAAAGCATGTAATTGGCTTGGAAATTCTATTATACCATTGAGTTGACTTAGTTGGTAAATAGGTAAGCCAAAAGGAATATGTTTATCTTATATATTGTTAGATTGTCTTACAATATTAATTCTAATGAATACCACAAGTTGATGGTATGTTCAGTTAGGAGAATCAAACTCCATTTGATTTGTTTGATTCATGATAACCATAACTTCTTTCTTAAAAAGTAACAAGGTTAGAAAATTGAGTATGGATTGAATATACTCAATATGACTCCAACCTAGAAGATTAATAAAACACCATTTCATTATGGAATGTGATGAATCACATTAAGTTTTAAAGTTGAAGATTCTGAATTTGTTAAACTACTTATGAATAGGTTATTAACAAACTAATGTCAAGAATTATCAATATGTATTTGTAATGTCCCAAAAAGAGAACAATGTAGTTTTGCTCTAAATTGCTAAGTATATATAGATAGTCTATATATTACAAAAAGCAAGTGGGAGTTTTATCTTGAAAGATAAAATTACAAGATACATAATCTTCTAAAACACACTAGTAAATATCATGATGAGGTTAGACATGTAAATGATAGACCTCATGATGATGGAATTTTCATTCATAGATCTGCAAGGGTATCTCAGATATTTGACTTATATGCTGAGAAATATGAGTTACAGGATTATACTAAACCTGATAATCATTATGATGGATTACCAAATATTGAATTGGGTAAATTACTCATACTATGAATGTTAAAGATGATGTCCATAAAGATAATCAATTTTGGAAATTTGGTTTATCTTAATAGTTAGACTAGAGAATGGAAATGAGTTTCTTCAAAGAGATGAAAAACCCTAGTGGTTTGAATTTCTATGTAGAAATCATATGGACAATATTGTACACATATTTAATGCATGTTTTATAACAAGATTATTAATCATACTTAAGCAATTAATTATGATTGAATATTTTTTCCTATACACATTAAATATACAAAGATGATAATTGTCATACTTGTTTTCATTAATATGAAATATGACAATGAAATATCAAAACTCTTTCTTGAGAAATTACTTGAGCGAGGACGGTAAGTAATTGAAAGGTTTTTGAATTCATATAATCTTTGAAATTGTACGAAGTGAAAATAATTCATGAATGGATAAATGCATGCATCTATGAAGTTATTCTTATATTTAATTATTAAATCCCATTTTCGATTTATAATTAAAGTAAGATAAATTTTAAGTATTCCTGAAAGCTAGTGGGAGTATTATGTTAAGTTTCTTAAATCTTATATGTTGTATAACATATAGTAAGTAACATTCCTTGTAAGCTAAATGTTATGTCTTAGATTGGAATGAAACTTTACTTGTAAGATTTAAGAATTAAAACATACAATCTTGAAATATATGTTTATTGTTAATAAACATGTGCAGTAAAATTAATGATTCTAATAAAACATGATATATCATTTGGGAAATTGATAAATATCTTTTGACAAGATAGAACGTGAATGAATTCTAAGGTTGACCTGTAGATTCATCATGTACATCATGTTGTGTATTCAAATTGTTGTATCATTCTTGAATGATAGATGATTTGACAACATTGATATATAACTAAAAGTTATTAGATAACTTGTGTAATGAATATTCTAAAAGAATTACATCCTCAGCCTGGAATTGATCCTAGATTCTATGGATGAACAATATGTCAATTGTTGTGCAAATTGTCATCAGCTTCAAACTTGAATGTTTGGAAGACATAAAACATTACACAATGAGATATTAAAGTTTATGGAGTTTTAATGAGCACATTGTTGTTTGTATACAATGATGCTCGTTTAATTGAGATGACACTCAATACTAGTCATGGTAGGATTTCATCCTTGTTAATGGCCATGTGAACTAGTTGTGCTACTAAAAGCGCAGTTGCATTATACATTAAAAGAATAAGAATACTTTAAACTTAAAAATGTTTGGAAGTTTAATTGTCATAAATTGGTGATAGAGGATGTCACACACTTTATGAATTATTATGTGGATTGTTGAATGCATACATACAAGGACTTCATTAATTGAATTCTTGAAATAAGTATTCTCAAAATTACGATAGATCAAGTTGGTTAATTTATGCCTTGTCAACAAGTATGATTGTCATTACTTGAGGCATAATTCATCAACTGGAATTTTCATGCATTGATCTATTTGGTATTTGGATAAAGGATGTTAAACAATTGTTATAATAAATCAAATACTTGGTATGTTTGATTTTATAATATATTGTATCCTATATTTGCATGTTTAATCCGTGAATAAATTTATTTATTCTAAATCGTCCGTTGTCGATTAATGATATGGGAGTATCATTAAACTAAGACAAATTTGAGAGATATGGTAGAATATACTTGAAAGTATATTGATGAGAATGCATACCAATTTCAGATGATATTCAATGAATTGAATATAGGACTTATCCCAACTACATAATTTACTTTGTGGATATTGTTATAAGTAAATTATGAATAGTTATCCTCAGACTTGAGATACCAGATAAGTGTCATGAATGTAGTGCACTTCTGTGGAACAACTTAACGCTATACATAACTGGTAGTCATAAGGGTTGTTTCCTGAAGTGTTGCAAAGTTCATGGGTTATTCTCGTAGTCAAGATAGAATTTGTTCCTTCAAATTTATTTGGAGTTTAATACTGCTGGGCCCCTCGTAGGGTTGACAAGATGTTTGTGTGGCCACACCCAAAATCTCCCCTTTCAGAAGATTTGGTAATCTTGCTCAATCACTTATAACGAGAAACATAATAGTTGGATAAAGAATGACTTAATTCCATATCTTTATTTAACATGGTATTAGAAACAAAAGGATAATAATAATGAGAAATCATTAAAAGGTTTTCCAGGAGCCTTGCTTGAGTTGTACTAGATGCATCGAAGTGTTGCTAGACGCTAACCGATGTGATCACTCTATTAAGATATGTCCAAGTGGGAGCTGTTGGTTTTATGGACAATAAATTAATAGACGTGTGTTAGGATCGAACTCGAGATCACGGGATTGCACACTTTGCGTATGAAGAGTAAATGATTAATAATTATTTATAAAATGTTATATTTAATTATTATATACACAAAATATTTATATGGTCGAACTAAGAAAAAGAAAGGGGTTGAGTGTCGATTTTTGAAACTTAAGGAGGTGCTTGCAATGACTTGTTAGACAAGGTTTAATGCTATATATATACACCCTTTTTGTCTTTTGTTTTCTCTCGTATTGATAAGACTCACACAGAAAACAAATTCAACTTCACAATATATGCTACTGATGTACGATTGGCTTTATAGATTGTTCCATGGGATAATGATTTTGCATGGTACTACAATATATCATGCATGTGCATGTATTATGTATGCATGACCAATTACATGCAGTGGTTGTTTTCTACTTATTAATTGTGATCGAATTTTTGAGTGTCAAGAAATTGTTTTGTGTTTTTTTTTACTAGCATAAACTTTTACTTGGTAATAGTACGTGTGTACAAGAACGTGGTACAATCACACTATTGATTGTATCTTGGATTGAATTACAAAACGGTAAGGGTTAATTCTTATAATCCTAGAAACCCTAATTAGGGTTCATCCTAATTGCTAGTTTGTGGATTTGATTCTTGTTCGGCTAGAATCAAGAAAGGTACACATATTCTTCTTATGTTAATTAATTATTCGTTAATAAATCCTATACGCTTCCGCTTGAATACTTTGATGTTTATTGTTTATATTTATGATTGTCATGTTATATAATTCCTACAATGTTTACGGTGTGTCTATTGTATGAAAGGTTTAACACATTAAGTTGTTTACAATTCCCAAGGCTTGATGGAATATGGCCTTCTAATTTGTTGGAATATAAATCAAGTTCTGTCAACAGTGATAAGTTCCCAATAGCATCAGGGATAGGCCCTGAAAATTGATTCCTATCTAGATCAAGAACTTGTAGCTTTTGAAGTTTACCAACGCTAGTGGGGATGTTTCCTTTGAATCTATTATTTTCTAAATCTAAAAAGGTCAAGCCAACTAGACTACCTATACTTGAGGGTAGGCTTCCAAATAATTGATTGTGTCCTAAATATAGAGAGCTCAGTTGATCAGAGAGATTACCTATTGATATCGGAAGCTTTCCTATTAAGTTGCAATTAGCAAGAACCAAATTTACTAATCTAGTGCAGTTTTTCAAAGAATCAATAAACCTCATGTCATCAGCTTCTCCGCGTCCAAGGAAGTTGTTATACTGTAATCTAATTATTTTAATATCTGTTAGTTTTGAAAAGTCGATAGTCAACTTGCCACTAAAATTGTTGTCACCCATTTCAAGAAGTCCTAATTTAGAGCAATTAGAAAGAGAAGGCGGAAGAACTCCAGTCAGTTCGTTACCCCATAACTGAAGCAACTCAAGATTTGGGAGCTGATTCCCAATCTCTGAAGGAAGACTACCAGTGAGGTGATTACTAGCTAAGGAAAAATTAACTAGGAGTGAAAGGTTGAAAATGGAATGAGGGATGCTTCCATATAAGTTGCACTCACCAGAGTGAAATGCCGTCAAGCTTTGTTTTCTTGGTAATGAACGTGTCTAACGGGATGCCATGTTACATGTTCCTTGAAAGCTGTTGTTCACGAGAGAAAGCTTACGGAGGAAGCTGAGGTTTCCTACATGAGGAGACAACGAGCCTTCTAAGCCTTTCGAATACAGTCGTAAAGCAATCACTCGTTTGTGTCGCTTTCCACATGAAATACCACTCCAGTCACAGAAATGAAAGGAATGGTTCCATGAGGATAGAACTTTGTATGGATCATGAGTGATCTTTGATTTAAATGACAACAACGTATGAAGTGGAGATGGTGGCGGAAGTAAGACATGTTATCGCGAGACCGAAAAAGAGAAATGGAATTAGAGAGGAAGATGATAAGTGAGTTATTGCTTGTGTCGACTTCATTTTTGGAGATTTACTTAAAATTATAAGAACAAGTATTGGCTTTTTATAGTCGGATTGAACAAGACAATGTGATTGGTAATAACTAATTAATTTCTATGTATAATCATATCAGGAATGACTTTAAAGAAGAGTGGTAAGACTAGAGTTATAGTGCATTATAACTTTAATCATGCCATCCAATAGCACCACTAGCAAGTCTTATTTTCTCATGTTCGAACAAGTTAGTTGTAATATGCACATGAACCGTTTCATAAAATGTCCCAATGAAATAATTTACAGGATAACTCAATTTGTTAACTACTATCATTTTAGCATAAATCCTTTGTTACTATGATTCTTGGTGGCGCTTAAGGAATATGAACTTATATGAGTGTTAGTATCTATTTGAAAAAAATAATAATAAAAAAAAAATTGTTTTTTCAACATTACCTAAAATGATGGAGAACTTCGAGGTCAAACCTTGAGCAACAAAGCTATTGCTAATGGAGGTTTAGTTTAAACAACACATAAAAAGTTGAACTTTCAATAGCAGTATGATAAAAGTTTGTATATAAGTTTTTTCAATTGTAACTATATGTTGCTATTTAGATAATTGAAGGTATAGCCTTGAAACAATAACATGATCTTATTTACTGAACTAAGTTTTATAACTTTTCTTTCACTATTACACACTCTGCTATAGTAACTATTTGTTGGTCTTTAGTAGTGTTTTATCAACAAAGATTTCTAATAAGCGTTTAATTGAAGTGTTCACTAATGATGAATCCATTAAGTTGGTTGTCAATTTTCTATTCGCTTGTTCTATTAAAAAAATATTAAAAAAATACTACATGATATACATAATTTGAACGGTAAATGATTTAAGTTTGTACATTGCTTACTAGGGTAGCTCCATTGCAGACCTTTTTTTACCATTGGTTTTCTGCACAAAATTTGAATTTTTGCTCGTCAATCTTAAACTTTAATCATAAAATCAGACTTTTAAAAATCATACAAGTTCGTATTGTATGTTTAACTCCTTCTGGATTCTTCACCTTCTGCTGGATCATCTTAAAAAACTTTGAAGTACAAAATCAAAATCGCCAGGAAGTTTTGTGGAGCAAATCCATTTCAAATTCAATTATTTGCATATTTATTCTTTGCCTTATGCCCTTATGTGATCCTTATCCTTTCCTCACGGAGCATTTAGAATACCATGGTTCTTAGCGTTTCTTTCTTTCTATCAAGGTTTCACTTCATTCAAGTTCATTTGCGTATGCTTAATTAATCGTTCAAACAAGTCATTTGTAATATGCACATAAATGGTTTGATAAAATGTCTCAGTGAAATACTTTACAAGATAACTCAATTTCTTAGCTATCATTTTTGCATGAAATACTTTACAAGATATATAACTCAATTTATTAACTCAAGGTATTGCGTTTCTTTATTGAAGAAAACTTGGGAGTGGGAAGACTTGATTTATATTGCATTGTAACTTTAATCATGCCATCCAAATAGCACGATTAGTAACTTCTTTTCTCTAACATCCACTAATTCATTGACTAATAATAACTATTTTCTATGTATAAAAGACTTAGAAAAAACTTGGGATTGGAAGACTAGACTTATATTGCATTATAAATTTTAATTTAAGGGATAATGGTCCATGATGTCTATTAGATAACCTTAAACAATATAACAATGGAAGAAATTTACCAAAGACTCATTAGTCTGCCAATAAGGACCCAAAGCAGCTAACAGTGCCTTCTTCTACCACTAAAAACACAACCAATCAAGAAACAAGTTTTGTTAAATTGGAAGGTGGGGCCCGTATTGGCAGTCCCATTAACTTTGTTCTTTTTCGAGAAGCTTTGACATTTGACGTCTCAGGAGCTATCTGTTCACTGGAGGATGAAGAAACAGGAGTGGGAACCGTCTTGGTTGTCCCATTAGTCTCATCCTTTTGACTCTTCGTTCTTTTCTTCATCTGAGTAGTAGTTCTATCCTTCTTTTGAGAAGTGGTAACCTTTGTCTGCGCATCAGAACCAGCTGTCCAGGTAGCTGCACTCTTCGTGACATTGTGAAACGAGCTAAGCATGCCTTTTAGGATCATACGCCGATCTTTTATCTTTATCGGATAACAGATTCCATGCTTGAGAAACGAGCTGGAATGCCCCTTTTGCACTTATAGACTTGTTCTTATCGGGATGAAGTCATAAAGCTAGTTTTCTATAACGTTTCTTCACAGTATCATCATCTGCTAATGGGTTCACACCAAGTATCCCATAATAATCTGATTCACTGCTAATAGTTGGGAAATACCCTCCAGACCAGGAAACAAATTTCGCGCCTTTAAAGCAACTTTCTTTGCGCCCTTTACATCCTTCGAAGAAAAGTTACTCTCAGCGTTCTTTCGCCCTTGTGGCTTCATCTTTATTGCATTCCATCCTTCACCAGTTCACTCAAGCAGTAATATGCTTCACCACTTCCTTAATAATGCTACTACATCAATCGTTTTAAGTAAACATGAAGATTAGGCATTATTCTGGCCCGAGCTAATGCTTAACCAAGCTTCTACTTTTGACAGCGATTCTCAAACCTGATACAGATATACAAAACTGACAGATTGAGCATAATGCGCATGTATTCATAGAATGATTTCTCGCAGAATTAAAAGCTAATATCTATGATGAAGAGTGACGCATACAAAAAGAAATTGAGGGTTGGATAGCGTTAATATAGATACTTATCCTCACGATATAAAGAACAATGATGAATTTATTCGCGTTAATATAAATTCTAACATTGGTAAATTTCCCTCATTTTACTATCTGTGTCAGGCTGCGTCCATTAATGATACAATCAAATATCTCGCTTTGAATTCAGTAAATGTTAAAGAGTTCTGCACTTTCGAAGAACTGAAGTAACAAACTTTGTTGCTGAAAATAATTGTGATAGAAAACACAAATGTAAAGTGAAAAGGCGGGATTGTTCTAATTCGAGCTCAACTTTTAACTTCTATTCATAGGCTTACAAAACTTAGTAAATAGACTTGTCTTTGCCTCCAAGTATTCTTACTAAGTTCGTTTCTTCATAGTTGAGAATACCAAATATCTAAGTATCCTTAAGAGGTAAGATCCTTACGAGGTAAGATAGTTATGAAATGCTTTGAAGCCATAAGTGTGTATGAACGATAAGGGACGCAAAATTGACTTGTAGTTTCACTAGAAACTCAAAGAGGCCATATCTTCCGTTCACCGTGACAATGTGACACAATATCCATAAATACAAATAAAGAAAATACGGGTTAGGCGTTGTACTTCGATTATTCTTTTTAATCCACATTAAGGAGCCTACAATTCAAGGAATCAACGATGCCAATTTATATACATTGAAAGTTTGTTGGATGTAATTGTGGTCCTAAATGTTGAAATATGTCATTTTGGTTGCTCGTTCGTTTGTCAACAATGGTTTTTCTACATGTGGGTACATATGTCTATTGACATATTTAACTAAGAGGTGGTAAGTTATCATATTTTTCAATGAACAAAAATTAGCCTTTATGTTCTACCCCCTTAGATGGAAAAGAATGCATTTACATACCACCTTAGAATTGATAATTACAAATTCGTATTTCTAGCATATAATTGGAAAGGTGAAAAGATGCATCATATAACACTCATCTCAAAACCAAATTCCATAATAACAGACTAGCATCCACGTCTCACACCACATCCCTCGTTAGTCAAGGTCAAACGCATGTAAAATGACTAATATACCCTCGTCTTCTTCCCCACTCTCACACCACATCTCAAAGTCTCAAACCCACCCAGCACCACCACCATCAAATCCCCTCAATACTACTGTCGTCGTACTATTGTTTTTCTCTAAAAGAAACTTGACCACCTCAAAAGGTTTCACCACCACCATCTGTCAAATTAATATAAGATATATCATGTCCATCATACATGGAAATATTCACACGCATTCCTTAAATGGACAAAAGCATGAAAATCCACCTACATTATGTAACTTTTCACATAGCACCTAATGAAACTTATAGCACTCATCTCGAAACCAAATTCCATAATAACATACTAGTATCCACCTTTAAGTAAAACTCTTAATAATATTATAGATCAACAACCGCCACACCGCGTGTCAGCTTTTATGAATTTTAAGCCTTAACTACTACTTATAACAAAACTCCCATCCTATACCTAACCATTTACTTTCACTTTTCCTCAAAGACAGCTATAAAAAAATCAAATAAAATTAAATTATAAATTAAATTAAATTAAATTAATAATCAGTTAAATAGTCAAATTCAATTACAGAACCTGCATATCCAGCTGATTATGCAGGAGACGAACTCGAGATCTCAACCGGATCTAAACTTCGGGCCAACGAGGAGAACCGGTAAGTTTTCCATAATAAACAAGGAGGAGGTGGTAAGTTTTCTTACTTTGTCAACAAACAAAAATTAACCTTTATGTTCTACCCTCTTAGATGGACAAGAGTGCATTTACATACTACCTTAGAATTGATAATTACAAAATCGTATTTCTAGCATATAATTGGAAAGGTGAAAAGATGCATATATATATATAACACTCATCTCGAAACCAAATTCCATAATAACATACTAGCATCCACCTCTCACACCACATCCTTCGTTAGTCAAGGTCAAACGCATGTAAAATGACTAATATACCCTCATATTCTTCCCCACTCTCACACCACATCCCAAACCCACCCAGCACCACCACCCTCTAGCACCACCATCAAATCCCCTCAATACTACTGTCGTCGTACTATTGTTTTCTCTAAAAGAAACTTCACCACCTCAATAGTGCATAAGAACATTCAAAAGGTTTCACCGCCACCCTCAGTCAAATTAATATAAGATATTTCCTGTCCATCATACATTGAAACATTCACACGCATTCCTTAAATGTACGAACGCATGAAAATTCATCTACATTAAGTAACTTTTCACAAAGCACCTAACGAAACATATAGCACTCATCTCGAAACCAAATTCCATAATAACAGACTAGTATCCACCTCTAAGTAAAACTCTTAATAATATTATAGATCAAAAACCGCCACACCGCATTTAAGAGTTTATGAATGTTAAGCCTTAACTACTACTTATAACAGAAGTTCCATCGTATACCTAACCATTTAATTTCACTTTTCCTCAAAGACGGTTAAAAAAATTTCAAATAAAATTAATTATAAATTAAATTAAAATAATAATCAGTTAAATTGTCAAATAGTCAACACGATCTTCAAATTCAGTTACAGAACCTGCATATCCAGCTGATTATGCAGGAGACGAACTCGAGCTCTCAACCGGATCTAAACTTCTGTCCAACGGAGGAGAACCGGTGATCGGCACCGGTGATTTGTCAATTGATTGTGACGGAGGTGCGGTGCTGTCGCTGGTGATTGCGACTGCCATTGGTGATGGTGACGTAAATTGTTGGTGAGTTGACATTTAAAGTGAAGAGTACATAGTGAATTGATTTGCATCTTTTTTAAAGATTGTTAGAGAATTGGACGTGGGCTTGTTGTGGCTCGCCATCATCTTAGGTGGAGGTGACATGGCACCTTGTCATGGCTCTTCACCACACCGCCCCCCTTTGTCATGGCTCTTCATGGAAACCTCTTCGTCACCATGACGAGGGTAAATTTTGTACTTTTGTCAGTATTTTTTTTTTCTTTTCTTTTTTTTAAATATGTAATATTTTATTTAGTGGTGGGTCCCAAATAAAGAGGTCGAGGTTTTGTATGAAGGAGGGGGGTTTGTTATGGAGGTTTGTTATGCTGATGTGGCGCTGAGGTGGCGGTGATGAAGAGCCATGATTTACATACCACACCTAATGCTCTTAGTAAACTTTTTGGTGGTTGTAAACTTTATCTTTTGAGATATTTAAGTTTTATTTAGGCTGGTCGGCAAAGGGCATGTGAGCCTCTCACCTTGCAACCAACTCACACAGCATCACCTTGCCCACCTAGTCCACTCATGCGCGAATGGAGGTTCCCAAGACCAAATAAGGTGAATGACTTACCTTAAGTATCCTTAAGTATATGTTTTATTATTTTTTATTGTGTGTGGGGGGTATTTACTCGTTTATATTTTTATAAAGTGAGTATTTTAATTAAAAGTGAATATGTAGTATCCTTGGCCACAAAAAGGTGAGTGGGGGTGAGGGGAAGTGAGAGAAGAGCTGACGTGGCGCTAAAGTTAAGGTGAGTGACTCACCTCCTTGCCATCCGGCCATAGAGCCTAGGGTATCGTGGTGCCATTCATGGCGCTAACCCACCAACCCAAAATGAAGAATGGCGCACCACTACGAGGCTCGCGCCGTATTTGCCGGCCTACGCCATTATTATTATTTTTTTTAAACCAACGGCTAGTTTGTGTTTTTTTAATGTGTGTAACGGCTATATAGCCAAAATGCACAAATTTACAAAAGTTTTACCCCAAAAAATTCTTTAAATTCCTCCTTTACTCTATCAATTATCACAAACTCTTCCAATTTAATCTTTACTTCAATAATACTTTATTTTCTTTCAACTATGGATCCAAACAATCCCAACTACTTCTCCACCTATGACCATTATGATGTTTATTCTCAAAACGGCCCGGATCAATATATCCAGGGTTATACGGCATATGAACAACTTTTAAGTTTGTGTGATCAAAACGGCCCAACTACTTCTACGTTATTTCTGTGTGTAACGTACAACTCATCACTGTATCGACCTCTACGTTATTTCTGTATGTAACGTACAACTTGTCACTGCTTCTACGTTATTTCTGTGTGTAACGTACAACTCGTCACTGTATCGACCTCTACGTTATTTCTGTATGTAACGTACAACTCGTCACCGTATCAACCTCTACGTTATTTCTTTATGTAACGTGCAACTCGTCACTGCGTCTATGTTATTTCTTTATGTAACATAAAACTATTTGATTCTCGCACACATATTTAAACCACCTTTGTCACTGGTCACGATCTCTTATGGCACTCTTATGCTCTATGCTTCGTAACCTCATATGACTCTGTTCTTTCTGTTTTGAACTCAACTATCGTACTCTTTTATGAAACCGCGTTGTATTCCGTTTAACGAATCCTTTCTCCGTTGTTCACTTATCGTCTCACGTCACCGAATCTTTCTTGAACAACTAGCTCCTTTTTCCCACGACACGTTTTAAGAGTATATACTCACATCTCGTCACCGTATCGACCTCGATTTTTCCCGCATCTTAAACCACGAGGACGTGGTTTCTTTTAAGGGGTAGGTACTGTAAGAACTCGTGAATTTTCATACCGGTTTTCGTGGCTACATTTTTTTTCTCTTTCGTTTCGAACTTTAATCACGTCAAGTTACGGGATATTTTTTTTTTCACCTCGACCTCGATAATAAAAATTACATAAAATAAATATATATAAACTTTTACATTTTTATTTTCTACCGGGCCTCTAAGCCCAACACTACCCAATCAAATTCATTTTATATTTCTTGGGCCCTCGTGTACAAACCAACCCAACATGAATCTTGGGCCTAGCCTTTTATTTCTCAAACCCAACGCACCTCTATGAATCTTAGTAACACAAATATTGGCACTAGTATTTTGGCATGTCATTCTTTCATTTCTGTGATCCCTGTACAAGACCCAAAAACAAGGCACAACTTTGTCATCTATTTATAGGTGATGCATGTATGTGACAAGACAAATAAAAGACCAAACTGTTTCTTTTTCTTTGCTTCTGAGAACCCAGCGAGACTCCAAACAAAAACCAAAAACCAAAGCATCACCACTTTGGTCCATACTTTATTCACATGTGTATGTGTAGAGGAGACCAAGGAACGAAACACACCCAACAATTTCTTGCGTGTGATTTCAACAAAACACAAACATAAACTATGACCCTACTCCTAGCTAGTAAATATGTAAACCTTTGTATGCATGTATTGACCTCTTCTTAACCCCATGATCCAAGGAGTAATAAGCCTAGACCCAACAAAACAAGATTTGACTTATGCTATGTTTTGGTTCCTACTGTTTGAACAACCCTCAACCATGAACACCCTTCCTTTTTGTTCCTCATTTTCACGACAAGAAGTACACATTCAATCTAACTTCACTTTTGAGTTTGGTCTCACTTTCATACAACCACGAGGAATATTATACTCACCTAGGACTAGCATGCCTTGCCTATATAAACCCACTTCTAACATTCACATTCTCAAACTCACTTACAAAAACAAACTCAAACATTCTCGATCTTCTTTCAATCGTTCACTGTTGGAGGTGCAAGAGAGAAAATAAAGCTTATTGGGTTATTCTCGGTTCGTGGGTTCGACACATTTTATTTTCGTTGGTCTCTCGTTCCACAAAACACACCCCTCGTTTTCACCCTCACAACACAACGCAAAACTCAAACACAAACCCACCACTCTTAATTTGTTACTCAGAAGCAAGGGAAGAGATTAGCAAAACAGCGGGTCAAGTCGAAAAGTTTTCGAAAACATTCGGTGTGTTCAAAGGAGTCTTTTGGGTTAGGTTCATATTGAGTTAAGGTGTTGAAAACTATAGTCCTCTCGGTTCTCATTCGTATCTCTTTTGCTCGAACTCCTCGTGCCTCGTCGCCACCTCTAGGGTGTTGTAAGTCCGCTTCGACTCTTCTAATATTTCATCCCCCTCGTTATGTTATTAAAATGCACAATGAACCAAGTAATACGAAACCCGTCTTGAACTAATGTCTCGTTAAAAATTCATAACGCGTATAATGATTTTTAAAACCTCATCCGAAACTTGTTTTGAGAGTCGAACCCATAATGACATATTATACCAAATTTATAACTTTATAAGCTAATAATAAGCTAGTCATAAGCTTTCGTAAAAGTTGAATAAACTAACCAAGTCAAAATATATTTTTTTTGGACTAAGTTTGCAAAAATTATAGTTTTCGGGTTAAATATGTACATTATGGAAAGTTAAGGATATATATTTTATATATTACGTGTGCATGAAAAGCCTAAGGTCCATTTTGTAAACATGGGAAACTTGTGTAAAAAGGAAATACATTTTATGTCAAAAATGCAAATTTTGGAACTAAAAGGACTAAAAGTGAAAATATAACTTTTTGGATAAACTTTGTAAAAACAGATTTTCAAAGGACCAAAACTGTAAATTCTGAATGAAATATATATTTGGGTACAAATTGTCATTTTTCCAAAATATAAGGGCCAAACTCGTACATTTTATAACTTGAGGGTAAAAAGTGTAAAATCGGAAAAATGTTTAGAAAACTTATAAACTTATAACGACTTTATAAAAACGAGTATTTTGACAACCTAGTGTTCATATATGAAAATTACTAAGTCAACAACTAATTAAACTTATATATATTTATAAGTATATTAATATATGAAAACACTACTCGATACCGACACACCTTGGCAACAACGTCATATTTAAACCAACGCTAATATCGCTCTATTGAATTTTATATTCAATGCTCTATCTTTTCGGCCGTAAACCAAACATCTATCATTATTCTGAGTCATGCCATCTTGTTCTTAGGTTCCGGGTAGGAGCCGCTGTTGTATCACACTCGATCTCTTTGTGCTTTATTCACCGAACTGCTAAGGTGAGTTTATAGCCCCACTTTTACTTTTATTACTTGTTTTATAAAACTTTGGGGTGAGAAACATGCAAAAACTCTTTTCGGACCTGAAACTGAAAACACTATTACGTGGAACAACCTTGAATCCCAACTATGCTACCGTTAGTTCCCTTTGGGGAGGCGCGATTGTTATGAATAGATCTATTGGGGATGACACCCCCGTTCGAGTTTGACCGGATAGGCAAACGTCGAACGTATACCACATCGTATTGATTGAGTGTACTGGAAATACACTTGCTGGGCTTTTATTTATCATGCTTCTAGATGCATGCACACTGTCGTAGTTTCGGTCGCATGAACTTGGTACTAGCGTAATAGCCTTTTTGCATATAGTGTCATTCACGGAGATGCTATATGTGCAACTGTGGTCCAACTTGAAAACTTGATTTCCGAAACTTAAACCTATGAACTCACCAACCTTTGTGTTGACATTTTAGCATGTTTTTCTCAGGTTTACTTATTGGCGTGGGCAATGGCAAAGGCATTCGTTGAAGACTGGCAACCGAAGTGTTTCCAAACATTTTAATACAACTTTTAATGGGACAACATATATTTTTATGGGCTTTACTTCCGCACTTTGAAACAATGATGTAAAACTATTTCTTAAATAAATCTATATTTTGAAAATGGAATACAATTTCCATTCTTTATTACCTTGTGTTGTGTATATTGATTTAGTAGCACCCCATGACCCGAACGCTTCCGCTGTGAAATTTTGGGGGTGTTACAGATTGGTATCAGAGCCTAGGTTATAGAGAATTAGGTATTTTTCAAAACCTAAACTATAACCACATTTCCTTAAAAACACTTCAACGCCGCCACAGCTGCCAATGTCTGCCATGCCTTGCCTACTGCTACACGATGTAGTCGTGCTATGTGTTAGTGCTGTATTTTAGGTTCGTATAAGCTCTCATTTGAATTAAACTAATTATTTCTCAAATTCATTAAGTTTCTTAATTAACTCACATTTAAACTTTAAGGCTGTTCTTGTTTGATTGGGTCGCGAAGTTTAAATGTGTATAACCTCATTCTCATTTAAACTTTAAGGCTGTTCTTGTTTGATTGGGTCGCGAAGTTTAAATGAGAATAATGTTGATGTAACAAACTGAATGAAATTAAGGAATAATTAACTTAAGGAGAGTGTAGAGTAGACTACGAATGCTTTATACTTGTTACCCCTCTATGTTAAACTGTGTAACATGCCCAATATTACAATATCGCACTATGATATGCTTCCATAACTGCCTCTACGTTATTTCTTTATATAACGTACAATTCATCAATGCTTCTACGTTATTGTTGTATGTAACGTACAACTTGTCACTGTATCGACCTCTACGTTATTTCTGTATGTAACGTACAACTTGTCACTGCTTCTACGTTATTTCTGTGTGTAACGTACAACTCGTCATTGTATCGACTTCTACGTTATTTCTGTGTGTAACGTACAACTCATCAGTGTATCGACCTCTACGTTATTTCTGTATGTAACGTACAACTTGTCACTGCTTCTACGTTATTTCTGTGTGTAACGTACAACTCGTCACTGTATCGACCTCTACGTTATTTCTGTATGTAACGTACAACTCGTCACCGTATCAACCTCTACGTTATTTCTTTATGTAACGTGCAACTCGTCACTGCGTCTATGTTATTTCTTTATGTAACATAAAACTATTTGATTCTCGCACACATATTTAAACCACCTTTGTCACTGGTCACGATCTCTTATGGCACTCTTATGCTCTATGCTTCGTAACCTCATATGACTCTGTTCTTTCTGTTTTGAACTCAACTATCGTACTCTTTTATGAAACCGCGTTGTATTCCGTTTAACGAATCCTTTCTCCGTTGTTCACTTATCGTCTCACGTCACCGAATCTTTCTTGAACGACTAGCTCCTTTTTCCCACGACACGTTTTAAGAGTATATACTCACATCTCGTCACCGTATCGACCTCGATTTTTCCCGCATCTTAAACCACGAGGACGTGGTTTCTTTTAAGGGGTAGGTACTGTAAGAACTCGTGAATTTTCATACCGGTTTTCGTGGCTACATTTTTTTTCTCTTTCGTTTCGAACTTTAATCACGTCAAGTTACGGGATATTTTTTTTTTCACCTCGACCTCGATAATAAAAATTACATAAAATAAATATATATAAACTTTTACATTTTTATTTTCTACCGGGCCTCTAAGCCCAACACTACCCAATCAAATTCATTTTATATTTCTTGGGCCCTCGTGTACAAACCAACCCAACATGAATCTTGGGCCTAGCCTTTTATTTCTCAAACCCAACGCACCTCTATGAATCTTAGTAACACAAATATTGGCACTAGTATTTTGGCATGTCATTCTTTCATTTCTGTGATCCCTGTACAAGACCCAAAAACAAGGCACAACTTTGTCATCTATTTATAGGTGATGCATGTATGTGACAAGACAAATAAAAGACCAAACTGTTTCTTTTTCTTTGCTTCTGAGAACCCAGCGAGACTCCAAACAAAAACCAAAAACCAAAGCATCACCACTTTGGTCCATACTTTATTCACATGTGTATGTGTAGAGGAGACCAAGGAACGAAACACACCCAACAATTTCTTGCGTGTGATTTCAACAAAACACAAACATAAACTATGACCCTACTCCTAGCTAGTAAATATGTAAACCTTTGTATGCATGTATTGACCTCTTCTTAACCCCATGATCCAAGGAGTAATAAGCCTAGACCCAACAAAACAAGATTTGACTTATGCTATGTTTTGGTTCCTACTGTTTGAACAACCCTCAACCATGAACACCCTTCCTTTTTGTTCCTCATTTTCACGACAAGAAGTACACATTCAATCTAACTTCACTTTTGAGTTTGGTCTCACTTTCATACAACCACGAGGAATATTATACTCACCTAGGACTAGCATGCCTTGCCTATATAAACCCACTTCTAACATTCACATTCTCAAACTCACTTACAAAAACAAACTCAAACATTCTCGATCTTCTTTCAATCGTTCACTGTTGGAGGTGCAAGAGAGAAAAGAAAGCTTATTGGGTTATTCTCGGTTCGTGGGTTCGACACATTTTATTTTCGTTGGTCTCTCGTTCCACAAAACACACCCCTCGTTTTCACCCTCACAACACAACGCAAAACTCAAACACAAACCCACCACTCTTAATTTGTTACTCACAAGCAAGGGAAGAGATTAGCAAAACAGCGGGTCAAGTCGAAAAGTTTTCGAAAACATTCGGTGTGTTCAAAGGAGTCTTTTGGGTTAGGTTCATATTGAGTTAAGGTGTTGAAAACTATAGTCCTCTCGGTTCTCATTCGTATCTCTTTTGCTCGAACTCCTCGTGCCTCGTCGCCACCTCTAGGGTGTTGTAAGTCCGCTTCGACTCTTCTAATATTTCATCCCCCTCGTTATGTTATTAAAATGCACAATGAACCAAGTAATACGAAACCCGTCTTGAACTAATGTCTCGTTAAAAATTCATAACGCGTATAATGATTTTTAAAACCTCATCCGAAACTTGTTTTGAGAGTCGAACCCATAATGACATATTATACCAAATTTATAACTTTATAAGCTAATAATAAGCTAGTCATAAGCTTTCGTAAAAGTTGAATAAACTAACCAAGTCAAAATATATTTTTTTTGGACTAAGTTTGCAAAAATTATAGTTTTCGGGTTAAATATGTACATTATGGAAAGTTAAGGATATATATTTTATATATTACGTGTGCATGAAAAGCCTAAGGTCCATTTTGTAAACATGGGAAACTTGTGTAAAAAGGAAATACATTTTATGTCAAAAATGCAAATTTTGGAACTAAAAGGACTAAAAGTGAAAATATAACTTTTTGGATAAACTTTGTAAAAACAGATTTTCAAAGGACCAAAACTGTAAATTCTGAATGAAATATATATTTGGGTACAAATTGTCATTTTTCCAAAATATAAGGGCCAAACTCGTACATTTTATAACTTGAGGGTAAAAAGTGTAAAATCGGAAAAATGTTTAGAAAACTTATAAACTTATAACGACTTTATAAAAACGAGTATTTTGACAACCTAGTGTTCATATATGAAAATTACTAAGTCAACAACTAATTAAACTTATATATATTTATAAGTATATTAATATATGAAAACACTACTCGATACCGACACACCTTGGCAACAACGTCATATTTAAACCAACGCTAATATCGCTCTATTGAATTTTATATTCAATGCTCTATCTTTTCGGCCGTAAACCAAACATCTATCATTATTCTGAGTCATGCCATCTTGTTCTTAGGTTCCGGGTAGGAGCCGCTGTTGTATCACACTCGATCTCTTTGTGCTTTATTCACCGAACTGCTAAGGTGAGTTTATAGCCCCACTTTTACTTTTATTACTTGTTTTATAAAACTTTGGGGTGAGAAACATGCAAAAACTCTTTTCGGACCTGAAACTGAAAACACTATTACGTGGAACAACCTTGAATCCCAACTATGCTACCGTTAGTTCCCTTTGGGGAGGCGCGATTGTTATGAATAGATCTATTGGGGATGACACCCCCGTTCGAGTTTGACCGGATAGGCAAACGTCGAACGTATACCACATCGTATTGATTGAGTGTACTGGAAATACACTTGCTGGGCTTTTATTTATCATGCTTCTAGATGCATGCACACTGTCGTAGTTTCGGTCGCATGAACTTGGTACTAGCGTAATAGCCTTTTTGCATATAGTGTCATTCACGGAGATGCTATATGTGCAACTGTGGTCCAACTTGAAAACTTGATTTCCGAAACTTAAACCTATGAACTCACCAACCTTTGTGTTGACATTTTAGCATGTTTTTCTCAGGTTTACTTATTGGCGTGGGCAATGGCAAAGGCATTCGTTGAAGACTGGCAACCGAAGTGTTTCCAAACATTTTAATACAACTTTTAATGGGACAACATATATTTTTATGGGCTTTACTTCCGCACTTTGAAACAATGATGTAAAACTATTTCTTAAATAAATCTATATTTTGAAAATGGAATACAATTTCCATTCTTTATTACCTTGTGTTGTGTATATTGATTTAGTAGCACCCCATGACCCGAACGCTTCCGCTGTGAAATTTTGGGGGTGTTACACTATCTTAAGCTATGACGTTCGAACTACTCCCAAGTACTTTAATTTTTTAGACAACGTTACGATGCTGCCGGTAGTTTAAGTATTGGTCCCCTTTTGAAGTGCACATCCATCATCCACCAATTGGTGTACGGCACTGCGCCTGATGCGTTTGATGAATACTTGCAAATTGGTGAACGTTGTTCACGACAATGTTTAGAGAACTTTACTAAATGCATACATATTTTATACATTGAAAGGTATTTAAGAAAGCCCACTTCAACGGATGTTGAAAAAATATATGCATTGCACGAAAAAGAACATAGACTCCCGGGAATGCTCGGGAGTATTGATTGTGTGAATTAGGATTGGAAAAATTGTCCAAAGGCCTTACATGCTCAATTCAAAAGGCGTGATCATAAATACCCAACTCTTATGTTAGAAGCGGTTACGGATAAAAAACTATGGGTTTGGCATGCATATTTTCGGGTTCCTGTGGCAAATAATGATCTTAATGTGTTATATGGTTCCCCGTTATTTGATGATGAACTTGCCGGTAAATGTCGGGAATGTCCATTTGTAGTAAACGAACATACATACATGAAAGGTTACTATTTAGCCGACGGCATTTATCCAACATGGTCCGTATTTGTCAAAACGTTTAGTGTTGCAACATTTGAAAAAAGATTGAAAATTAAAAGAGTTCAAGAAATTTCTAGAAAAGATATTGAACGAGCTTTCAGAGTCCTACCAGGTCGTTGGAGAATTATACGACAACCCGCACGTGTTTTCAAAATCAACGCCTTGAAAAGAATCATGTATTTTTGTATAATGTTACACAAAATGATATTGGAAGATGAAGAATTTCAAGTGAATTTTAGAGATTTATTCATTGATCCAAGTCCAAACATATATACCTGACACTTGGGTCGAAAGATGTGATTTACATGTTAGAAAAAGAAAAGAAATTCGAGATAGAAAATTGCATGACGATATTCGAGAAGACCTTGTTGAGCATTTATTGAACCTTAATCACTAGTTTGTAATTTTTATTTCCTGTTTACGTACTATTTTTATTTTTATGTACCTTCTTTTTGTTTTTTAATTAATGTAGTGTGTGTGTTTTTTTTAAATTAACGAAGTTTATTTTAGTTAATATCGTGTATGTTTTATTTTATATAAATGAAAAAAATTGGAGAACGGAACCACATTTTCTGGTGCCAACGTTAACGGCACAAAATGTGGTGCCAAAGGGTTTCTGGTGTCGTTCAGTGTTTTGCTGACGTGGCACTGGTTTTGGATAACGACATGATAACTATGGCTCAACGATACCTAATGCTCTTAGTGGCATGTTGATGTCTTTTTAGGTTCAATTCATTTTTTTCCCATTATATTACCGTTCTTTTCACTTTATACTTGTTTTATTTTTGATTCATTGAAAAAACATTAACTGATAAGGATAGAAAATTGAGAGAACATAGAAAAAAATTGGAGGGAAAAAAAACAAAGAAACAATTAGAGTAAAAGATATAACTGAGAGATAAATTAATAATAAAAAGAGAGTGATTAATAAAAGAGAAATAGGAGAGAAAATTGTGCATTTAATCCCAACCATTGATTAGATCTAATGATGTAAATTCATTAAACATAACCAATCATGTTTTTGTCACAATTAGAGGATCGTGATCCTTTGAGCAGCTATGTTCATTTTTGCAACAAATTAATGTGTCAACAAATAATGAGGGTGCCACGTTGGCAATCCACATCACACACACAACCTTTCTAAATAAAAACACTTGACTGCAATTAATCTCCACCGTCCAATGCAGTCCCACCCTTTGAGAATCAATGTCCTGCTATGGGTTAGTAAAGAGAACTATGGAGTGATTTTATCTATATTAGGTTTGTGAGATTGTATTGTGGTCTGTGTTATCTTTTATAAATAAAAGAATTACATCATTTCTGAAGTTTTTTGCTAAAATAATCTTATTAAGAAAAAATAAATTGGGTCAATCATGTTGCTCTATTTTAACACGTGGCAAAATTGAGAATTCTCATTGGTCACTTGAAAGTCAAAATTAAAAAAAGAAATTGGTCAAACTTTGATAAATTTGGTGGAGGAAAAAAAAACATAAAAATATATGTGTAAAATTTGTGAAAACAATAATTAAAAAAAAATGTAATTAATAAAAAATTTAGTGGCTGAAATTTAAATAAATTATATAAAGTTAACTGTAAAACAAAAACATAAATAACACAAAGAGAGGTAAATACATTTTTTGAGCCCTAAAATCCATAGACCAAAGGTAAGGGTTCGTTTTGTACGTAGATGGGTTTAGGATTAGGATTTGAATTTGGATTTGTTTTTTGATTAGGATTTAAATTTGGAGAGAGAAAACATATTATTATATAAATATAAAGTATTTAATAAGTGTAAAATAATATATTTTATTAAAATTAATTGTTTTTTTAGAGTAAGAAATATTAATGTAAGAAAGAGTTATGGGTTCTTTGTCATGGGGTATTAGAATCGGTTTGCATTTGACTTGACATTTACTAATCGTTTGGTTTGCATCTAAATGATTAAAAATAGTATTTGATACCTTTTTATGTGGCTCACATCATTCCTTACATGTATTCACAGTTTCTATTGAATACTCTAATTTTTTGTCATTTTCGATTGAATACTTGACTTTTTTGTCATTTCCTTTTTTGTTTATGTGATTTTTTCTATTTTTGAATATTTGAGTGGGTTCATTCATATTTTAATATTAAAATAAACTTTTGTTATAAATAAATTATATAAATTATATATTTTCTCCCTCACATCAAATCTAAATTCAAATATAAACCAAATTTAAATCAAAATCCGAATCCAAATCTTAGACCCGTCAACAAACCAAACAGACCCTTAAAGACAACAATTAATGTGACCCACATTTTAATCTCATCCTCACCCAATATGATATCTTTTCTAACAATGTTATTTTTAGGATTAATCTCCAACTTCCAAAGCTAAAGCTACAAACAAACATTTTTTCTACTTTGGTTTTCTAAATCCAATCCCAACCCCAAATACCAAACTGCACCTAAACATAATCCAAAAATAAAGACAAATAGTAAGAACAAATTTACACAAAGTATAACTTATACTCAATTTTTTGTTTGGAGTGATGATGGATTGGGATAACTATTTTTTCTAGCCCCTTATAACATAAGGAGACATCTATTGTTTTTTCAATATTAATTATAACACTTTTATTTTTTAATTAAATGACACTTGTGATCTTATAAATGCAAAGATGTAGCACTATACTATAAACACCAACTGTGAGGCAAACAATTTGTTGTACTACATGTATATTGTATCAAATGTGCGATACGCATATAGATCATAAGACAACAATACTAATACATGATCCGGTTTAACCCAACATTAAGCAAATCCGCTAAAAATAAATAACTAAATAAACAAATAATATACTTTATACTCAAAGAGCACCAATTATTGTACCCATACAAAACTAAAGTTTGTTATTAACTTGAAGGGACTAAGTAAATAAATTTACACTAATATGTCATGATTGCTATTACTCTAGTAATAAAGCCTAAAAAGTGCCCGCGACTACAAATTTGTTCATTCCAGTTAGGAGCTAAGTCATGCCACCAAGTAGAGCATCTCCAATGGTAAAGCTTTTGATAAGGTTTATATAATTTCAATGTCATATACTCTTATATTTCTCAGTTTATAAACTTATTATCACTATGCCTAAACTTGTTAAACTTTATAAATTGATACGGTTTAAATTAGTTACATGTATTTTAGTTGCAATGAAAAGGTATATAAACTTATACCTATTTTATTTCATGTCATCATAAACCTCATCTCACTACAGTGACTTAATTTATAAACCTCTTTAAATTTTATAAATCTTTTCATGAACCTCTTATAGTGGATGCCCTTATTCCCAATATTTAGTAGTGGAATAAGGAGTTTTTATTTATTAAATTAAGTGGTTTAGCCTTAAGTGTCTTAATTAGCCTCTTAATTGGAAAAGAGAGACATTTGTGTGTCTCTTAATTAAGAAAAAATATATATGTGTTTTGGGCTCACATTTACCCCAGTTAAGAGAGAATAAGAGAAAAGTAAAACTCTTCTAAATGTAGTTGATCAAATTTTTTCCTTTTTTTTTAATTTTATTTATTTATTTATTTATTTTCTATTTATCTTTTTAGAATGACACCACACTTGAAATCCGGCCGCCGAGTTAAACCATCCAAACGGGCAAACCTCGGGACCTGAACCACTAGGAGAATCCCGTCAAGGGAGACCTTACAACTCACGGCTTCTTTTTGAGCAACTATGTTCATTTTTGCAACAAATTATTTAGGCCTAAAATACAATCCTAATTACATGCCTAATCCACTTAACATTAGACACATGTATTGTGAATATTCTCTCTTTAAATTTCCACAAATTATTTTTCAAATTCAAATCAAATCATAAAGAATATTAGTAAGCTTACTACTTAGCCATAAGAATCATTTTTCATTAGAAAAACATTGAACTTACAAACAACTAATTGATTTATTTCCTTTTATATTTGCTACGCTGGCAATCCCATCTAAACACACTTAAAAATGATTAATCTTCGCCATCCAGTCCTCACACCCCTTGAGAATCATTCCTTTTTCACTTTCAATAAAAGTTAGTTTTTACATTATATTTAGTTAAGCTAAGAGAAAAATAAACACTTCTTAAGTCTAGTTGATCAACTTTTTGAGCAGCTATGTAGATTTATACAAAAAATTAATGTGTCAAAGATAGAAAAAAAGAAAAACAATGAACTTTAAAAAAAAATACAGTAGTTGCCACGCTGGCAATCCCATCCAAACACACTTTACTCTAATCTCCACCATTCACCAAAAGTCCAGAACCATCACTCTATTTTTCATTTGTTTCACTCTCATTTTCACTGCAACTATCGTTTATTAATATGTATTAATCTTTATATATATTAATGTTACATACACCGGGATGGTAATTAGAACTATGGACTAATTGGGGTTTGCCAATTATATTAATTAGAGATTACTCAGGTGAAACTTTGAACTTAGGGGTCGCTGTTTAAGCTTATGATTTTATTTGGTCCGGCTTATTGTTTGGCAACTAGATGCGTTCAATTTTTAGATTTTGTTTAAACGCTTTTAGTTAAAATGCTAATCGAAGACACATTGAGGTTTTATTACGTTGTTTTACACTTTTATTAAACAAACAATTACTTGCTGCTAATGTCAAGGTTTTTTCTTTGTTGTTAGGTGTTAACGTGTTTGATTAATGTATAACTTTGGTGTTGGTGGATTGCTGTTGCCGGGGAAAGATTGAGTCGTCTTCGGAGGGTCCGTCGGAGAGGATATATCTGTGTGTGTGTGTTTTTGGGCTCACATTTATCTCAATTAAGAGAGAATAAGAGAAAGTAAACACCTTCTAAATGTAGTTGATCATTTTTTTTTAAATTTTTGTTTATTTATTTATTTATTATTATATTTTTCAGAACAACACCACACTTGAAATTCAACTCCCGAGTTAAACCATCCAAACGGACAGGCCCCGGGACCCGAACCACTAGAAAAGACCCGCGCAGGAAAACCCTATAACTCATGGCTTCTTTTTGAGCAACTATGTTCATTTTTGCAACAAATTATTTAGGCCTAAAATGCAACCCTAATTACGTGCCTAATCCACTTAACATGTATTGTATATCTTCTCTCTTTAAATTTTCACCGATTATTTTTTCAAATTCACCAATCAAATCATTAAGCATACTAGACGAGTATCGTGCCTAGCGGCATCGGTTTTTGAGGCAAACAATTAACGATATGCGATATTGTGGTAAGTGTTTCGTAACCTCGAGATCATCAAAAAGAAATTGATTACTAACCTCGAGATCATCATCAATATTCTTTTGATTTTGCATATCCATTATTTATGCTTCCTTCCTGTTGTGAAATACAAACTTGTTTTGGGTTGTTTATATAGGCGAAATACGAAATGTTAGAAAAAAAAATTTCCCGCCTATGAAACAATGAAATGGCTGGCGCAGTGTGGAAAATAGAAATACATTGAAGTCAAAATTGAATGGTTACCATGCAAAGATACCATGCAACAAATACATTGGAATCAAAATAAATACTTCCATACAAAATTAACATGCAAGAATAGTTGCCAAAGAAACATTAATTTTACTTTCCACTATTTCACTTTTTCACTTTTCCAATATTCACTTGTTGACCATTTTCTTATTTTATGTAGTAAAGATTAGTAAGCTTACTACTTAGCCATAAGAATCATTTTTCATAAGAAAAACATTGAACTTACAAACAAATAATTGATGTATTTCTTTTTATATTTGCCATGCTGAAAATCTCATCCAAATATACTTGACACTGATTAATCTCAGCCATCTAATCCTCCCACCCCTTGAGAATCATTACTTTTTCACTTTCAATAAAAGTTAGTCTTTAAATTATACGTAGTTAAGATAAGAGAAAAATCAACACTTCTTAAGTCTAGTTGATCAACTTTTTGAGCATCTATGTACATTTTTGCAACAAATTAAGAATGGATGGAGTGGTCGTGACTTCCCTTTTAGGTGGCCAACTCACGCGCAACACATCCAAAATTGCAAAGTATGGTGAGTTTCTCACTATTGTTTTTGGCTGACAAACTGGGCCTATATTTTTATTTTATTTTGTGAGTGTGTGTGTGTGGGATATTGGGTAGGGTATATTTTTGTACATAGATATTTTAGTGAAAAGTGAGCGAAAAATGACCAAAACAGATGTATGATGAAAAGGAGTGAGCGAAAATGAGAGGAGGGAGAAACCTGAGACATCGCTCTCTTTAGCCTAATGTGTCAAAGATAGAAAAAAAGAAAAGCAATGAACCTTTAGAGCGGAGAGTGTGGGGATTTTGTGGCTCGCCATGGGCTTACGTTGCGGTTCACCGTGCCCCGCCGCCACACCGGGGTGGTTCGCCGTCCCTCGCCGTAGAGCTGCTCGCCATGGTCACGACGAAGCATTACTCTGACAAAATGGATGTGGTTTTCCTAAGACTATGTTTATCAACAACCTATCACAACCCAATCTTTTATTAAAATATTATTTTCTTTTTATCCATCTACATAATTAATACATACCAACAAATCTATATTTTTTTACCATTTATCAACAACCCAACCTAACCAATACATACAACCAATCTATTCTTTTATTAAAAAAAAAAAAAAAAAAAAAAAAAAAAAAAAAAAAAACCCAATATCCATTATCACCTTGACAAGTTGCAGATTGTAAGTTGGGTTCTTAGGTTATCATACGACCTAGATTGGTAGGAAAGATTGAATGGAATGATTAAAAAATTATTATTTTGTATGTATATTGTTTGAGTTGGGTTGGCAACCCATCTAATAAACATAGCCTAAAATTACCCAATCAACAACCCAAGCTCCAAATCTTTAACCCAATCTTATTGACCCTTCAACTAACAACATAGCAACCAAAAACTCTTCCAAGAACACCCTTGCAAAAACCTTCCACGCTGGCAATCCCATCCAAACACACTCAATTAACTCTAATCTCCACCATTCACCAAAACCATCACTCTCTAATTTTTGTTTGTTTCACTCTCAACTTTAAGCATATGATTTTATCTGGTTTTGACCAAATTGAATCCTTTGGCCGATTCTGCTCAACTCTCCCAAGATTTACAACACTGGGTATACGGGATTTAAGAGGTTAATATGGGATGTATTTGTATTTTTCCTAATTATCATGTGTAAAGCAGCGTGCGTTTGTGAGAGAGATAACTGTCATGGGAATATGGGATTTAGTGGGTGTTTGGGTAAGCTTAAAGTTTCAACCTTTTCAAGTTTAGTCCAAGATTATTTAACTATGCATGTTCTTGACATATGTACATACTTGAAAACCCATAGATTAACTCATTTTGGTGTAGATGATGTTTAGAGAATGGTGAGATTTGTTAATGTTGTTGGGAGCTTAGATTTTGAAGCTTTTATTGTTAAGTAATTGATTTTTCAGGTTTTGGTTTTTGAGATTTTTCCAAGCCTATGAATGTCTTTTAAGATTTGAGTTGTTTTTATATGGATTTAAGATTGCTTTTGATGTTTACTGCTTGTTTGTATTTGACGATAAGTGACGGTGTAACTATGTAACTACCCTTGTTGGATTTGTATGTTGCGTGTGTAAATGGGGTGAATCATGGAGTTTTGAGTAAATGTGGTATTCATATAGGAATGAACCGGGTTTAGCTTGGATTGTTGAGCTATGATGTTTAGGTTTTCGGTTTTGAGATTTTGAGTTTGGATGCTTTTTCTATGTAGGAGTCAGTTGTTAGGATATTGTATTGAGATTGCTTTTGATGTTTGTGGCTTGTTAGTATTTGACAATAAGTGAGGATGTAACGACCCTGGTTTAATACCCATTTTGTGAGCTCAAATGAGGTGTATTTTGGTTTTTTAAAAATAACTTATGAATTTAGATGTTACAGCTACATATTTAAGATCTCTACGTGCGGTGTGTTTGTATAAAGAAACCTGTTTGTATGCGTTAAGTTGTTAACATCTCTCATTACTTTTATTTTAAAGAAATTGCTCTGCATTATTTAAGTTATGGTTTACTGTTTCAAATTAGTGTTGTGATACCTGCAAATTAGTGTTAGCTACATGTTTACAGTTGATGCTGATGCTAGTGTTGTGATACCTGCAAGTTCTTGATTAGGGATACAAGGGGCTAATCTTAGTCTTTTATAGCAGATATATGGTCTGAAACTAGGGTTATAAATACTAGAAAAATAAAAGTATTTTGGATCCATTGATATATTGCTGTACAAATAACGATAGATCAGATACTCTAGATCCCTATGAAGGAAAAGATATTGATTTGTTGATTGTGGTATCTTGCTAGTGTATTAAGGTATTAAGGTTACAACCGTATTCATATTTATCATGGTATATATGTCAGTATGTCACTCTTCTTAGCTAGGAACAAAAGTGCCATTTTCTCAAAGTCATGACTAATGCTTCCCTTTCTTGATTGTGCATTGCGTTAGTGTTTCTGTTCTTTACCTTATTTTGTAGAGGCCCATTTGCAAAGGTACATAAGGTTTGACTGAAGTTAGGAATTTTGGATTAGTTTCTTAACAGTTAGGATGCTTGGAAGTTAGATGCCTCATTTGGGCTTCTGGAAAATATGCATTAGGCGGAACTTTTGATGGTCCTGGCTGAAACAGTTGTTGTTAGACTAACATGAATAACTGAAGTAGTGTTGTTTCTTGAAGTTACACTCTCTGCATGATGAAAAAACGCAGAAACTAGGAAATGTCAATGTAACTGTTACTTGATCTTTCTGAAACCATAATTATTTTTGTTATGAAATGCATAACGCAAGGTTTTCTTGCTCTTTTCACTGGTGACAGCGGAGAAATACGAGCTAAAGTAAGGAAACAAATCGATAAAAAGGTTGCAGAGTGGCGAGAGGAAGGAAAAGCAGAGTTCATTCCTGGTGTTCTGTTCATAGATGAAGTGCACATGCTTGATATCGAGCGTTTATCATGCCCAAAGCGTTCCTTAGAAAACGACATGGCACCAATACTTGGTGTTGCCACCAATCAAGGAATCACAACTATTCGAGGAACAATCTACAAATCCCCCCATGGGATTCCAATCGATTTCGTGGATCGCCTTCTCATGATCTCCACACAACCGTACACTGAGGATGACATTCACAAGATTCTTGATATAAGGTGTCAAGAGGAAGATGTTGACATATCTGATGATGCAAAGGTTTTGTTTACAAAAATTGGGGTTGAAACCTCTCTGAGATACTACGCTAGCTCATATGATTGAGTCTTCTGGAGTTAATGTGAACCACGTGTGATTCTAGGTAAGAAATTGTTTTCGTTAGAGATGTATATGACTGAAGCACTTATGCAAGCTTTTAGGAAAGCTATTGGTATTAGTATTAAGGAATAAACTGAGGTTATAGAAGGTGAAGCTGTTGAGATTCAGATTGGGTTGCTGGAGCAGCGTCGAAAATGGGGAAGTTGACATTGAAAACGACTTAGATAGATATTGATGTTATGTATGTAGCTTGTTGCAACTGACTAGTAGCTGATAAGAGAGAAAGCTTGTATCCAATTCTATTTTCATGTAAATTTAAATTGCAGGTATAAATTATGAAATGATTGTTCCTGTTTTTCATGTTGTAAAGTTACAACTGTGTTGATTATAAATGTTCCTATTTATCATGGTATATATGACTTTTTTCGTTAACTTGGTATGACGCCTTCAACACATGTGACTTAAAATCTATAAAGCACGATGTGAGTTTTGTACAACTAATTGAAGCACAAAAAAAGAGTGTCCTAATAACTATTATGAATGTGCAAATCACTTCCCTTTATATAAGGGTTGATTGGTGTTTAGAAAATAGCATGTAGATTTTAGAATGAGAAATAGGTGACAACATTTTGTTGGTTGCCGATGAGGAACCCACGGCTTCACAAACTAATAAGTAAATGCCATTCAATTTTAGGCACAGAATTAGGCATACATTTAGGCACCCCAATCATTTCTCTTTGAGAATAAGTTACCAAAATGAATATGCTAAAATGGGTCAAATTTTATTGGTTTACCAAAATGGACCTTTGAGCGCCACGTCAAATATAGAGATTTGACATAAAAGTATGAAAATATTTGCTACGTCTAATTGGCTCACCCGCATACTAGTGTAACCTTTTTATTCTTCTCACTTTAAAGTGTTTTTACTTTTTAGCAGTGCTAAAAAACACCCTTACTTTTTTGATTCTTCATCTTATTTAAATTTACACCCGTACCCCTTCAACTTATTTAAATTTACACTCGTACCCCTTCAACTTTCATTTTAAAAACAAAAAAACTCCAATCATAAAGCACATAAAAAACATTTTCACCATCTTTATTTAGAGGTGTGCTTGTTTACATCTCACCTCCTCATAACTTGCTTCGACGAGATTAGGTATTGTTATAATGTTCATTATCCTTTATCTTATCATGATTTTACACTTTTAACCCTTTAACTTATATAAAATGACTAAAAGCACCCTAAATTAAATATGATCTATAATCAAAACATCAACTATACCTATCAATTCATAGGGTTTTAATCCAATAATCAAGTATTTAAGTTTTTGTATAATGTTTCAAAAAGTTTTGAATTCAGTCAAAAAGTGAAACTTTCTTTCCTGGTTTAAAAGTCATTGTCAATTTGACTATGTTGATAGTTAATTAACCGGGTACTTTTTACACACTCCACAAAATAATTGAAATTTGAATATTCATACATTCACAAAGATGAAAATATAATTAATTATGTTTGGATATTTATACCCTCACAAAAATGAAGGCTCTGTTTGGCTAAGCTTATTTAACATAAGCCGATTTGGGCTTATTTTTTTTAAGCTTCGATTTTCTGGCTTATTTTGAGACTTGTTGGCTTATATAAGTTTATTATGACATGATAAGCTTATAAAAGCAGACAAGTGTCGAAATAAGTTGTAAAATTAAGTCTTATCAAAATACACCATACACCCTTCAACCTGTTTCCTCATTATCAATTTCTAAACAATTTCTAACAACCACCACCACCAAACAAATTAACTCAATTTAAACAAATCCCCAAATTTTATAAAAATTAAAAACACAAAACCCTCTAATTTAACTACAAAACTGTTTGGTAGTCAAAGTTTGAAGAAACGAGAGATTTGGTGACATGGGTTTTTGGTAGTCAAAACGTTTGATTCACGTAATGTGAGATACCAAACAAACCACAATGACCAAAAACGTAGTTAACTCTTCAGGTACCTGTTTAAGTTCTTGTGATGCCTCAGCACGAGTCTTTTTGAGCAAATCAAATATGACACCATATTCGGTTTTGACTTTGGCAATTTCTTGTTCATATTTTGAAATTTGACATTTTAAAGACACATTTTCATCATCCAGTTGTTCTATTTTTGGATCAAAAGATTTTGAACGCAACTGGTTGATTTTGTTTTGCAAAATAAGTTCTTGAGTTTGACAATCTTTTTGACACTATTGAAGACGACGTTTTTCATTAGAAGGCTCATTTAACAATTGCTCATTTTCAATTTTTAAAGACTCGATTTGAGACACATTATCGTTATTCTCAATATTATCAACAGAGTCAACAGAATCAACAACAATGTAATCAAATGCATATGCAACAGAATGTAAGAACACAACATTTATGATATCAGCACAGATAACGTCTTCCAAGAGTCGGTCAACATGATTTCTTAACATTTTCATTTTACGTTTAGTATTTGAAATCGATGTTTTTGTTTTCTCAAAAACTGTTTTCATAAGACCAATCTCTTTCTGAAGTTCCCGTTCTCAATAAATTGCACATATTTTTAGATTTCGGACATGTGGTAAAAGTCCTTTCTGAAAAATATCCCTTTGTTTTCGCGAAAATGGCGATTGAAAATGTTCAGCTTTTATTTCAGAATTAACTTCAATTGCATGTTCCAAAAGTTTGATGTCAGACATAAAAGTGTCAAATATTTTAGAACTTGACATCGTTCAGCTAATGGCTTTATTTCACTAAAAGAAGGTAAATGACCATTAATTTGTGCAATATTGGAGTGGGGACCATCATGAGAGGAGGGCTCAGGATTAGGTGTGATAACCCAAGGTGTGTTAGAAGTATCATGTTGGG
>BPTQ01000009.1:14590155-14645337 GCA_019973895.1 Chrysanthemum seticuspe
GTGTCCAAAGTAAGAGATGTAGTAGGTATAATAGTTGTAGATTACATTGTAAAAGGTATGATAAATCTAGATTTAGTTGTAAAAGTCCAGGTACAAGATTGTATAGTAGATTTAGTCGTTTTCCTAGTTCCAAATCCAGATCACTTCGTTGTATTCCCAGTATTCTTCTTATTTTTAGTAAGTGTTTAACTGATAGAGGGACTGATCCATGTTGGAATCGTCGTGATGGAAGTGGATGTAGAAATCACTGTGGTGATGGAACTGGATGTAACTGTGATGAAACACATGGATGTAACGTACGTAAGAGTAGAGATTACGTAAAGGATTGTTGACCACATTATGGACGAAACCTGTTTGAACCAAGTAGATTGAGAAGATAGTTTTGGGGAAACAAAAAGTGACGACTTCATTTCATTTCCAGTCGGTAACAAGAAAGTACGAGTTGTATATAAAGTTACTTAAACACTGGAAGAAGTTGTATATTTTTTTTCAGCTGGCCTACGTACTGCGTTTTCAATAAGGGTGCATTATGGAGGCTCTTTCACTGTAGCCCCTGATAGGAGGTACATTAATGGCTTTTCAAAGATTGTAGATGAGTTAGACTCTGATGAGTTTTCTGTGCATGAGATGGATGCCATTGTAGAAGAATTAGGTAATGATGGCCATAAAATAATGTTTTATCATTTTCTTAAACCTGGTGGTGATTTAGATAGTAGCCTACAACCTTTAGCCAGTGACCAAGATGTTCTTTTCTTGGCAAAATATGTTGAAGAAGGTCACAAATTCATTGAAATATATGTTGAGCATGAAAGAACAATGGCTGACCTTTACTTTACTTCAGCAGTGAAAAACAAAGGGGTTTTGATAGAAGAGTTAGATGAACCAAGTTTGTCCAAAGCAGGTATTACACCAGTTGTTAGGAAATGCATTAGAGATGAGAATGCATGCAATGTAGGTACACAAAGTAGTGTCAATGTAGGTCAAGGTAGTGGTGTCACTAAAGATGTAGGTGAAGGTAGTGCTGCTAAGGTTGTACCTAGTCAGGGAGATAGTCAATTTGTGAATGATTTTTATTCTTCTTATGACCCTTATGTTGCTTCACTAGACCTAAACCTTGATCCTTTTGCTGATTTAGATGATATGTTAGAACATGGACCTGAAAATGTTGATTTAGATCTAAATAGTATGGAAAATGTTACATTAGATGTTGATAATATGGATGATGTAGAGAATGAAACCTGTGTTTCTAGTGAGGATAGTGAAGGGAATCAGGACTCAGATTCTAGTGATGATGATAGCCAGGATAGTGATTACATTATGGATGAAGAAAACTATGTTCCTGAGGTTGAGGTTGACATGGAAGACTTCCGTTGCAACATTGATGAAACTGTTGAGTTCATGGGATGTAGGAATAGAGATGAAATATCTGATAATGAAGAAGCACAAGAGGATATACAAGTTATGGATAATGATTATTTTGAGAGTGCTTCAGATGAAGAAAATGAACTTGATAGGTTGAGAAAAAGGAAGTTAAAACAGATTAGGAAACAGGCACATGCTTCAACCCAGGTGTACAAGACATACTTTTATGTGGGACAGAACTTTGGAAACAAGGAACAAGTAAAAGACCTAGTTAAGGAGCATTCAATTGAAACAAGGAGGGAACTTAGGATGGAAAAAAATGATAAGGAAAGAGTGAGGGTTGTCTGCAGGGGTATTATACCAACTTTGCCCACATGTGAAGCTTGGTCTGTTAATGGGCTTGATAATGGGCCACATAATGGGTCTGAGTCAGTTAATGCTAGTCCATCAAAAAAGACAAAAGAGAGAATAATAAATGGTGGAAGACCTAAAAGTAGGAAAGAGGATGATGCCAATAAATATCCCTGGGTGTTGCTAGTATCCAAATTAAAAACCAGTGATACATGGCAGGTGAAAACTCATAGATCTATTCATAAGTGCTTACAATCCAGAAACAATTTGTATGCCACATCAAAATGGTTTGCTAAATAACTTGTTGAGCAACTCCAATCAAACCCTAACATACCTGTCAGAGCTGTGCAAGAGCAATTACAAAGGAAGCATGAGTTAGCTGTTTCAGAACAAAAAGCATTCAGAGCAAAGTCAGAGGCTGAAAAGAAAGTTAGAGGTGATTATACTCATCAATATAAGATGCTTAGAAGTTATGCATTAGAGTTGATGGAAGCCAATCCAAACACAACTGTGAAGATTCAGGTGCAAGCTGAGGCAGATCATACATGTCCAACAAGGGTTTTTAAAAGAATATATGTGTGCTTAGGGCCTTTAAAAGAAGGATTCAAGGCTGGATTGAGAGAAATACTTGGACTAGATGGGACATTCATGAAGGGTCCTTTCCCTGGTCAATTACTTACTGCTATAAGTGTTGACTCAAATAATGGGATTTACCCTTTGGCATATGGGATTGTGGAGACTGAAAACACAGATTCTTGGACATGGTTTCTTTCACAATTGGGAGATGACTTGGACCTTTATAGAAATTCCAATTTCACATTTATTAGTGATAGACAGAAGGTATGATTCTCTTTTCACATTTAATGCTTTTTATATGATGTAAATTATCTGTTTGTAACATAAGTATGATTATTTGTGGTAGGGTCTTATTCCTGCACTTGCAAAGTTGTTTCCCTGTGCTGAGCACATATTTTGTGTCAAGCACATTCATGAAAATATGAAGCTGCAATGGAGTGGTGCATCTTACAAAGACATGTTATGGAAATGTGCCACAGCAACAACAGTGCCAGAGTTTCAGCTTGCAATGGATGAGCTCAAAGCATTTAGCAAGCCTGCTTATGAGTGGTTATTGAAGATTCCACCTCAGCACTGGACAAGAAGCCATTTCTCAGGTATGCACTAACTTATTTAAGATAGGTGATACAAAACACAATATTTTATAGCCATAAAAGGCATACATTAAGATAGGTGCTACAAAAGACATTATTTTAGAGCCATAAAAAGGCATACATTAAGATAGGTGATACAAAACCATGAAAGACCATTGCTAGGTACTAGGTGCTTCTAACCCATCCTTTTTTTCCCCTTCCCCTTACCTTTTGGTGCTGCAATTTTAGTTGGTGCAACATAAGGTTTGACACCAAATTCTTCAAGAGTGGCCTTTGCAGGCAATCCTAGAACTTTAGGCCTTGCATCAAATACAAGCTTTTGAATCTGTTTTTGGGTTACTGGCTTATCATCATCATTTGCAACATAATGTGAGCTTGAGCCCACCTTTGGTTGATAAAACTCAGGTGGAAAATACCCTGTCCATGTGTTACCTGAACTTGTGTCATCTGTATCACTGGAAATGCAAATTACTTCTGAAAAACAAAAAAAAAACCAATAAAATATAAGTATGTTTAGCAGATTACTTCTGAAAGAAAAGAAAAAAAAAACCAATAAAACCTTTTCTCTTGTTGGAACCCTTATTTCCTGAACTCATGTTTGCAGCAAGTATGATTAGATGAGGAAGATGTTTGATATGCTTTTGTATTAACCATATGTGCCCTTATATAGAGGTGTGGTAATACATTCATACTTTGACTGTACAAATGTAGAGAAAGTGTTGCATTGATTCATTGACTGCCACTAAACTTAAAATGTCTTGCATTGATTCATTGACTGCCACAATGTAGAAAAAGTGAGAAAATGCAATACTAAAATTCATAAAAGTGATTCAATAGTAAAATTCAGTGTAGAACAGTGAATTGCAATAATGCTGCAAAGTCCAAATGTAGAACAGTAAATTGCATATAGGTAAAAGTGTTTCTGCATTAACAGTCATACATATTTGAAATTCATTTACAGTCTTTAACTTAAATTTGAATTTTTAATAGGGAGAGCTAAGACAGATGTACTGGTGAACAATATGTGTGAAGTTTTTAATGGAAAGCTTGTTGGTGGTAGAGATAAGGCAATCATTTCAACATTAGAGTTTGCAAGGTCTTATCTAATGAAAAGAATAGTTAATGTGAATAAAATGATTGAAAGATGTGATGGTCCACTCACACCTACTGCTACAAAGATTTTGAAGTTGAATTGTGATGAAGTAAGTAAGTATACAGTTACTTGGGGAGGAGGTATTTATTATGAGGTAAGTGGTCCATGGAATGATCAGTGTGTGGTGAATGTGGAACAAAGGACATGTACCTGTAGAAAGTGAGAGTTAACTGGGATACCTTGTAAACATGCCATAGCAACCAACTGGAATATGGCACTTAACAATCAAACAGTAGGATTACCAAAGGAATGGGTACATCCATGTTATAGGTATATAATAACTTGTTTTGATTGTGCAATTACTTCATTTACATTGCCTGAATTCAGTAGGATTATTAATGCATTTCCATTTAATAGGCTGGATACATGGAAGAAGGTTTACTCATACAAGATCAACCCAATCCGAGGTCCAGTTCATTGGCCTATGTGTAATGTACCAACAACTCTGATACCACCAAAACATCAACCACAGGTTGGAAGACCAAGAAAGCAAAGGAGGAAGTCTAGGGCAGAGGTTGATGTGGTGCATATGTCCAAGCATGGCAAGCTGACAAGGAAACTCAAAACTGTGACATGTGACAAGTGTGGAAACAGAGGTCACAACTCAAGGAGTTGCACTGGACCAAGAACATCAACGTCAAAGGGAGGTGGTAAGAAGAGGAAAACTAGAAGTGCTTTTGGGGAAGATGACAACTCTGCAAGAAGACTTGGTGATGGTGATAAAGGTAAAGGAGTTGCAGTTGATGATGAAAAGAAGAAGAAATGTCAACCAAGGAAGAAAGTTGTTGTTCTTGGTTGATAGTTGTGTCTTTTTATTTCTGAATTAAGACTACTAATATGTATTTGGAAATGGTCTTTTAGGATTATCACTTTGTATTTGGTCTGCAAAACTGTGATGCAGTATGGGTATTTGGTCTGCATAACTTTGATGTACTAGGCCTATTTTGTATGATCATGTCTTGATGTACTAGGGCTACTTTGTATTTGGTCTACAAAAATGTGACTTTTACTTGTGTGCAGTTTTAACTTAATTGCTTGTCTATCTGGGTCAATTTCAGAATGGTAATGGGTCAATTTGAGTTTCGTATTTGGTTTCCATTTGACTGGGTCTGGTAATGGGTCAATTTGGGTTTGGTAATTGGTTCCATTTGACTAAATTAGTAATGGGTCAATTTGGGTTTGGTAATTGGTTCCATTTGACTTAATTAGTAATGGGTCAATTTGGGTACACTTTTTGGTATTTCATTGAACAAAAAAAGACTTTTACAACTGACTTTTACTTGTTTCAGTATCATTCAGCACAAAAAGAAGAAATTTAACCCATGATACAAAACCAACAACTGCCTTTCATTCATAGAACCAACAAAGTGGTATGCGTTTACAATCAGCTAACTTCCATAAAAGATCTAAATTGACACTTAACACCTAAACACCACAAACGAACTAAACTTAAAATCTAACTTAAGTCAACAAATTGTAAACAACACACATCAACACAAAAGACCAAGAAACATAAAGATACTTCTTCATCCTTGCTCTTTGTTCCTGCAACTCTTGAATTTGTCCTTGATAGTTGTTCAGTGATCTCAATAGTCCGGGTATTATGTTAACAGATCGACCACACATTGGGGGATCCACCCAATCAAGGAAAGGGCAATCTGATGCCTATTAAGAAGATTAAACAATAATACTTAGTTAATAACATCATAAAAGAGATCAAAACCATGTTCTTACTCACAAAATCACATGATGCGCACCATATCAGGGCAACCATAAAACCTTCGTCCTGGGTTGATGTTGGTCCATGATGTTCTCACCACTGCTCGTCTTCCACAGTGACAATTCACCATTTCTGTGTTTTCAATTATTGTGAATACATGTGTAAATGGAAGAAAGAAAGAAAAATACAAAATTAGGTGTGATGGGATGGTTATATATGGTGGGAAATGAGAAAGAAAGAAGCGGGAAAAATCTTTAGGGTGGGAAAAGTGGTGTGGGTGGGAAAAGACATAAATACCCTCCACTTAACAAGGCTTAACGCCCGTTAGTCCAACCAGTTAGTGTGAGGGACCAACGATGACTAACTTTTCGCAGTTAAAGACCAACGATGCAATTTTTTTGGTCAAAGGACGAAACTTGATGGTCAACGTATTACACAAGGACGAATGGTGTAGTTTAGTCTTCTATATATATATACTAAAGATGGGGAGTATATTTCACCCAAAGTGCCTAAGGTTTAGTTAGCGTTGCAAGCTAAGTCCTTTGTAAGTTTCTAGCATTAATTATTATCTATAGCAATTTGACAAAAATAGTCCTTAAGGTTTAAGTGTCCCTTGCAAACTAAGTCCTTTGTAAGGTTTAATTGTTTTTGCAAAGTAGGTCCTTCAAGGACTAACGATGTACCATAATTAAACTTTAAAGGACCGCTACATAAAAATATAACGGGGTCACAACACTTCCGCAGCAACGCGCAGGATCACCCGCTCGTTAAGACTAAAAAGCTATAGACTTTATAAATAAGCTAGCTTATAAAACCCTTAAGCTCCTCGCCTTAAGGTTGAAATTATGAGAAACTAAGAAAAGAGCACAACTTTAACAAGAGTTAGGAGAAATAATCTATAATATGGATCAAATAAGCTATGGAAAAACTTATTGATTAAGAAAAACTAAGAAAGATTAAAACTTTTTAAGCTAAAAATGGTAGATTTAGAGTAATAAGCTAATGAATAACTTTTTATAAAAGAAAAAACTAATAAAAATTAAATCTTTTTGTGTTTTTATAAAGTATTTGTAAAATAAAGATTAGATCTAAATTTATAAATGCTTTAAAAAGAAAGTAGTAAAAGAGAACTTATGAAATAAGCTAGATCTAAATAAGCCACAAAAAGCTAATAAGCTTTCATGACTTATTAGACAATAAGAAATAGAAAAATAAAAGAAAGAGAAGTAGAAGAAGAATACGCTAAGTTGAAAACATTAAATTCATTAATAAGCAAAAAAGTCTTACAAATAAGCACTTGAAAATAAGCTAAATATTACAATAAGCAATAAACAATAAGCTACAAACTACTCTTAATTTATCCTACTACTACTACCTAAAAAGTAAAAACTAAACTACTACTAGAGAAATAAAGATAAATGTGTGTCCACGTGGCAATAGTTGAGAGGGTGGATCATTTTTAGCTGCAGCGAGTGGGCGAGAATCCAAGCATCACGCGCCTATTGATACGTATAATTTATGTCCGTGATGTTCACTCGCTTTACTTGCTACAACAATCAAAATATAGATTCTTATGACAAGAATCCAAACCATGTGACCATGTTGAATTAATTTGAGTAGCACGTGACATACCAGAAATTATCTTGCAAATTATAAGTATATATTAAAACGCAATGTACTGTAGCTATAGTACTGCTACAGTACTTGCTACAGTACTTTACGTTTTTTAGGCCGGGCTGCGACAGTGTAGCTACAGTACGCAAAAAAAAAAGAAAAAAAAAGGTTATATTACTATTTATTAATGCACAATCACCTCCGCTAAAAAATTCGCCCGCCCGCAACGCGGCAGACCAGTGCCAGTTTCGTTTGTATCAAATGAAAATTTTCATTTACTTTGATAATAAATGGCTCCGATTGTTGCAGCTGCTTGGGATTGGGCCTCGAAATGGAGATGGACTGTTGGGCTTCGATGACTAAACAGATCTGCATTTGGGCTTCTGGGCCTCATGGATAATTAAGGCAGCAGATTTGCAATGTAAAAAATATACCAACAATTTTGTCATGAGCCGGACTTGAACCCAAGACCTTTTGCTTAGCAAACATGTACCCAACCACTAGACCAAGAGGCCTTTTTGTGTTAACTCATGCATTTAATTCTTTTTAGCCCTCTTTTCCTTAATCCAATTTTAGCCATTATCTTTAAAATAATCTTCGTTCATGCTCCATTTAATCTTTCAAATTTTCTTCTCTTCCTTGATGCTCCAAATAAAATAACCATTTGAATCGTTTCTTCCGTGATCTTTCCAATGGTGTGCTCGGGTAATCTTTATGACTTCTTTTGAACTTCTAAAGACATGAAAATGTCGTTGAAACTCATCCGAAAATCACCGTTTTTGCTTTGTTTTCAAACCCTTGTACCTGCAAGACATAATAACACAAATCCAACATATTTGCAATATAAATTGACATATTTCATAGTTATTAGTCCGATTTAGCATATTTTTAGATATAAAATGATGTGTGTTTTTAGCACCCATCAGTCTTAGTCCAAAATTACTTTGGAGACCCACCAGAACCAGCATCAACTTGACTTCCAGATTGAGACTGGACCACACTTGGTTGATCATTACCTTCAAAGTTGTGACCTGTAACCTTTGCCTTCTTCTTTGCTGTAACTTTTGGCTGGGATGAACCTATTTTTTGAGACTGTTGTGTACTGCATTGACTTCCTGTTACACCTCCTTGCCTAAGACATGTTTTCTTGTTGTGTCCAGCATTGCCACAAATACCACAAACCACACTCTTACTAGACTGTGACAAGTTACTGGTTTTGTCACTATTATCATTTTCAGTAAAAGCCCTAGTTCTTTTCTTTCGTGGCCTACCTAATGGTTTATGATGTTTAGGTGGAAGAATGGTTGTAGGCACTTGTGACTTATACCAATGCTCATAACCATTTATTGGTTGGATGTGGTGTTTGTAAGTTTTTTCCCAAGTCTTAAGCAAGTAACATGGATGAACCCATGATTCAACAGATCCTACTTGCATTTGAACCTCATACACCGGTGGGTAGCAACAACATGTTTACATGGCATACCTGTAAGCTCCCATCTTCTACATGTACAAGCCCTAGCTTCAACATTCACAAAACACTTATCTCCCTATCCACTGACCTCATACTTTTCTCCTTCAACCCGTAAAACAGTGTACTTATAAGCCTTTTTCTTGATTGCATCTAACATGAGTGTTGCCTTTGGTGTTAATGGTCCGGCACACTTGTGAATCACATTCACAATGTTCACTATTCTTTTCATACAGTATTCTCTAATGTATTCCAAAGCAGTAATGATGGTTGGTGTCTACCTCCCAATAGTTTCCCATTGAACACCTCACACATGTTATTAAGTAACACATCAGAATGAGCCCTCCCTACAACATGTTTGGTTAGGTACCTGAAAAATGTCGTAGAACAAAAGATGTACAGGTAGACATAGATTTGGTTAGGTACCTGAAAAATGCAACCTTGACCAATGGGTTGGTGGTATATTACTTAACCAAGCATTGGCAGGTTCGCTAAACCTCTTGAATGCCAGCATGGCTGCCTCAAATTGTTGGACGGTTGTTGCTGCTGCACATCTCCACAAATGTTCCCTGTATGATTTAGCATTCCATTGCAATTTCATATTATCATGGATGTGCTACAAACAATATTTGTGTTCAGCACTAGGGAATACTTCTGCTAATGCTGGAATGATACCCTACACAAATAAACATCAATTCATTACTAATAAAACTTGCATTTAACGAAAATACAAGTGAATCTAATCAACTAAATGGTAAAATCACCTTTTGGCTGTCGCTGATAAAAGTGTAGTTTGAGTTTGGTTGCAAGTCAAGATCATCTCTTAGACATTCAAGAAACCAAATACACGAGTCTTTGATTTCAGCTTCTGCAACCGCGTAGGCTAAAGGGTATATTCCATTGTTGCTGTCTATACCGACTGCTGTAAGAAACTGGCCAGGAAAAGGACCCCTCATAAAAGCACCATCTAACCCCAACAACTCTCTTTGACAAGCTTTATATCCTTCCTTCAAAGCACCTAAGCATACATACATTCTCTTGAAAACTCTGGTTGGACTTGTTGCATCTGTTGCAGTTTGTACACTTATCCTAACTGTTGTATCTGGGTTTGTTTTCTGCAACTCTTCAATATAGTCTCTTAAAAGGGTGTATTGCTGCTTATGATCACCCCTAATCTCATTTTCTGCCTTGTTTTTTTGCCCTTAATGCCTTTTGCATAAACACCTGAACTTCAAACTGTTTACTGAGCTGATCTTGAACAGCCTTGATTGGAATATCTGGATTGACTTGAACTTGGTCAACTATTTGCTTCGAAAGAAACTTGTAGTCACAAGCTTTAATCTCTCTTGATTGCAAACATTTGTGTTCATCCCTGAAAATTCGAACAATCCATACATCTTTAGCTGTATTTTTGGCTACATACAACAACCATGGGCAATCTGTTGCTTGCTCCTTGCGTGTTCGCAAATATACATCCCTTCCCAGGCCTCTAGTTATCGAATCAGTTTTCCTCTTTGGGGCTTTTCCCAGCCCTGATCCTTCGGTTATTCCACAAACAGGTATTTTTCCAAGACACCTAACCCTAATTCTCTGTTTGTCATTCTTAATGAGTTGCAATTTCCTCCTAGTCTTTATTGAAAGCAGGTAGATCCTATCTTTCACTTCTTTTGCAGTTACAAAACTTTGACCACAGAAAAAATATATTCCGTCCTCTGTTTGTACTGCCTCACTTAACTTTTGTTTCTTGTATGCCCTCAATTTGTTCCTCCTAATAACATACTCATCCTCATTCTCAGAACCACTTGCAAAATCATTATCATCTAACAGATCCAACTCACTTTTCTTAAAAAAAAAATCATGTGGTAGCTGGCTGGTGGTACCTATAGATGGTAACTCTGTAGTCTAAGTCACTTTGAATAGATTAACATCAAAATCAGGCTCCTCAAAAGTATTAGCCTCATTGAAAACTGCGTTTCCATCACGATTGTTCTCAATATCATCATCATCACTCATATAACTGTCTGTCTCACTCACATTGTCATCACTTAAAGCTTCATCGATTTCACTTACCTGTACAGATTTACCTTTTTGGATATGCTCCACAGGATTACATATTTCCTCCTCATGATGACCTAACTCTTGATCATTTTGACACACCTCTTTAGGACTATCTATTTGGATATGCTCAACATGTTTATCTATATGCTGGTTGACATCACCTACAACATCTTTAGTCTGACAGACGTCTACAGATGGAAACAAGGGTTCTGTTTCTGGCATCTCACTAGATTGTACCAAAGTATTGACTTTCAAAGGTTAATGTGTAACCTGACATATATCCTCTACCACAAATTTATTAACAATGTTTTCTAAGAACAATTTGTTTGAGCAATATGGAACAATAGCAAGAGCTGCCTTTTTCTTTGTTGCATCCACATCAGCAATAACTATCCTAATTGACTTTGGTGACATTTGATCAACATCCAATGTTGTCTTACCATTTTCAACATAAACCTCTATCATCTTATGGCCATCAACAAGATCTTTCAATATATCTAAATTAGCACTCTCATTTAAGCTATACAAACCATCATCTAAATTACTACCAGGCTTAACAAAGTAATAGTAATTTTTTTAACCAAGCTCATAACCCAATTCATACATAAGAACATCCAACTCTTCAACTGACACACTATCAACATCAACCAAATCAACTAAAGTTTCCATACCTCCAACGTATATTCTACTAGGCCAGTATTTAAAGACACCATTGTGATGAACCCTCATGCAAAACATATTAGATCTACCACCTGAAAACATGTCAATATATGTTTAGGGCATTCTAAAAATTTAATTGGCAAACAATAAATACCCCAATTACAAATTCCAATGACTATAATAATAAAAAAAATAAAAAAAAAAAAAAAAAAAAAAAACAGTACCGTATTTCTTCTTAGCAGAGTCGTATAGGACGGTATCATCAACTGTATAACCTGGATGTCTTCTTACTTTCCATAGAGTAAAGTCCATGTTTCGATTTTATAATTGATAAAATGGGGTTTTGTGACATGCAATTAGGGTTTGTGAATTCTGATAATTCTTGTAACGAAAGTTCTGGGATGAAAAATAATACAGACTATGTGTTTATGGGACGGGAAGAGGGTTACATTACATGTGGCAATAATTAAGAAATTTTTAATCGAAATATGGAATTGACAATTATGCCCTTGGACTAAAGACAAATCTAACGCCATCTGATGTCATTGACTAACGGCAATATGGTCAAAGGACCAGTAACGAGTAAGAAACTTGAAATAGGGACCCCCGACGATGAAAAGGCCCAGGTTTGTCCCAACGCGAAGCGCATTGACAAGTTTAGGGACCAACGATGTATTTTAGTCTAAATAAAAAAATACTTATAATGTAAAGAGAACTTACATGTTTAAACAATCATTTAGAGTTATCCGTGAAAAGTATAATAATTAATATACTAATATATTAATCATTGAATTAGCACTTAGCACTTTGCACATTTACATCATTTGTCTTCAAAAAAATTGTCCAAATTTTTACAAAAAACCGTTTTTTTACTTTTGTGGTTAATTTTATTTAAAATAATTAAAATTTATTTAGATTGGTTCTCGAAACACTCTTACGATATAATAATAGTTTTGAAACTTTGTAGTTTTGCATGAATTTTAAAATCATATTCATTTATATGTGCATTTTTGCATTAAAACTATACTAATTCAAAAAGAAATAATAAATGAAGCATTAAAATGTTATGGAAGATAAATTAGTAAAAGCTATGTATTGTGTACATTATGCATTAAAAATTGTAATGCTTAAAAACACATTACTGACATCTTAAAAAAATTTAGGAGAAGGGGTGCTAAATGCTTTATAAGTAGTATAGATTTGTGTAATATGTATAAAGTCAAATAAATTATCACTTGTGAATATACATCTTTGCTTCATTTGTCTTCAAAATAATTGTCCAGATTTTTACAAAAAACCGTTTTTTACTTTTGTGGTTAATTTTATTTAAAAAAATTCAAAATTTATTTAGATTGGTTCTCGAAACACTCTTACGATATAATAATAGTTTTGGAACTTTGTAGTTTTGCATGCATTTTAAAATCATATTCATTTATATGTGCATTTTTGCATTAAAATTATACTAATTCAAAAAGAAATAATAAATGAAGCATTAAAATGTTGTGAAAGATAAATTAGTAAAAGCTATGTATTATGTACATTATGTATTAAAATTTGTAATGCTTAAAAAACACATTAATGTCATCTTAAAAAAAATTTATGAGAGAGGGTGCTAGATGCTTTATAAGTAGTATAGATATGTGTAATATGTATAAAGTCAAATAAATTATCACTTATGAATATATATCTTTGCTTCATTTGTCTTCTAAAAAATTGTCCAGATTTTTACAAAAAAATCGTTTTTTTACTTTTGTGGTTAATTTTATCTCAAATAATTCAAAATTTATTTAGATTGGTTCTCGAAACACTCTTACGATATAATAATAGTTTTGAAACTTTGTAGTTTTGCATGCATTTTAAAATCATATTCAATTATATGTGCATTTTTGCATTAAAACTATACTAATTTAAAAAGAAATAATAAATGAAGCATTAAAATGTTGTGAAAAATAAATTAGTAAAAGCTATGTATTGTGTTCATTATGCATTAAAAATTGTAATGCTTAAAAAAACACATTAATGACATTTTAAAAAAAATTAGGAGAAAGAGTGCTAAATGATTTATAAGTAGTATAGACTAATGTAATTTATAAATTTAAATGACGGTTACGGCAATAATTATTTTACGAAAATGAAAGGCATAAAAATCTACCTATAACACACAAATAACAATCTTACGACACAATTTAGCTTTAACTAAAAACAAACTTAAATATTTGAGACATTTAATATAACATATTGTAACTAACTAAAAGTGATTTTAATGTAGTATAATATAATATTTTTTATATATATTTATATAATAAAGAAAAACCTTTATCTAAGGTTTTGACATTTTAAAAAACCAAATCATTCTTTATTAGATAATATTTTTTAAAATTGTTATTATATTTTCAAGTATGATTAATTTAAAAGGTTAAATATTTCCTAATTTGGCTTATATAAAAAAAAGTCGTTTATCAAATTTAAATACAACAAAGAAAAAGAAAAAAAATGTACAAAAGTACTTAAGATTTTATACCTAATTTTTTTTGGACCAAATTGTAAAATCATACTAAAACGCTCTTCCAAAATTCTAATCCTAGAACATTGTTTTCTTCCTCCAAATTAATTCTTCATTCCTTCAAGAAACTAAATCAAAAACCCCAAAAAAAACAACCCCGTAAGTCAATAATACTCATTATGAATGACTGCTTAAACAATAATTCGATTAAAAGTGTTCCATAAACAGATTGATCATAGTAAATTAGTGAATCAACATCACAACATTCATACTTCAAAGCATCAAAAGCCACATGCTCCTTTTGTTCTTGCCATAATTCAAATTAAAAGCTCTTTTTGGTTTTTGGGACCATTACAATACCAAACTTAAAGACCAAAAAATACCTTTTTGAAAACTAAAAACTTATACTAGTTGTCTTATAACAAAACTGATCAATTCATTGAAGAATATAAAAAGTTGACACTCCAACTTGGGACCTTTGAGTTATCTTGAGCAGACTAGAAACATACAATTACACAAGTTAAAATTAAGTTAACTTAAGCAACTTTTTAACCACTTATACAAGCCAAAAAATGAGTACAAAGTTTTTGTTAAATAATAAAGGCCCACAAGCCTGTTGGGTTTGATCGGTTTAGGTGAGAGAGTTGGATTAGTTTGTTTTTTATTTTAGGGAGAATTTAATCTATATCCTTGAAAAACCTCTTAATTACGTCAATATCCTTGTAAAAATTTTAATTACGTTAATATCCTTTACATTCTTAAAAATACACATACATATCCAAAATAATACTTTATCTATTTTTAATAATATTGTCTATTATATAAACTCAAATATAAAAATCAATTACTTTTCTACCCTTATTATCATCTTCATCAGACTTCAATATCTTGTTTTTATTCATGTTCTTTTCTCTTTCCCCTTCGATGGCTGGACTCTTCTCGTGAATGAAGCACATTAATTAAGTACTAGAATTATTTTTAATTGGGTTTGATTATTATATAGTCTCAATTGTTGCTAGTTTTGTATTAAAGTTTTTTCCTTCACACAATACCTCAAATTCAGATTGAAAATCATAGGGGTACCTGACGAGTTTTCAAACAAATTTTAAAATATTTGATTAATGTACCCATTCTTGTGGTTATGATCCAATATACTTTTTTTTATTAAAAGAATCTGCAACTGATTTTTCTGCAAGGCTCGTGTTTAATATAACTTTAAAATTTGGATTATCTTGTCTCATTCTATAAACCAACGATTTTACTCTTTGATAAAGTAATTTATATTTATGTGCATTGCAACCAATTCAAAAAAAAGGAGGGATAGGTTCAATGAATTAAAAGAAGAAGGCCAAAAATGAAAGCATTGAGATATTAGTTTTCGTTGGGTTAGAGTATAAGGGTATAAACGTAATTGACTTTTTTGTTTATAATTTATAAAAGTGTAAAAAATATCAAAATCAATTAAATTGGTATTTTGGATATTTTTGAGTATTTTTAAGTTTTTAAAGGATATTGATGTAATTTGAAATTTTACAAGGATATTAATGTAATTACAAAGTTTTCTAAGGACATAGACGAAATTCTCCCTTTATTTTAATATCTTGTAAACTTCATTTAGTGAATATGATTAATACAATTTTCAGTATTCCTTCTGATTTCTACATGATACTAGAGCAATAATTATTCGAATATATGTGTTAACTTGGATCCGACATGTTTCCGTCAACAATTTCATTGGGTTATGAAATTAAAAGGTAAACGTACATGTTAGCGGAATACGTTGAAATTGATTAGAATAGGGCTTGGTTATTAATTGTTGTTACTAATGTGATCGGTGATTATTAAATCTCGATTTAATTATTTGATTATAAAATATGCATGATGTAGTTAGTCGGTTTCGTTGTTCGGCTAAAAAAAAGAAAAAGAAATGCAAGATCGATGATGGCAAAGAAGTTTGCTACATATACAGACATACATAATCAATTTTTTTTTAAGTTAGTAATAACCCGTAAACATCTAATAAGCTACGGTGCTTGACTACCGGCACCCAAAATACAACCTATTCCCTCTAACCATTGAAATTAAAAATTATACCAAATATGATATCTTGATTGAAATTAAATTTTACAAAAAAATATAATTTAAAATTTTGATATGTACATTCAAAATAATGTAATTTCTGACATATCTATACCACATATAAAAAGTAAATACATTTGCATCAGACTTAAAAAATTAAAAAAATATTGCACATTCAAATTAACTCTACTATACACCGTCTTCGCTATGCCCGAATATTCGTATAGTTTGTTTGAAGCCATAAATTATGAAACTTAATTATGTAAATTCTAACATGCATTTTCTCTCTTACATATTTAAAGTCAACAATAAATGCAGCAATAAATATAGGCATATCAAATTTTATTTCATTTCTCATATAAATATGTTTCATCACACATTCATTTATCATTCATAAACAAAACGAGTACCAATATGAAAAGATCCTCGATTTACACTGCATTTCTCTTGCTTCTTGTTGTCATAGGTAATATTTGTTTCCTTACTTCTGAATCATTATTTTTTAAATTTTAATTTCATAGAAATCAATGTGATTTTACATTTTGGGAATACATTGTCCAAGTTATAACTTCTTGTCCATTAATACTAGCTAACTTATGTGTTTACTTTGAATTTTGCAGGTATGGAGTTGGTGGTATCCCTACCAGGAGTATGCACTGACACAAACTTTTTACCCATATGTACCAAAGACTTATGTGTGCGTCTTTGTGTAGTAAAATATGGATGGCGATCTTATGGAGAATGCAAAAACCCACTCATTTGTCGTTGTCATTTTGATTGTCCAGCAAAGAATGGAAAAACTAAACCTAACTTACCATACCCTCCACACACTAAAAACCTCAAAGCTTAAAGTTTAATATTGGATAATGAACTGCATTCGCGTGATGAATGTGTCATTTAGTTTAATTTTATTATATTTAGTGAAATTTTATTCAAAATTTTCGCTAAGATAATCTTTTCTATTGTGTTTGATTGTTGAATGCATAACATTATTGTCAAGTTACAAATTAATATTTTGAGTGCAATTCTATATTTACATTTATCAAGCTTATAGTTAAGTATACCTTCTTATCTTAATCGCGAAAGAGGCGTTTACATATTTTTCAAAAGGATTGAAATCCTATCATGGTTAATTTTCTCACGTTCTTTTAATGTTAGTGACATTATGAGATGAACTAAAATAATGGGTCTTTTGTTTTAGTAAGTGATGGTCCTATTTTTTTTTTTTTTTTTTTTTTTTTTAATTGATTTAATATGAGAGAGGTTAATTTAAGAGGATACTTATCCATCTAAAAAATATGAAAGGTATCTTATTTGCAAAATAGCACTACATTTATGGGAGTTTGCACATTTGTCCTCAAATGGTCAAGAAAAAAGACATATGTTCGTTTGGGTGATTAATTGGACATAAATGTTATTTTACCTATACAAAGATTGTGTATTTATAATCTTAAATAGCCAACTTTTTCACGTGAATTTCTTAGAATTGATTATATATAGCATAATAATTCAATTTACTACATATTAGAAAGAATTTTATATCATTTTATGGTATGTAATGACCAGTCAAAGAAAAATGATGAAGACGGACGAAACGTATGAAAACGAACGAAAATAGACGAAAATGTATGAATATAGGCGAATACGTAAGAAAACGGACGAAAATAGATGAAAATGTATGAAAGCGGACGAAAATGTATGAAAGCGAATTAAAAAACATGAATTAAAATAATAATAATAAAAAAAACGCGAATTAAAAAAAAAGTAAATTTAAACAAAAAAAAAACGTGAATAAAAAAATGTGAATAAAAAAGAAAGACAAAAATATAAGAAAAAAACATAGACTTATGTTTATATTTAAATCTTAGGTTAATACTCACCATTAGATCAAACTAGATGGATTGTGATGATTTGTCCCTTGGTAAGCATGAATTTATGGGTAAACAAAATAAAGTGACTCATGTTCGTAAAAACTACTTAAACTTTTATATTTCTAAGGAAACATGGTTATATTTAGATTAGTAATTACAAAGAAACTAATGGAATTTATGTAATAGTTATTTGTTACATGTCTCTTAAAGACTAGCTGATTAGTTTTAGACTTTTAGCCTCTATAAGTATAGTACTTAATTTATGACAAACGAAAATGTAAAGCTAAATTTAAATGAAAGTTACTGCACTAATTATTTTACAAAAATTATGTGGGAAACGGTGTACACTTTTATTAATCTAATCAGATTATAATAATAATAATTAACAGAATATAAATAACAGAAAATTAGAAGCAGACATAAAGGGGTAGAAGCAGAGGACATATACTATGAACGATAAGTAAATAAAGCAGTAAAGGTCGTGGAACGAGGCTCGTGTTAAACACGATTCCCTTAAAACAGATTCGTCGTCTGTTTACAACGGTACAACGTCCAAAGCTGTTGTACAGCCGGACTAGACACACTTGCCTGAAAGATCACTGAAGCTCTGCGTATTTCTGATCGATGGATTGCTGGAAATCGTATGCTAAGAGTTATGTTTTTCTGAATGAATGAAAACTGAATAAGGTAGGCTATATTTATATTGAAGACCCGACTTGTTCTTCAATATTAAATTTAAGCCGAAAATTGACAAATCAGTTATACGTAAATTAGATTTTCATATCTTCAGTTATAAGTTTTTAAGCTGCATCCGTGTCCGCATGTCCCGCGGGCTCGCATGAGTTCAAAACCTTCGAACCCATTTTGGCCTAAAAATCTTGAAATATGCACACTCTGCGCACGCACGTAAGTGTTGGACTAAAACCAACAAATCAATTTTAAGGTCAATATCAAGATTTCTATATAAACACCTTCCCACTTCATCTTCTAGGCGATGTGGGATGTGTTGTTTTTCCCAAATTTTGTGTTCCAAGTGTCTTACTTTGAGACACGATATCTCATTGATATTAACTCCATTTTAGACACTCTTTAGCTCGTTGCGAAGCTCTAGTAAAAAAGAATACAAAGACACCAAGAAATATATATATATATATATATATATATATATATATATATATATATATATATATATATATATATATATAGGTTTGGGTTAAATGAAAAGTTTCTTAAAAATGAAAAGAATAAGAAGGCATGTGGAGGTGACATGTGTCACCTTTGCCATATCATCATGCCACATCACCATACCCCACCCCCACCCCCCCCCCCTCCGCCGAAAAAAAATTCCCGCCAAAAAAATTTTTTTAAGGCAAAAAAAAAATTTTCTCGCCAATTTTTTTTACTGCATCATAATTATAAAGTTACTGCATCACAATCATGATTTTAGTGTATTAAGGTTATAAATTACTGCATCACAGTTATAAAGTTACTGCATCACAATCATGATTTTAGTGTATTAAGGTTATAACCTTGATTTTAGTACATCATAGTTGATGCACGTAACTATTAACTATGATGCAGTAACTTATTATAAAGATGCACCAAAACTTATCAGTGCATTAAGGTTATAAGTTACTGCATTACGGTTATAAAGTTACTGAATCATAATCATGATTTTAGTGCATTAAGATTATAAGTTACTGCATCACAATTATGATTGTGATGCAGTATTTTTATAACTGTGATGCAGTAATAAATTTTGGCAGGATTTTTTTTTTTTGAGCAAAAAAATTTTTTTTTTGGCGGGATTTTTTTTTTGCGCGGGGGGGGGGGGGGGGGGGGGGGTGACACATGTCACATGACATGGCATGGTGATGTGGCAAAGGTGACACATGTCACCTCCACATGCCTACTCTGTTTTTTTTACGTTTTCGTCAGTTTTTTTTTTACATTTTCGTTCATTTTCTTACGTTTTCGTCTATTTTTTTACGTTTTCGTCCGTTTTCTTACATTTTCGTCTGTTTTTTTTTTTACGTTTTCGTCCGTTTTCTTACGTTTTCGTCTGTTTACTTACGTTTTACTCTGTTTTTTTACGTTTTCATCGGTTTTTTTACGTTTTCGTCCGTTTTAAAATGTAAGAAAACGTAAAAAAACAGACATTTTAAAACGTAAAAAAACAGACGAAAACGTAATAAAACAGACGAAAACGTAAAAAAAACGTCTGTTTTCGTATGTTTTCTTACGTTTTCGTCCGTCTTTTTATGTTTTCTTCCTTTTTTCTTACTTTTTACTCTGTTTTTTACGTGTTCGTCTGTTTTTTTACGTTTTCGTCCGTTTTATTACGTTTTCGTCTGTTTTTTTACGTTTTCGTCCGTTTTCTTATGTTTTAAAACGTAAGAAAACGTAAAAAAAACAGACGTTTTAAAACGTAAAAAAACAGACAAAAACGTAATAAACAGACGAAAACGTAAAAAAAACGTCTGTTTTCGTCCTTTTTCTTACGTTTTAAAACGTCTGTTTTCTTACGAAAACGTAATAAAACGGACGAAAACGTAAGAAAAAAGGAAGAAAACATAAAAAGACGGACGAAAACGTAAGAAACACACAAAAACGTAAGAAAACGGATGAAAACGTAAGAAAACAGACGAAAACGTAAAAAAAACAGACGAAAACGTAAGAAAACGGACGAAAACATAAAAAAATAGACGAAAACGTAAGAAAATGAACGAAAATGTAAAAAAAACTGACGAAAATGTAAAAAAACAGAGTAAATCGTAAGAAAAACAGACAAAACGTAAGAAAATGGATGAAAACGTAAAAAAATGACGAAAACGTAAAAAAACAGAGTAAAACGGAAGAAAACGTATTAAAACGGAAAAAAATGTATAAAAACGGATGAAAACGGAAGAAAACGGACGAAAACGTAAAAAAACGGAGTAAAGCGTAAAAAAAAGGATGAAAACATAAAAAAATGGACAAAAAGTGTAAACTACACCGTTCGTCCTTATGGTGTTGAAATGACGATTATACCCTCAGGTTAACAAGACTTAACGACCGTTAGTGGGCTCCGTTAGAGGGAGGGGCTAATGGCGCATAACGTTTGCCACTTAAGGATGGACGGTGCAACTTTTTTGGTCAAAGGACGAACTCCTGCGGTCAACGCAAACTACAAGGACGAACGGTGTAATTTACTCTTGTTATTATTATAATCTGATTAGATTAATAAAAGTGTCACCGTTTCCTACATCATTTTCGTAAAGTAATTATTGCAGTAACTTTCATTTAAATTTAGCTTTACATTTCCGTTTGTCATAAATTAAGTACTATACTTATAGAGGCTAAAAGTCTAAAACTAATCAGCTAGTCTTTAAGAGACATGTAACAAATAACTATTACATAAATTACATTAGTTTCTTTGTAGTTACTAATCTAAATATAACCATGTTTCCTTAGAAATATAAAAGTTTAAGTAGTTTTTACGAACATGAGTCACTTTATTTTGCATACCCATAAATTCATGCTTATCAAGGTACACATCCTCACTATTCATCTTTTTTTCTTATCTTTTTGTCTTTCTTTTTATTCACATTTTTTTTTATTCACGTTTTTTTGTTTAAATTCACGTTTTTTTTAATTCGCGTTATTATTATTATTATTATTATTATTATTATTATTATTATTATTATTATTATTATTATTATTATTATTATTATTAAACATCACTTTATTAAAAACTCAAAGGATTTATTATTATTATTATTATTATTATTATTATTATTATTATTATTATTATTATTATTATTATTCACGTTTTTTTTAATCCGCTTTTTTTTTCTTCGCTTTCATACGTTTTCGTCCGCTTTCATACGTTTTCGTCCGCTTTCATACGTTTTCATCTGTTTTCGTCCGTTTTCTTACGTTTTCGCTTGCTTTCATACGTTTTCGTTCGTTTTCATACGTTTCGTCCGTCTTCATCATTTTTCTTTCGTTTTCGTCCATTTTTCATATGCTTTCATACTTAGGTTTATCTTTAAATCTTAGGTTAATCCTCACCATTAGATCAAACTAGATGGATTGTGAGAATTTTTCACTTAGTAAGCACCAAAATAAGAATAAGCATTTTAAAATTCCTCTTACAAACATATCCATATAATTCTTTGATTGGTCATTACATACAGTAAAATGATACCACTACTACAATTGGATGGACGGGCGAGGAGCTTTTCGCCAGGGACACAATGTCCCCGGCGAAAGTCACTAAACGACAAAATAAAATCTGACGTGGCACATGAATTCGCTGACTTGTTGTAAAAATTTCAACGCACACTTTCCGAGGAGACATGTCCCCGACAAAAGTTAACTGGATTTTGACCGGATAGTCAAAATTCAACGCAATCTTTCTCCGGGGACGCGTCCCCGCTGAAAGTATATTTTACGTTCACCAAAGTTTGACCAAAAGTCCAAAGCATGTTAATTGTACGCGGGAAAATTCCCGCCAAACCTTTCCCCGGGGACTTGTCCCCGGCAAAAATGATATTTTAAAAAAATAAACTTTATTGCAACTATTAATACATAACTAAAACCCCGATGCTTGAAATAACATAAATAACCCAATCGTCAATATATCTCTTTACTCGAGTTCTTGATACGTTTGGGTCAAAAATTTACATGATAATATTCTTTTTAGCAAAAACTATTATATTGTAACATATCTAAACATATAATAAAAAGTTGATCAAATATTTAAACAAGTTACTACCTTGAGCATAGAGTTGCCATTGATGTCTAGTTCTTTTTCCAACAGGCAAGTTAAAAAATTCCATTATGATCAAACAATGTTGTTTAAAAGTTTAAATTTTTTGAAGTTTTGTTTTGTGATGATCATATGAAATGAACTGTTTTTGAATGAAGAATATGAAGCATCAGTGTCAAGTGTGTGTTTTCTTGGTGTAATAAGTATGTGAGAGATATATGAGTTATAGCGGGTTTTTAATTGATGTGATTTTTTTGTTATCATTCCAAAAAAATTTTCATTACTTTTTTTAGTTTGGTTAGTAATGTGTAGTGGTGCAAGTTGAGCTTGTTAATATTGAAACAACAAAATTTACCGTCTTTTAACTTGTTTATTAATGTAAACTCTTTTGTTTACGGAATTACCAAAGTTTTATTCCCCGCCCTACAATTTTTAACTTTTAAAAAACTTGAGTTTGAGTAAAACTCTTCTGTTCACGAACATGGTAATCATGACAAAGTACTCACAAATATAGAGAACGAGTTGGCCATATCACCTATACTCGGTCGTTTAACATGATACGTATACCATAGCACATATAGTTGGTCGTTTAACATGATACGTATACCATAGCACCTATACTTGGTCGTTTAACATGATACGTATACCATAGCACCTATAGTTGATCATTTAACATGATACGTATACCATAGCACCTATACTCGGTCGTTTAACATGATACGTATACCATAGCACCTACACTCGGTCGTTTAACATGATACGTATACCATAGCACCTATAGTTGGTCGTTTAACACGATACGTATACCATAGCACCTATACTTGGTCGTTTAACATGATACGTATACCATAGCACCTATAGTTGATCGTTTAACATGATACGTATACCATAGCACCTATACTCGGTCGTTTAACATGATACGTATACCATAGCACCTATACTCGGTCGTTTAACATGAGACGTATACCATAGCATCTATACTCGGTCGTTTAACATGATATGTATACTATAGCACCTATACTCGGTCGTTTAACATGATACGTATACCATAGCACCTATACTTGGTCGTTTAACATGATACGTATACCATAGCACCTATAGTCGGTCGTTTAACATGATACATATACCATAGCACCTAAACTTGGTCGGTTAACATGATACGTATACCATAACACCTATACTCGATCGTTTAACATGATACGTATACCATAGCACCTATAGTTGGTCGTTTAACATGATACGTATACCATAGCACCTATACTTGGTCGTTTAACATGATACGTATACCATAGCACCTATAGTTGGTCGTTGATACGCTCAGATTGTGCATGTTTTTAGTAGCGTTATGTGTACTTTTATATCTGTTATTTGGTTATATTTGCGTGATTATAGTACTTAATCGTATCTAGAGATGTTTGTCTAGTGTTTATAACCAAGTGCAGGGAAATGGAGGAAAAAGAAGAAATATTCAGCTAAGCGAAGATTCCCATTTCAACAAGACTAAATCAGTATCTCAAGGCCTTTTGAAGACCTCAGTGATTGAAGAATCAAGTTCTACAAAGTAAGTGAAGAAAGATCAAGTTTTTGTATCTCAGAAGATCCAACCGGATCCGGTTACACTTGCAACCAGATCGGTTGGAATTCGGTCAGAATCAGTGTTTTTACCATCGCCAACCGATCGGTCGCAATCCGCAACCGGATCGGTCGGCTTGTTGTTATTGAAGACCAGCCGGATCGGTTGGTCGTATGACCGATCCGGTTGGAGAAGCTACAGTTGCCAAATCTTCATCACTAAGCTTCCCCTTTGCATCCAAACTATTCTAGGTCCTTCTCTTGGTGTATTCTAGTCCCTTCCTCACTCCTTGATGGCCAAGTTCAGCATTTAATACCCTAGGCCTTGGGATTAGTATAAATAGAGGCTAATTGTGAGCATTAGAGACATCAACCTATAATACAAATCTCTCTACTCATCAAACAAAGCCTTAAGCTCTTAAAATTCGTCCTTAGAAGTCCAGAGAAGTTTGGAGATCCAGAAGTTTACCATTTGGAGGCCAAAACACCTAGAAGTCTACCTCAATCCTTTGGGAATCATCACTATATCATTTGTAATCTTATTCCAAACATTGTAAGACTTTCAATCATGTTTTCTAATGTTCAAAGTTCTGAGTTTATGTTTATGTTTGCTATGAGTGGCTAATTTCTTTATACACTTGCTTAAATGATGTTGATTATCAGATGATTAGTTAGTGGTTGTGTTAACATGCTTTAATTCAATTTCAAGTTGATTCTAAGATCCAATTGTGCTAAAGTTTCATAGTGACATTTGTTAATCAAGTTTGGCTAATTGACAATAATCGTTGGGGTCGAAAGAACTTCGTGTTATTCAACTAGTCATAATCATTTTGTCTATGGATGATTGTTTTTACCCATTATTCTTGATTATACAAAGTAACTAAGGTGTGGTTGTAATAGAAACGCTTTTTGATTATCGAATTGGATTGGTTGGAAACATCTAAATGGTCGTAAGATTAGTTGTTGAGAATCAATTGTATCCTTTTGTCTATGATCGGTTACCTTTTGTATTGACCATTTCTTAAGCAATTTGATGAACAAGTGGATGTTTTTTTGTTTAAGTTTATGTATATAAACTTATGAAACTTGAATTGATCTTGAATTGATTGGTTAAACTTAATGCTCGTTTTTTGATAAACTAAACTCTTGATCAAAGTTTGACTTGTAAGAACAATAGATTAGTACACCAACTAAATATCACAACCAACATGTTAAGAGGTTAACACAATTACATTAATCTATGATATGAAACTAGTTTAAACAAATGTAGTTTTTAATCATCTGAATTTCATTATATCTATTTGCTTTGTTATATGTTTTGGATAGACTCCGTTAATTCAAACTTGTGTTTAGATTCACTCAAATCCATGCGAACGATCCCGACTTACCTTCATAATCTTGCTATAACGGACGAGTATACTTGCTCGTATGTGTTATTGGTAATATTGGTAATTCACCTTTTATAAATTTAAAACTTGCACCAACCGGGCACATCAAGTTTTTGGCGCCGCTGCCGGGGATTTGATTGTGTTTCAACAAGTTTTTGAATTTCCCAAAGTCGATTCAACCCAAAAAAATATATATATTTTTTTTTCTCAGAAACCTTAACCGGATTCGGTTGCCCCTCAACCGAATCGGTTACGAGTTTGTCCATCAATCATTTAGTCTAACCGATCGGTCGCATCCCGCAACCGATCCGGTTACCTTCTCTGACCTATAGAAACCGTTTTCGTTGTTTGTCCGTGTGTTTAGATATTGCCTGAATGCTCTAGGTCATTGTATGAACACTCGACCAGTGGGAATAGAACCAATTACCCCTCTTACCAACCCCGAACGTTTGATTCGAAGAAGAAGGAGAACACTTTTCATACCATTGGAAAATCGTGTACCAAGAGTACCAAACCCACCATTTGATAACCTCATAGAAGCCAAAGTTGTTTACAACCCTTTCACCAATTTACCTTTTCCCATGGCGGACGATCAACCCATATGGGGAACCAACCGAACCGTAGCACCAACCCCCGAAAGTGCTATTGTTGCTATTAACCTTGGTGACAACTTCACCGTGAAGGGACATCACCTTTCTATGATCAAAGACCGACAATTCGATGGCCGTGCGCGGGCCGATCCGCATAAGCAGATTGCCGAATTCATCGAAATTTGCGGCATGTTTCGTTATGGCGACACCGATGTCAATGCCATCAAACTCAAACTTTTCCCATCATCACTCGCCGGAGATGCTAAAGTATGGTACAATGAATTAACACCAGGAATCATCAATACTTGGGAGGAGATGAGGCAAGCTTTTGTGAGCCGATTCTTTCCACCTGCCATGTTTGATCGATTAATGAGAGAAATTCGTGCTTTCAACCAAAACCCAAACGAATCACTTGTCGAAGCTTGGCTTCGAATGAAAGATTTGGTTCATAGTTGTCATGGACATGGATTATCAAAAGGAACCATTATCCAAATCTTTTACCATGGACTAGATGAAATCTCTCAAGGCATCCTTGATGCTGGAGGAATTTTTCTCTATAAGACTCCCAACGATGCACATCAATTGCTCGAAGATCGAGTACTTCTCAAACTTGATTGGTCCAAAGATTCCAAAACCAAACCTCCCCGAAAACCGTTGCTTTTGTCGAAAACACCGATACCTCTAAACTCATGGAGAAGATGGAAGCGTTAACCTCAAAAATCGACTCGCATAACAAAGATATCAAAGATGAAATGAAAGAAATGCGAGACGGATGCAACAATTGTGGAGGAAATCATCCATCGTCCGAGTGCGACGATAAACCTATGGGTGGACCGAAGGAAGGAGAAGCAAGTTATGCTCAAGGAGGATACCGTGGAGGAGGATATCGTAGTAATTATTACGGTCGAAATTCTGGAAATTGGCAAGATCGCCGACCAAGGGATGACAACCGTGATTCTCAACCACGAACTGACGATCCACCACCACAAAATCCCGACAAAAAGACAGAAGAAACCGAATTCGAAAAAACCATGAGAGAATTCGTTGCTGGACAAAAATCCGCAAATGATTTTATCAAAAATCAATTTTTCAATCTCAAAGCCAAAGTTGAGCAAGGACAGAAAAATCATCAAGCATATATCCAAGATCTTGAAAACAAGCTTGGCAGACTTTCTGACCAACATTCCTCTAGACCATCTGGTTCATTGCCAAGTAACACTCAATCCAACCCAAAACCATCAAATGATAAGACGTATCGTCCACCCCAAACAAGAAATGAACATATCAATGCTGTTTTCACAAGAAGTGGTCTCTCGTACGATCCACCACCTAATCCTAATGCTCCTGTCACCATTGATAGTGAGGATGAAAACGAAGAACCAAACACAACTCAAACCACCAAACAGAAAAACACTCCATCCGTCAAGGTGTATACACCAAAAATTCCTTATCCTCAACGCCTAAAGAAGGAGAAGATGGAAGAACGTTATAAGAAGTTTATCGAAATAATCAAAGAGGTTAGACTCAATGTTCCTCTCGTTGATGTTATAGCCGGAATGCCCAATTACGGGAAATTTTTGAAAGAACTTCTTAATAACAAAAGAAAGCTTGAGCAAATTTCAGCAGCTTTTCTTAACGAAGAATGCTCAGCTATAGTTCAAAACAAAATCCCACCAAAGCTCGGAGATCCTGGGAGCTTTCTTATTCCATGTACTTTCGGGAATAATGTTAAATGCAATGCTTTGGCCGATCTTGGCGCAAGTATCAATTTGATGCCTTATTCACTCTATTCCAAGTTGTGCAACTAGAGCTTGAAACCAACAAAAATGAGCATCCGATTGGCAAATCATTCCTATCAATATCCTGTGGGAATCGCTGAGAATATGCTTGTTCAAGTCGGTAAATTCATTTTTCCCCGTGGACTTTGTAATCTTGGAAATGGAAGAAGATAGTAAAGTCCCACTCATTCTAGGAAGACCTTTCCTAAATACCGCCAATGCAATCATCAAAGTAAAAGGAAAAGAACTCAACCTTGGAGTTGGGGAAGATCGAATCACTTTTCTTATCGATAAAGCAATGCGCTACCCACATTCCAGTGATGACACTTGTTTTAACGTCGATGTTATTGATGAAGTCACTGATGAGGAGTTAGATGCATTACTGAACGAATCCGATCCATTCATGACTACTTCCGAAAAAATCAATGAAACAGATTTTGATAAAGAATTTAATGATTTCATGAAAGTAGAATTCGAAGGAGAGAACTCAGAAGAAGAAGAAATAGAGGAAGAGGAAGAAAATTTCGAAGAAATAACTTTCAATGACAAGATGCGAATTAAATCCTCTATCGAAGAACCACCCACAGATCTCGAACTCAAACCTCTCCCAGATCATCTTGAATATGCTTATCTGGAAGAAAACTCTCTTCTTCCAGTAGTCATATCTTCGTTGCTCGAGGATAATGAGAAAGAAAGTTTAGTTTCTGTCCTCAAAAATCACAAACAAGCTTTTGCTTGGAAAACATCTGATATCCCAGGAATTAGTCCTAATTTTTGCAAACACAAAATCAATTTTGAAGAAGGGATTAAACCTGTGGTAGAACGTCAACGTCGACTCAATCCCAACATGAAAGAAGTTGTTAAAAAGGAAATCATAAAACTTCTTGATGCTGGAATCATTTACCCAGTTGAGGATAGCCCTTGGATAAGTCCTGTACACTGTGTTCCCAAGAAAGGAGGAATGACGGTTGTAACTAATGAGCGAAATGAACTAGTTCCAACTAGAACTGTCACTGGTTGGCGCGTTTGTATTGACTATCGTAAGTTAAACAAAGCCACCAGAAAGGATCACTTTCCGCTCCCATTCATGGATCAAATGCTTGAAAGACTAGCAGGAAATAAATTCTTTTGTTTCCTCGACGGATTTTCAGGATATTTCCAAATTCCCATCGATCCTAATGATCAAGAAAAGACCACCTTTACTTGTCCTTTTGGAACCTACGCATATCGGCGTATGCCTTTTGGTCTTTGCAATGCACCCGCGACTTTTCAAAGATGTATGATCGCCATATTCCAAGACATGCTAGAAACCTCCATGGAAGTTTTCATGGATGATTTTTCAGTCTTTGGAGATTCATTTGAAGCTTGTCTTTCAAATCTCGATAAAATGCTCGAAAGATGCGAAGCTGCACATCTTGTTCTCAACTGGGAGAAATGCCACTTTATGGTAACCGAAGGAATTGTGCTTGGCCACAAAATCTCCAGTGCCGGAATGGAAGTAGACAAAGCAAAGGTCGATGTAATCTCAAAACTTCCACCACCAACTAACGTCAAATCCGTTAGAAGTTTTTTAGGACATGCTGGTTTTTACTGCCGATTCATCAAAGATTTTTCCAAAATATCTAGCCCAATGACGAAACTTCTTGAGAAAGAATCTATCTTTGACTTCAATGCTGATTGCATAAAAGCTTTCGAAACACTGAAATCTCAACTTACTAGTGCTTCGATCATGGTCTCACCTAATTGGTCACTACCCTTCGAACTTATGTGCGACGCAAGCGATTTTGCTGTTGGAGTCGTCCTAGGTCAACGCGAAGGAAAACATTTTCGGCCTATATATTTTGCTAGCAAGACACTGAATAGTGCCCAGCAAAATTATACCGTCACCGAAAAAGAATTACTGGCCGTCGTTTTTGCATTCGACAAATTCAGATCATATCTTGTGCTCTCAAAAACAGTCGTTTTTACCGATCATTCAGCGCTCAAATATCGTCTTATTCGATGGATTTTACTACTTCAATAATTTGACATCGAAATCAAAGATAAGAAAGGAGCAGAGAATCTTGCTGCTGATCACTTATCTCGCCTCGAAAATCCCAATCTTGAGGAATTAAAAGAATAAGAAATCGATGATTATTTTCCCGATGAAACTCTCATGACCATCGATGAAACTGACGATCCTTGGTTTGCTGACTTTGCGAATTACCTCGCCGGAGGAATTCTCAGAAAAGGTCTAACTCATGCTCAAAGAAGCAAATTCTTTTCGGAACTCAAATACTACTTTTGGGAAGAGCCATATCTTTTCAAAATGTGTCCCGATGGGATGATCCGAAGATGTATTTTTGGTTCCGAAACCCGAAAAATTCTTGACGAATGTCATCATGGCCCAACTGGGGGACATTATGGTCCTTCCACCACAACTAAGAAAGTTTTTGATGATGGATTCTATTGGCCAACAATATTCAAAGAAGCACACACACTTGTTCAAAATTGTGACGCTTGTCAAAGAACAACCAATCTCTCTCGGAGAGATGAAATGCCATTAACAAGCATTCAAGTGTGTGAAATATTCGATATTTGGGGAATAGATTTCATGGGACCCTTCCCTAAATCCCACAAATTCGAATACATTCTCGTTGCTATAGATTATGTGTCCAAATGGGCAGAAGCTGAAGCTTTACCAACAAACGATGCTCGTGTCGTCGTTAATTTTCTCAAAAAGCTTTTCGCTCGTTATGGAATTCCCAAAGCACTCATAAGCGATCGAGGAACTCATTTTTGCAATCAACAAATGGAGAAAACCATGAAAAGATATGGAGTTCATCATCGATTTGCGACTGCTTATCATCCACAAACCAGTGGTCAAGTCGAAAATACCAACAGAGCTCTCAAAAGAATACTGGAAAAGACAGTAAAGGACAATCCTTCATTATGGGCAAGAAAACTTGACGAAGCTCTGTGGGCATTTCGTACGGCTTATAAAACACCAATTGGCACAACTCCTTACAGACTCTTGTATGGGAAGACTTGTCATTTGCCGTTCGAAGTTGAACATCGTGCTTATTGGGCGCTCAGACATTGTAACACCGATCTCAAAATAGCTGGAGAGAAAAGATTTCTGCAATTGCACGAACTCGATGAATTAAGACTCCAAGCTTATGAAAACTCCAAACTGTATAAAGCCAGAACAAAAGCTTATCATGATAAAAAGCTACGAATTTGAAAAGAATTCAAAGCCGGAGATAAAGTTATGCTTTTTAACATGAAATTCAAATTCAAAGCTCCTAAGTTACAACCAAAATGGTTTGGACCATATGTCGTTAAACATGGATATCCATCTGGGTATGTCGAACTCTATGACAAACAAGGTGGAAGTTTCATTGTTAATGGACACCGAATCAAATTATATTACGACAAGGAGCAAATGAAAGAAGTTTCAGTTGCGACAGTGTCCTGGAGACACCATGAGAATGAATTCGAAACTATCACCTTTGTAGCACCATTTCCAGGAAGAATCCCACAAACTGTTCCATGGAAACTGTCTGCTGAGTTCGTCTGGGATGATATTGAAGCTACTGGTGAAGAATTCATGTATATCCCCGAACTTTTTAAAATGTTCAAAGCTGCCCTTGCAGCTAACTAAATTCGGGAAGATTCGAGTCAGGCTGAGGACTCGGTAATAAATCAAGCGCTTCTCGGGAGGCAACCCGTATGTTTCAGATTTGATTTTCTGTGGTCACTCCCCAAAGTTTAAACCTTTGGTTGAACTTAAGTGTGGGGGGGGGGGGTGCCATCCTTTTAATAAAACATTTTGTTTGTTTATAAGATTGTGTGCAGGTGATGATTTCTCCAGTGGACGCTAGGAATGAAGAAAGATTTTAAGCTGATAAACTCGTTGACATATCTAGTTTCATCTCTATTTTCCCTATTTCTATACTTTGAAGTTCGTTTTTCATTGAGGACAATGTCTAACTTAAGTGTGGGGGGGGGGGGGGGGGTGAATAGGAATAATTAGAGTTTTCATGCTTAAATTTGAAATTTTATTTGCCCTTGTGATCTAGTTGTTTTCACACTTTTAGGATTATCTATTAGAATAACTGGATCATTCCACTGGTAAATCTGGTAATATTTGAAACTTCGAGATGTGTTCCGATTACTATTGCAATCCATTCTAGGATCGATAAACATTTGCTAACACATATTATACCCTTTCCACTAAATTGTGAGGATTTGAGCCTATTTCTTATTAGCATACATCTTTTATGCTTAGATCTTTTGCTATGAGTGTGCCGGTGATTTTATTTATTCTAGAACTTGTGCTTGTAAATCATTACCAGACCGCAGTGAGATTGCATTCGTGCAATATAAGTGAATTCGTGTGATAAAGAGGCACCTTAGGATTTAACCCAAATGACCTTCCATTTTACATCTAATGATATATTAGCTAGCCACATTGGTTAGTTAACCACCCACATGGACCCATTTGTAGTGCTCATTTTTAGCACTAGATACCCCTAGTTACACCCTCTGAGCCATCCTTTTCATTTTTGCTTCACCCGGAAAATACAAAAAGATTTTACACTTTAAACCTTAGCCTACCACGTATCAATGTCTAAACGGTTGGTTGCTAGTCGCCTGGAAAGTGAAGATTGTTCAAATGATTATGAGTGCCACATCCTATGAGATTGATTGAGCCATACGTTATGTTGAGTTTATGTTTAAAAAAAATGAAAAAAAATAGCCAATGAGCTATGATCGAAGAATAATTGTCATGGCAAAGCGAAAAGATGTTGAAAGTGAAAAAGAAGAAAGCAAAGCTATAATCGTTTATTTGGTTCGTGGAATGTTTGGTAGCTAGCAACCTGGGTATTAGACTTGATTTCATTTTTATTTTAACACCAATTTCATAAACATTCCCATGCCTTATCCATACCCTTAACCCTTAGCCTATCATTATCACCCGAATAAAAGCTCTCTTTAGATATTTTTACTTGGTGCTCACGCCACGTCGGTGGAGTTTTGTTTCTTGTACAAGCTTATGGTAATAATCTAATCATGACTGAGCAATGAGTGTGATTTATCTTGTTACTCCACTAAAAATGAGTGATTGAGTGAATTATATTCCGTTATTTTTCGTGAGGTGTTTTGAAATGTTAATCATGCAAGAAAATCATTGGATATTGTCAAACATCTTGATGTTTCACATTTATAAAGCATAATTGATGAATCCTCTCTCGTATTTATACTTGGTTGATTTGCATCACATTTTTCATAATCACGATCTTGTACCAGTGGATGTTTTTCCTAGATTTGCTTGAGGGCAAGCAAGGTTTAAGTGTGGGGGAATTTGATAACGCTCAGATTGTGCATGTTTTTAGTAGCGTTATGTGTACTTTTATATCTGTTATTTGGTTATATTTGCGTGATTATAGTACTTAATCGTATCTAGAGATGTTTGTCTAGTGTTTATAACCAAGTGCAGGGAAATGGAGGAAAAAGAAGAAATATTCAGCTAAGCGAAGATTCCCATTTCAACAAGACTAAATCAGTATCTCAAGGCCTTTTGAAGACCTCAGTGATTGAAGAATCAAGTTCTATAAAGTAAGTGAAGAAAGATCAAGTTTTTGTATCTCAGAAGATCCAACCGGATCCGGTTACACTTGCAACCGGATCGGTTGGAATTCGGTCAGAATCAGTGTTTTTACCATCGCCAACCGATCGGTCGCAACCCGCAACCGGATCGGTCGGCTTGTTGTTATTGAAGACCAGCCGGATCGGTTGGTCGTATGACCGATCCGGTTGGAGAAGCTGCAGTTGCCAAATCTTCATCACTAAGCTTCCCCTTTGCATCCAAACAATTCTAGGTCCTTCTCTTGGTGTATTCTAGTCCCTTCCTCACTCCTTGATGGCCAAGTTCAGCATTTAATACCCTAGGCCTTTGAATTAGTATAAATAGAGGCTAATTGTGAGCATTAGAGACATCAACCTATAATACAAATCTCTCTACTCATCAAACAAAGCCTTAAGCTCTTAAAATTCGTCCTTAGAAGTCCAGAGAAGTTTGGAGATCCAGAAGTTCACCATTTGGAGGCCAAAACACCTAGAAGTCTTCCTCAATCCTTTGGGAATCATCACTATATCATTTGTAATCTTATTCCAAACATTGTAAGACTTTCAATCATGTTTTCTAATGTTCAAAGTTCTGAGTTTATGTTTATGTTTGCTATGAGTGGCTAGTTTCTTTATACATTTGCTTAAATGATGTTGATTATCAGATGATTAGTTAGTGGTTGTGTTAACATGCTTTAATTCAATTTCAAGTTGATTCTAAGATCTAATTGTGCTAAAGTTTCATAGTGACATTTGTTAATCAAGTTTGGCTAATTGACAATAATCGTTGGGGTCGAAAGAACTTCGTGTTATTCAACTAGTCATAATCATTTTGTCTATGGATGATTGTTTTTACCCATTATTCTTGATTATACAAAGTAACTAAGGTGTGGTTGTAATAGAAACGCTTTTTGATTATCGAACTGGATTGGTTGGAAACATCTAAATGGTCGTAAGATTAGTTGTTGAGAATCAATTGTAGCCTTTTGTCTATGATCGGTTACCTTTTGTATTGACCATTTCTTAAGCAATTTGATGAACAAGTGGATGTTTTTGTGTTTAAGTTTATGTATGTAAACTTATGAAACTTGAATTGATCTTGAATTGATTGGTTAAACTTAATGATTGTTTTTTTATAAACTAAACTCTTGATCAAAGTTTGACTTGTAAGAACAATAGATTAGTACACCAACTAATTATCACAACCAACATGTTAAGAGGTTAACACAATTACATTAATCTATGATATGAAACTAGTTTAAGCAAGTGTAGTTTTTAATCATCTGAATTTCATTATATCTATTTGCTTTGTTATATGTTTTGGATAGACTCCGTTAATTCAAACTTGTGTTTAGATTCACTCAAATCCCTGCGAACGATCCCAACTTACCTTCATAATCTTGCTATAACGGACGAGTATACTTGCTCGTATGTGTTATTGGTAATATTGGTAATTCACCTTTTATAAATTTAAAACTTGCACCAACCGGGCACATCAGTCGTTTAACATGATACGTATACCATAGCACCTATACTCGGTCGTTTAGCATGATACGTATACCATAGCACCTATACTCGGTCGTTTAACATGATACGTATACCATAGCACCTATAGTTGGTCGTTTAACATGATACGTATACCATAGCACCTATACTCGGCCGTTGAAACAGATAGTTAAACAAAGAAATGGTTAAAAGTTACAGTGTACCAAACGTTTTGTGGTTTACTGAGTACAACATTTGATCGTATAACAGAGGGCATTCATGGTGTCCAAGGTAACAACAATGGTAGTTCACCAAGAAGCTAAAAATAATGAACAATGGTAGTTCACAATTGATGTGTTATTAATTTTAATTTTTGACAATGATAATAAAGATTTTTTTCAATAAATATATTGATTAAAACACCCTTTGCCGGGGACATGTCCCTGGGAAAACTTTTTACGATTTGTTTATTTTCCCTCCCACCTTTTTACTTTATCCCGCCATAACCTTCCTCGGGGACTTGTCTCCGGTAAAAGTCTTGCTAGATGACAAATAACGATTTTCCCTGGGGACATGTCCCCGGCGAAAACTAATCGTGAAAATCACCTCAATTATTAACCTGATCTGCTTTTCACAAGTGAGATAAAAATATACCCACCAAACACGCAGCTGATCACCTGCACTTCATCTTCATTACCAAACACGTACCATAGCTGCTCCACTTGAGGTCTATCTTGCACATTCAAGTTAAGTTCTTTATCTTCTTGATCTTCTTGATTTTTATCTTGTATTCATAGTTTTTGGTTGTCATTTTGATTCATAAGACTAAGGTTAGACATAATGTCTTCTTTCTTTGGTCTCCTCTTGTTTTAATCTTTAGCTTTGACAGTACATTTGGGAGATAGAATACTTGTATGTGGTCGTGACTTTTTTTTTTTTTTTTTTTCCCGGTGGTATTGTACCAATTAGATGATTCACAAAGTGGCCTGTAAAATGATGTTTCGTGTGTGATTATGTCTCTCTATCAGGTTTGACTTACCTATTATATGTTATTCTGCCACTGTTTCAGTTTTAGTGTGTTCACATCCGAGCTGTAGTAGCCATCAACTCTCAGTTTGGTTCCTTATTCAGTAAACATCCTTAGCTTCATACCCCTGTTTCAGTTTCCTGTTTTGATGCAAGTGTCATACTTGTGTTATTTGATGTTAATAATCCAAGTTATGGTTGTTTATTGTTAGAAGATGTATAGCATTAACTATATTACTTTGTAATAACTTTTCGAGAAATTAGAAATAGATAACCCTCGTTGAAGATTAACCCTCGTTGTATAACTATATATATATCCTAAAATGATTAAAAAAAGTGAAGCATCAATGAAACATAAAACGTTCAAGAATATAGTTTTAATATGTGCTTTGCTTTTATACTTGTAGGAATATAGTGTCTACTGTCAGTCTGGAGTGCAAACCGCGACCACAGCCGAGACCAAAAGGTAAGATATGTCGTTGCGTATTTTAAATAGTTTAGGGTTTTAGGTAATGAGAACTATCCAAGCATCGGGTATCAAAAAGACCCTTTAAACCATTAGGGTTGAATTGGTCACTTTAACAATTAGGGTAGGAGAGTAGGATGGTGGATTTTGGGACCTAAACCAAGATCTTGGCAAGGTGTTGGGGTCCACCCCCTTTCATGTGCAATAGCACTTTAACTATGTTAATGGGATCATGTTGTTTCATCTGCTTGTGATACAAAAGATTTGATCATGTTTGCTTAAGACTTTTTGAACAACGTGTCTAGGGTTGAGGGTTGGTGAAAACATGAGAATGGTGTTAGTGTGTCTAGTTAAAGTGCTATTACACCATTTCCCGACAACATTTCATTCTGTTTCTTACAATGATCTTCCAAAAAAACTCACCAAATTCTCTCTTATATTATCAAACAATAAAAATGAAGTTAGCGGCGGTGACATGTGGCTTCTCTGATGGTTTACGGCGAGGAGGTACACGGTTTCTTGGTCCACAAGATACAGGAAAGTGTACATCCCATTTCTTGTTACGGTTTGTTATGGTTACCTGATGATGAGGGTTGAATCTTGAAGGGTAGAAAGGTGGTGCAAAAGGGTTTAGCTTGGTTTGAGAGTGTTTTTATTGTGTGTTTTTTGGTGAGAAACTCCATGAGTTTGTGTGAGAGAGAGAGGTCAGAGATGATAAGAAGAGGTATGAAATGGTGTGTAATGATAGAGATATAATGGTGACGAGAGATATGAAAGGGTTTGTGAGGGTGCCTCATTAACTCCACTTCACTCGCCATCACTATCATTACAAACCCTTTCATAATCTCCGACCCCTCTCTCTCACACACACATGGGGTTTCTCACCAAAAAACACACACTAAAAACATACACACAGTTATGAACTCTCAAAGCAGGGCTAAACCATATTGCACCACCTTTCTACCCTTCAAGATTCAACTCTCATCATTAGGTAACCATTACAAACCGTAACAAGAAATGGGCTGTACACTTTCCTGTATCTACTGGACCAAGAAACCGTGTACCTCCTCGCCGTAAACCATCAGAGAAGCCACGTGTCACCACCGCTAAGTTCATTTTTGTTGTTTGATAATATAAGAGAGAATTTGGTGAGTTTTTTGGAAGATCATTGTAAGAAACAGAATGAAATGTTGTCGGGAAATGGTGTAATATCACTTTAACTAGACACACTAACACCATTCTCATGTTTTCACCAACCCTCAACCCTAGACACATTGTTCAAAAAGTCGTAAGCAAACATGATCAAATCTTTTGTATCACAAGCAAAATAAACAACATGATCTCATTAACCTAGTTAAAGTGCTATTACACATGAAAGGGGGTGGACCCCCAACACCCTGCCAAGATCTTGGTTTAGGTCCCAAACTCCACCATCCTACCCTCCTTCCCTAATTGTTAAAATGACCAATTCAACCCTAATGGTTTAAAGGGTCTTTTTGATACTCGATGCTTGGATAGTTCTCATTACCTAAAACCCTAAACTATTTAAAATACGCAGGTTAAGCTTTGGACAAACCCGAAGAAGCAGAAGATATCGGAAGTCAACTGACAAAACCACCTGGCGAACACGAGTTCGAGCCTTATGTGTTAGGATATGTTTGTAGAGAATAACATGGTTAGGATTCTCGCTAAATGGATAATGTTAGGATATGTTTGCAGAGAATAACATGATTAGGATTCCCGCTAAATGGATTATATGTATAGTTTTGGACCATTTGCGTATAGTTAGCCTTATGTATAGTTTTGGACCATTGGCGATTTTGGAAACAAATTTTATGTTATCGATTGTGTTGTAGCGAATTTGCACCATTTGGTTATATATGATATTATGTTTAGCGATTTTGTGTTGTTGTAGCATAAAATAGGTTGAAAACAGGTTGTTACATTGTAGATTTTTTCCGGAAAAATTCCGGAAAAAAATCTGGAAATTACCCATTTTGCAGCAATTTTCTGCAACATGGGTCAAAGGCTTTCACCGGGGACATGTCCCCGGAAAAAGTGTCATAGATAATATTAGTTTTGCATGTTCCCCGAGGACATGTCCCCGGCGAAGCAGTTAAAGATAAACTTTAGTTACACTTTTCCCCGAGGACAGTCCACGGCAAAACAAAGTGCCACGTCGGACAGTTTGACCGGTGACAATTTGCTGCGGGACCCACGTGTCCCCGGTAAAGGTTGTAAATAGTCCCCGGGAAAGGTATTCCCGAGAAGGTGTTGCCGGGGAACTTTCGGCGGGGACATGTCCTCGGGGAAGGGTATTGCAGGGGACATGTCCCCGGCGAAAGGCCTGAAATTTCGCCTGCGAAAGCGACGAATGTTGTAGTGTACGAAATTCTTTTCTAATATGTAGTAAATTGAATTATTATGCCATATATAATAAATTTTAAGAAATTCACGTGAAAAAGTTGGCTATTTAAGATTATAAATACACAATCTTTGTATAGGTAAAATAACATTTATGTCCAATTAATCACCCAAACGAACATATGTCTTTTTTCTTGACCATTTGAAGACAAATGTGCATACTCCCATAAATGTAATGCTATTTTGCAAACAAGATACCTTTTTGCAAACAAGATACCTTTCATATTTTTTAGATGGATAAGTATCCTCTTAAATTAACCTCTCTCATATTAAATCAATTAAAAACAAAAAAAATTATAAAATAGGACCATCACTTACTAAAACAAAAGACCCATTATTTTAGTTCATCTCATAATGTCACTAACATTAAAAGAACATGAGAAAATTAAACATGATAGGATTTCAATCCTTTTGAAAAATATGTAGGCGCCTCTTTCGCGATTAAGATAAGAAGGTATACTTAACCATAAGCTTGATAAATGTAAATATAGAATTGCACTCAAAATATTAATTTGTAATTTGACAATAATATTATGCATTCAACAATCAAACACAATAGAAAAGACAATAGAAGAGATTATCTTAGCGAAAATTTTGAATAAAATTTCACTAAATATAATAAAATTAAACTAAATGACTCATTCATCACGCGAATGCAGTTCATTATCAAATATTAAACTTTAAGCTTTGGGGTTTTTAGTGTGTGGAGGGTATGGTAAGTTAGGTTTAGTTTTTCCATTCTTTGCTGGGCAATCAAAATGACAACGACAAATGAGTAGGTTTTTGCATTCTCCATAAGAACGCCATCCATATTTTACTACACAAAGACGTGCACATAAGTCTTTGGTACATATGGGTAAAAAGTTAGTGTCAGTGCATACTCCTGGTAGGGATACCACCAACTCCATACCTGCAAAATTCAAAGTAAACACATAAGTTAGCTAGTATTAATGGACATGAAGTTATAACTTGGACAATGTATTCCCAAAATGTAAAATCACATTGATTTCTATGAAATTAAAATTTAAAAAATAATGATTCAGAAGTAAGGAAACAAATATTACCTGTGACAACAAGAAGCAAGAGAAATGCAGTGTAAATCGAGGATCTTTTCATATTGGTACTCGCTTTGTTTATGAATGAAAAATGAATGTGTGATAAACATATTTATATGAGAAATGAAATAAAATTTGATATGCCTATATTTATTGTTGCATTTATTATTGACTTTAAATATGTAAGAGAGAAAATGCATGTTAGAATTTATACTACATATAATAGAGGAATGAATCTCTTTCCTCATGGTCTTAAAATTAAGACTTACAAAATAAAAAGCCTATTGTACAATACGCAATGCACTATTAATGATCTTTTTCATCAATCTTAATTTTAAGACTTACAAGACTTGAAGCTTAATGTACAAAATACAAAGCACTATTAATGTGGTCAAGATATTTAATGTAGTCAATTACTTAACTGTTCAATAAATACAATTAATGCAGTTATTAAAACATCCCTTACATAAGAAATACAAATTATCATGCATATTGTACAACCAAATTAAAAACAATTCCTACATTAAATGTCAGTATGTCACTAATACAAATAATAAAGCAAATTATACAAATATTCAAGCCTGAACGTGCACGGACCAAACGGGCTCGAGCCAGAACAGTTACGGGCTAAACCAAAATCTTGATATCCGTAAATTTATTGTCAAAAAAACATAATAAGCTAAAATACATAATTCACTAAAAAATTTTATTTCAATGTACCCGCCGCCGCAACGCGCGGGTACCCTGCTAGTTTACATAATTAAGTTTCATAATTTATGGCTTCAAACCAACTATACGAATATTCGGGCATAGCGAAGACGGTGTATAGTAGAGTTAATTTGAATGTGCAATATTATGTGATATAGATATGTCAGAAATTACATTATTTTGAATGTATCAAAATATTAAATTATATTTTTTTGTAAAATTTAATTTCAATAAAGATATCATATTTGGTATAATTTTTAATTTCAATGGTTAGAGGGAATAGGTTGTATTTTGGGTGCAGGCAGTCAAGCACCATAGCTTATTAGATGTTTACGGGTTATTACTAGCTTAAAAAAAAATGATCCGGTTATTACTTGCAGTTTTTTTTACCCGAACAACGAAACCGACTAACTACATCATGCATATTTTATAATCAAATAATCAAATCGAGATTTAATAATCACGGATCACATTAGTAACAACAATTAATAACCAAGCCCTATTCTAATCAATTTCAACGTATTCCGCTATCATGTATGCTTACCTTTTAATTTCATAACCCATTGAAATTGTTGACGGAAACATGTCGGATCCAAGTTAACACATAATTTCGAATAATTATTGCTCTGGTATCATGTAGAAATAAAAGGGAATACTGAAAGTTGTATTAATCATATTCACTAAATGTAGTTTACAAGATATTAAAATAAAAAACAAACTAATCCAACTCTCTCAACTAAACCGGTCAAACCCAACAGGCTTGTGGGCTTTTATTATTTAACAAAAACTTTGTACTCATTTTTTGGCTTGTATAAGTGGTTAAAAAGTTGCTTAAGTTAACTTAATTATAACTTATGTAATTGTATGTTTCTAGTCTGCTCAAGATAACTCAAAGGTCCCAAGTTAGAGTGTCAACTTTTTATATTCTTCAATGAATTGATTAGTTTTGTTATAAGACAACTAGTATAAGTTTTTAGGTTTCAGAAGGTCTTTAAGTTTGGTATTGTATCGGTCCTAAAAACCATCAAGAGCTTTTAATTTGAATTATGGCAAGAACAAAAGGAGCATGTGGCTTTTGATGCTTTGAAGTATGAATGTTGTAATGATGATTCACTAAATTACTATGATCAATCTGTTTATGGAACACTTTTAATCGAATCATTGTTTAAGCAATCATTCATAATGAGTATTATTGAATTACGGGGTTGTCTTTCTTTTTTGGGTTTTTGATTTAGTTTCTTGAAAGAATGAGGAGTTAATTTGGAGGAAGAAAACAAAGTGCTAGGAATAGAATTTTGGAAGAGCGTTTTAGTATGATTTTACAATTTGGTCCAAAAATATTAGGTATAAAATCTTAAGTACTTTTGTACATCTTTTTTCTTTTTCTTTGTTGTATTTAAATTTGATAAACGACTTTTTTTTTTTAAATAAGCCAAATTAGGAAATATTTAACCTTTTAAATTAATCATAATTGAAACAATAATAATAATTTAAAAAAAATATTATCTAATAAGAAATGATTTAGTTTTTTTAAATGTCAAAACCTTCGATAAGGGTTTTTCTTTATTATATAAATATATAAAAAATATTATACTATACTACATTAAAATCATTTTTAGATAGTTACAATATGTTGTATTAAATGTCTCAAATATTTAAGTTTTTTTTTCTCATTAAAGCTAAATTGTGTCATATGATTGTTTTTTGTGTGTTGTATGTAGAGTTTTATACCTTTCATTTGTTGGAAAGATGTTATTGCAAAATGATTTTTTGCAAATTTGGGACACTATTTAATATATGTATATGTTATCTATCTATACATATATATGAGACTAAGCATGCCACATGTGTAATGCTTACATGGCACAATAATGATGACATGGAACATCAATGATGACATGGAGGAATTTTCGGTGAAAGTTTTAAAAAGTATGATATTTGCAAGGTTCGAACTCGGGCCACTCAAACCAAAGACATGCGCCTCAACCAGTGGATCAAACTATCGGTTGTGATATCTGACTCCATTCCCAAATCAATATTCAGCCTAACATCTTATCAACCTTTAACTCTTTCTATCATATGAGGAAGATCCGGAATAAGTTACTCATCCACAAAGCAATCAAACAAATCCTTGCCCGATTTATCTCTGCATTTCAAAATTCAAATCCCAATCCATAACAAAACGCCCTTTTTATTCCAAAACAAGATTGATTTAATATATACCATGTTAAATTTTGTATTTTTGGGTGTGATTCTAGGGTTTTCAATGATTAACACAAAATCACCAAGGATTTGAAATTTGAAAGGTTATCTCTATCTATAAATATCGGTTCCAATCAAAGCCCTAACTCACACAATAACAAAACACAACAACATGGGTCGGTTTTCGGGCAGGAAAGGATCGAGCTTTGGTTACCAGACGTCACCAATGATGGGAAACAACAACAGCAGTAGCTTCAAAAAGACAAGGCTCTCGGTTATATTCTTGATTCAATTTAATACATGTTTTTTTATATAATAGTTTATTTGGTTATGATTCATTTCATTATTTCAATTTTATGTTTTATAACATGTGTTGTTATGATGTTTGTTCAAACTAGGTGTTTAGGGTGTATTATAGTTTTATTTGATTTTGTTATGATTCATTTCATTATGTGTTGTTTATGTTTTATAACATGTGGTTTTTGTTTAGTTTAAACCATGATTTCCATTTGTTTGAAAATAAACATATTCTGGTATGACTTTGTGTTTAAGAATTTATTTTTAGTGGTATGAAGAAAAAAAACATTGATGTAATATGTATCTGGGAGAAACGTTTAATGAAATTTGGTGATGCGAATATGGTTTAAATCCATCCTAATGGTTACCCTGATCATGTATATGTACACTTGATAGATATGATGTTCATATCATTTTGATCCATTTCAGCATGTCATTTTTTTGTTAAACTATATGTGTTACCATTTGACTACATGTGTTACCATTTACTTATACGTGTTAGCATATCATTCATATAAAACATGACTTGATATTCTTTGATGTATAACATCACAGTAACTGAATCTGATACAAAAGTCACCATGCTTAAAGATGTGGGTCCGATGCTTGATAACATGAATGTACATGGAAGATGCATCTCCATTTGGCATTCACACAAGCAAAATGAAGCTCATAACCCTTACAGCCGTTCAACAGATTGTTGGATGGCATACGACAATACCATGAACATGAAGTTGTTGGTACGTGTTTGTCTAAATACTTTTTATTATAACATTTCAATGTCTAACTCCGAATTATATAGTAGATTTCCTTTGGTTTTTACAAACTTTTTTTTAAACACAGGTGTGATTGGTTATGTGATTTCTATTGGTGAAATTGTTTCGGTTATGATTCATGCTGGCCGCAAGATTAGAAGGACGGTTGTTATAGAAGATGTTGAGTAAGTACCATATAGCTTTTTGTATATACAGGCTTAAAAACTTAATATATTGCCAACAATAGCATCTTATACTATTTAATACAATGTTCCTGTTATGTCTGCTGCTGGCCGCAAGATTAGAAGGACATTGTTATCGAAGATGTTGAGTAAGTATCATATACTCCCTCTGTCCCAAAATATAAGTCCACTTTAGTGTTTTCTATTGTCCCAAATTTAATGTCCATTTTCATTTACAACCAATCAAAATGCTTTAAAGTGGGTGAGAATTAATTCTTATTGGTTAACATTCTAAGGCCCCCACTTTTTTTAAACTTTGTAAAATATGAAAATGGACATATAATTTGGGACGGAGGAAGTAGCTTTTTGTATATACAATCTTAAAAACTTAATATATCGCCAACAATAGCATCTTATACTATTTAATACAGTACATTGTTTCATTAATCTCAGGTCTAACCAATTGGATCGTACATTTTAAGATCACTGGGCTACTATGTGGGATGAGTATGCCCACAAGCATGAAAAAATGGGACACCTGGTGTTCACACTGTAGCTGGAAAAGGTCAAGTATTGTGATAGTAGATATTGCTTTTATTGGTTGGTTGGCAATGTAAGTTAATCAATGTTTTATTTATTTTATTAAAGGAAAAAAAGGTTATTCTAAACAGCCAAACACCCTCATTGTACCAACCAAACACCCTTGGGACGTTACCCATCGAACATGGGACTCTAATAGGTACATGCCTATTGATGGTCAATAATTTTTTGAACCAAAGCTCATTTAGTTTTTGAACAGGGGTGTCAAATGACCCATTAGATTATCTTATTTTTTCAGCTAAAGCTCATTTATCATAGCCTGTTAGTCAAAATTCTTAGTTAGCTCACATAAGGAAAATATACATGTTTGCGTGCCTACTACTGCATCAAATGGACTAAAAAATCTTGGTCTTCCTGTGGAACTTACCACCATTATTTTAAAGCTTACTGCTCAATTTTTTTGTGATGCATATACTTTTTATTATTTGTTATCTTACCTTGCAATATTGGTTTTCTTTCCCCTAAGTTAGGCTTACGGTCAAAACTTACTTTGCTCCATTTGATTTCGGTTTTGGGCAAAATGCCAAACTCCATTCTTATCTTAGTCTTTTATGGTCAACATATGTGCTTTCTAATTCTTTTGGTTTAGTCTTAACAAGTGGGTGTGAAGCTTTTAGTGGTTTATCACGGAAGTAGAATGCGTATATTACAACATCTGATTTTACATAACCGGCCGAGCATGTTACAAGATCCGATTTTACATAACCCCTGATCATTATAATATTATAACAGAAAAAAGAGATTAGTAGTTCTACCATTTCCAAAACAACCCTTTTTGACCTGTCCAAAAAACTGGTAACGTAACACTTTTTATCCATTACCGACCAATCCATATGCGATGTATAAAATTTTATACTTTCGTGCCTTATAAAACTATTACACTCTTTTTGTGAATTAAAATTCATACTTTCTTTTACTTGCATTTACAGGGTATTGACATGTCCAAGATTATGCTTTCTCTATTGAAGTTTGTCGAAAGGGCAACTATACACACTTGGTGTTTATGAAGCTTTATGTCTACAACTTAATACATGTGATATGCGAACTCAAGCCTTCGTGTGCATTCTCAGTTCATGTATCTCGAAATATCATATATTCAAGATTGGCTTTTACGTTTTCTATAGTTCGTTTATGTTAAGACTTAAGAGACTAAAATTAACATCACATTGGTATATCTACAACATTTGGGATAACATAAATTTATACAGTTTGTTTTTTGTTTTTTTGTTTTTTTTTTCTTTAGCATATTTCTTTACTATAAGTATATCCCTATTAATGTTTTCATCATATACTCACCAGGTTACACAAATCAACTTTTATTCAAACAAAGCCACGTCACATTAATTCACGTACGTTAAAATTCATTGTTATTTACACAGTTTTTATTCATAACAAATATACTCATGAAGCTAGCCCGCCTATTCTATATGGGAGATTAGTATATCTATCTGTATATTCTGGAGACGATAAATAGAAATGACTTATTGGGACATTGTTTGGTAATTATATTATTATCATTTTAGATATTGTTTGGTAATATTTTAATGGTTCATTTTGAGAAAACCCCATATTTATATAATGCGTTTCTTTTATTAACTACATCTACATGTTTCGTAATTAACGTTTTCATTATCTTTTGCATATATTCGATATCAAGCTTAGTTGCTTTTATTTTGTATTGTTTAAATTTACAAATGCTTTTCTTACATTTATAATTTTACATATCACTAATCTGCTATGCATACGACACTTGCACATACTTTACAATAAAATATTTTTTCATCATTCGATATTTATTTACGTTCACCTAAAGTTCGTCAAGTAATCTTGAGAAGCTAGCCCGCCCATTCGGGCTGGCTATGAAGCTAGTGTATATATATATATATATATATATATATATATATATATATATATATATATATATATATATATATATATATATATATATATATATATATATATATATATATATATATATATACTAGCAGGGTACCCGCGCAATGCGGCGGCGGGTACCTTGTGACTATATTTTGCGGCGAGCAAATGTTATTCGGTTACACATTTTTCAAATAATAATTGTACAAATGAATGCTAATTTATTATTAAGAACGCAAAATATTTCATGTCTAAATAAACATAAGGTCCAACCGAAAGAAAGGAACATAAGTAGCATCTTTGAAATCTAAGTTAAAATAGACGTCATTACAAAATAAAAAGTAATTTGGAGAGCGAGTTGTTTTACCATCTTTTTTTACCGGCGGTGCACGATATATGATGCAAAACTATTTAGATGTCAGGCGTTTTGCAAAAATTGACATTGTTTGCATATATATTTTGGTCATGTTTAAATCAATTTCAACGTGAATTATAGTATTCCATTTAGGTAATTAGTTAACATATCATATCACTATTAAATATACGTTCCATTCTTGCTATTGATAACCGCGATGACGACCGTAACAATTATTCAACAAAAACCATCTTGAATCATCGGAGCTCAATCAAAACCCTTATCTAAATATTATACCAACATATTCATCCTTAATAACACACTTAACAGTTAATACTTATAACTACTTTACACATATAACAATTAAACAAAGCCCATTTCGTTTTAATAAAAAATTGATCCAGCCCGATAGCAAAGGTAAAATGGTTTACCCTAATAAATCTTTACCCTAGATATATAAGGTCTTAATCCCACGGTTCTAACCACATCTTCAAAAACACATAATCTAACTTTTCTTTGCAGCCACCTATTTTTTCTTTATCTCTTCAAACACCAACTTCTCCTATTCTCTGAAAACGAAAATCAAACAAGCCCTTTACTCTCTGCTTGTGACAAATCGAAAAGTAAAATATCACCTCACCCTTTATTTCCTCGTTTTTCTTATCTAGTCAATCATTCACCAGAAACCATCCACCACACACACTAAAACCACCCCTTTAGACCATAACAACAAACTCCACTTAAGACAAATGGTTTTTTTTTAAAGAGGTTTTTTTATGGGTAACACAACCCAACGGCTAGAAAATGGGATAGGAGTGGCAATTGTTGTGTTTGGGTAGGCAACCAAAACTTTCATTTGGTTAGGGGACGACACGGTTGGGTGAGGTCGGGCTAGGGGGAGGAACGTGATTTGTTTTGGCTTAAACCAAAAAAAAAATGTTATTTCCTTTTGGATTTCGGCTTCAAGATCGTTGAAAACATCTACAGTAAGGTTTTGTTTATGTTTTTGGTTTGTGTTATTGATACATCTATGATGAGTTATTCTTCAAACTAAAAAAAAAAGATTTGTAACAAAGTTTGAATGAATTTGAGACCCATATTCAATATCTCCATACCTTAATCTAAATGATATAAATAGCCATATACCCTAAATCTTTTTATTTTAACCCTAAAAATATACACAATACTTGCAGCCACCAACAACCTTTGTCTCTAAGCCAAAATTATATCATTAACTCAAAACAAGACCCACGAATTTTTTGATTCTCTTGCTCCATCAAATCACAGAAGACATAGCACTTTGGTCTTATTTCTTCTTATACTTTGAACCTCAAATCTGTATCTTTCTGATCAACAAAACACCTTAAGTACAAACACGAATAATCATCCTTATGTCTTCTTTAAAGCTTCAAGATCTCTTAATGAGGTCTCGGACAGGTTTTCGTTTGTTCTTTTCTTTTCGTTTCTGGGTCAAGATCCGTGATGTGTTCTTGTGTGTTGTTTTATTATGTTAAAGAGAGATTGTGAGAGATGTAGATGAGCTATTTGCTCTTTTGTGTATTTTGTGTGAGATGCAAAAGAGTACTGTGAGTGTGTATTTAGGGGAGAGAGTGTGGGGTGTCTGCAATGGTGGTGGTGGCGTGGAGTGCCTGAGGAGATGTGTATGTTATTGTTTTAGACAGAAAAGAGAAAGGGAGACGAATGTTTTTGTATTTTATGTTAGTTTATATACGATTTTGAAGTTGGCTGTTACAAAGTTTTTAAAATGGGCTGTAGCAATATATGATGACTGATATAAGTGGCAATTTAATTCTGTATCAATATATGGACTGTTACAAGAGGGTATTTAATTTTCTGGTTGTAAGCGTACAATGCAATCTATTGACTATTGATTTCATATTAAGCAAGTGAGATTAAATCTTTTAAATGGGCTGTTATGACCCCATAAAGTATGTAGTAAAAGGCTCAATAAAGTGTATGGTACAAGCTTCTTTCCATAACAAGTAAGTTTTAAAATCTGAATTTTAAGCCTTGCCATTTAAGGAAGGCCTAAATGCATTATAAGGTATTATAGATATATATATATATATATATATATATATATATATATGTATATATATATATATATATATATATATATATATATATATATATATATATATATATATATATATATATATATATATATATATATATATATATATATAGGGAAGGGTTATTTTCAGAACCAAGAAAAATGCGAGAACTGCGAGAACCAACATCAACCAATCATATTTTTTCTTATATTAATTTTAATTATTTAATTCAAAAGGGTATAATGGTAAAATTACTTTTTTTATATTTGATTTTTTTTTTACAAAAAACGTTTTTTAAATTCCCATAATTCTAGGATTTTTTTTTTTTTTTTTTTTTTTTTTTTTTTTTTTTTTTTTTTTTGCATTAACCTATTTAAAAAAAATTATGTGCACATGTGTTTTGCGTTATGTGACAATTGTATTTTTCGTTTATGTATAGGTGTTTTGTATTTGCACGTGTATCTCTAAAATATTATATAAATATGTATACAAGCAACAAAACTTTATTAATAGATTTATGCAATTTTATACAAACAACAAAACTTTACTAAAAAAGATTACGTAAATATGTTTTATTAAAAATATATGAAGCGTGCACATGTGCATAAAGCAATGTCTTTATCAGTTGGTTCATCTTTTAGGCGTGTGCATGTATTCCTCGCCTGGGTCAAGAACCATGAAATCTACACATGTGTTTTTAATCCTTGTGCACATGTGTTTTTATCGTCTCACTCATCTTAACTGATACAATTATGTGCCAACAGCCAAACGTCAAGTAACCTGCCACTATCAATTATCATTCGACATGTTACATAAATTATAAAATAGACTAGGAGCAAAATTCTATTATATAATTCATCTTATACAAGTGCATTTGTATTCTTCACTTTCACGATAAACCTGAAAATTTGCATCCAATATTAACAGTTTAGTATATAATCAAGAACAAATAAAAATATAAATATAAACCTGAACTTTTTCATATATACAAAACGTTCAATGACTTAAACACATGTGCATTCGTTGTCAGTTCATCATTTTCATTACGTATATACATGTGTATTTGTTTCAAATTCTCATATTCATAACGTAAACACATGTCCATTATTTGACTAACACATATTCAAGAGCAAATGCAACAAAACTGAATCTATATCAAGTGATGTAAACGAATGTTTAATAGTAGAAATTAGCATAACACGTATTCACAGTATTTAGTATTTACGTACATCGAGATATATAAATAACCTATGAACATTTGATCTTTATGCTATAATGATGCCATAAAAGTTGTTGAGTCTAAAAGAATTGAATAAAAGTTGTCCAAGTAAAGACGATAAGATGATAAAACGCATACGAAGTCGCATCAAAGAATTATAGTGCAGAAATCTGTAGATTGGGTCAAACCACGCATGTAATGAATGAAAGTGATGATAATCATTTACAGTACTAGCTTTACTATTTATTCTAGTTCATCATTTACTAATTTTGTCATTATACTATTGGGCAAAGGCACTTAAAGTTTGATCTTTTGTTAAAATTAAGCCACGTCAATAAAATTCCACCTCGTGAGTTAAATTTTGTAGTTTCTTGCCCTTAACCTTCCACGTGTACTTCAACTTAAATAAATCTTCACTTATTATCAGGTGTAAATAAAATCCCATAACTTATATATACTTCCCAACTATACTTTTTTAAACCCATGATCTCTCCATGCATCTACTTTCAAGTAAGTTGGTTTTCATTTCTAATTTGTTACTCAGATTCACTTACTTAAGGATTGTCTCAAAAGTAAATCTTCAGTTATCACATGTAAGTAAAATCCCGTAACTCATATAGTTCTCAACTATTCTTTTTTAAGCCCATGATCTCTACATGCATCTTCTTTCAACCTAAGATGGTTTTATTTTCTAATTTGTTATTCACTTATTTGATAAAAAAAGCAACTATAATTTTTCAAATACATTCACACACTTACATATATGTGTTTTTTGTATTGATCATTAAAAACGCAAACGCAAACCACAAAGCCACAAAGATTAATAAGCATTAAAAAAAACATCATCAAACATGATGCAAACCAATTACGAAAAGCATAGACTTCATTCAATGAAACAGTGGATATCGTCGATTACTAAATAAAATTCCCTTGCACATGTATATACGTAATGAAAATGATGAACTGACAACGAATGCACATGTGTTTAAGTCATTGAACGTTTTGTATATATGAAAAAGTTCAGGTTTATATTTATATTTTTATTTGTTCTTGATTATATACTAAACTGTTAATATTGGATGCAAATTTTCAGGTTTATCGTGAAAGTAAAGAATACAAATGCACTTGTATAAGATGAATTATATAATAGAATTTTGCTCCTAGTCCATTTTATATTTTAGAGATACACGTGCAAATACAAAACACCTATGCATAAACGAAAAATACAATTGTCACATAACGCAAAACACATGTGCACATAATTTTTTTTAAATAGATTAATGCAAAAAAAAAAAAAAAAAAAAAAAAAAAAAAAAAAAAAGGTTCCTAGAATTATGGGAATTTAAAAAACGTTTTTTGTAAAAAAAATCAAATATAAAAAAAAAGTAATTTTACCATTATACCCTTTTGAATTAAATAATAAAAATTAATATAAGAAAAAATATGATTGGTTGATGTTGGTTCTCGCAGTTCTCGCATTTTTCTTGGTTCTGAAAATAACCCATTTTACAAAAATACATATATTAAATAATGTCCCAAATTTGCAAAAACTCATTTTGCAATAACATCTTTCCAACAAATAAAAGGTATAAAACTCTACATATAACACACAAATGACAATCTTACGACACAATTTAGCTTTAATGAAATAATAATAATAATAATAATAATAATAATAATAATAATAAAAACTTAAATATTTGAGACTTTTAATATAACATATTGTAACTATCTTAAAATTATTTTAATGTAGTATAATATAATATCTTTTATATACTTATATAATAAAGGAAAACCTTTATCGAAAGTTTTGCCATTTTAAAACACTAAATTACTTCTTATTAGGTAATATATTTTTTTTAATTGTTATTAGTTTTTCAAGTATGATTAATTTAAAAGGTTTAATATTTCCTAATTTTGGCTTATTTAAAAAAAAAATCGTTTATCAAATTTAAATACAACAAAGAAAAAAACAAAATGTACAAAAATACTTAAGATTTTATACCTAATACTTTTAGACCAAATTGTAAAATCATACTAAAACGCTCTTCCAAAATTTTGATCCTAGAACAATGTTTTCTTCCTCCAAATTAACTCCCATTCCTTCAAGAAATTAAATAAAGTAATAATAATAATAATAATAATAATAATAATAATAATAATAATAATAATAATAATAATAATAATAATAATAATAATAAAAAAAAAAAAAACCGAATTAGTCAATAGTACTCAATATGAATGACTGCTTAAACAATTATTCGACTTAAAAGTGTTATATAAACCAGTTAATCAAAGTAAATTAATAAATCAACATCAAAATATTCATACTTCAAACTTTCAAAGCATCAAAAGCCACATGTCCCCTTTTGTTCTTACCATAAGTCAAATTAAGTGGTCTTGTTGGTTTTTAGGAATGATACAATACCAAACTTTAGGACCAAAAAATAACTTTTTGAAAAGTAAAAACTTATACTAGTTGTCTTATAAATAAACTAGTCAATTCATTGAAGAATATAAAGTTGACACTCCAACTTGGCACCTTCGAAGTATCTTCAAGGCTGGTTCTGAGCTTTTTGCTGTCATGGGCGAGACATTTTTTTATGCCCTAAATGAAACGATTGAATATTGACTATATTGTGGAGATATATTATGAATACTAGATGTATATTCGTGTAAAGCGACGGTGTATAGTGACAAATAATTATAGTTGCGAAATCGTGATTAAGGTTTGACCTTTGATGCAAAAGCATTTGTTTTCGAAATACAAAGTGTGTGTTTTTCAAAATTAATATAGTGAGTGTTTTTGAAAAGTTGACAAGTTTAGAATTGAAGAAAATACATAATTTAAATTGTCAAGTTCAAAAAATTGCCAAGTTTAAAGATAATTAAAGGTATTTTAAGCAAACCACATTAATTTAAGTTTTTAAAATCTCAAGAATAGACATTCACTATTTATAAGTAACTAGTAGGGTATCCGCGCGATGCGGTCCTAAATTTTCTGGCGAACAAATGTTATTTTGTTTTAGGCTACTGGATTTCAGAGTGATAATTGTGTTACATGTCTGTGTACATTGTGGTTAAAGAATTGTATTTATTGGTGAAAGGGTGTATTAATTGTAAGAAATAATTATAAGTATATATTAAAACACAAACCAAACGACGACGTTTTACACTACTTGCTACAGTACAGCTACAGTACTTGCTACAGTACTTGCGTTTTGGGCCGGACTGCTACAGTACTTGCTACAGTGCTGCTACAGCACTGCTACAGTACCCAAAAAAAAAAAAAAAAAAAATTATATTGCTATTTATCAGTGCACAATAACATCGGCTAAAAAATTCGCCCGCCCGAAAAAAAAAAAAAAAAAAAAAAAAAAAAAAAAAAAAAAAAAGAAAAACAAAAATTACATTACTATTTATTAATGCACAATCACCTCGGCTAAAAAATTCGCCCGCCCGCAAAGCGGCGGATCAACGCCAATCTTGTGTTTTAAAATGAGAATGATTTGTGCTTCATATACTTGTAAATTATGTTTGATGACTTGTATTTGATTAAAATTCTATTTATGATGGTTTTAAAACAATTAATAAGAGAAAGAGTCTTAAACTTTTTATAACATTTATAAGTAGTATAGATAAAGATTACAATTAATAACGGATTATGATGTCACTTAATATTTTTAATGTATTAAGAATTTAATTCGTAAAATAGGGAGAAAAAAATTATAGACACAAAAAAAATAATAACAAATAAATAAAAAATAAATTAGTGATTAGCTAGTTAAAAATATTTAGAGATGATTATTCTTATATAAAATATATTACGCACAAACCAACATGAGTTAACAAGTTATCACATACTTGTATGTCAAACGGTTTTATAAACCAAAAACAAAACTCCAAACATTTCACATGTAAGAAATAAAATTGAAATCAATAAGAACATGAAACTAAAAAGAAAAAAAAAATCTAAAAATGAAAGCAAAATTGAAAAGCTACTGCGAATCTAAGTGGTCGTAAGTCATAACTTATGACTTTTTTTTTTTAACTATTTATCACAATTACATTGTTATTTAGGTGCATGAATTATATTTTTTTAAAAAGGAGTATTACTTAAAGAGATGATCATGAAATATATTAAATATATTATAATATATACTAACAAGGATCTTTGCACGGGACAAAAAGTAAAATCTTAAGGGCTCCGTTTTTTGTTAAGTGGAAATTCTAAAAATGCATTTTTCGCTCAAGGTGTCATCACTTTTTAGAAAAAAAGTTTGGGTATTTCCAAAATAAACTTTGAGACTTGCGACTTTATCCTTCCAATGTAATAGTGACACGTGTCCTGACAGTTTTCAGAGTCCAATCATTTTCGTACCTATGAATTTTAGTCGACTAATATCCGGCGACCTTTTAAGATTCGCGCGATTTTTTTTTTGATATTTCCGAGAAAAAAGTCAAACTTTAAAAAGTAATATTTTATTCCTTTTGCTCCTTCCCAATGTCGAGCGACTTAAGCGAATTAATTTTAGCGGTTTTTGGCCAAATAGTGTTTTTGTACTTTTTCCCAATTTTTACACCACGGTAAAAATACTTTTTACTTATCACATATCTTTCCTAACCAATGAATTAGAATAACACATACATTACACCCCCATTACAAAATTACTCCTACAAGTCAAGAACATCGTCTTCTCGAAATCCTGCAAAAAAAATGTTTCGTATTCGGGTATGTTTTTTTATGTTTATATATATA
>BPTQ01000009.1:14652336-14674336 GCA_019973895.1 Chrysanthemum seticuspe
GCAATCATTATCCAGAAATGATTCTTCGTAAGGCAACTTGCTAACGTTACGAATTTACCTACATAAAAACGCCCTAAAAAGTTACTTCGTTGAACAATACAGAAAATAGGGCATCTAACTTGCAACACTGCTTGACTTCCTCGCCTCTACAAGGTCATTGCACTAAAACCACCAATTTATCAGCTTGCACTAAAACCACCTATTTATCAGCTCCAAGCCACTCTAAGATTGAAAGAGTATTCTCCGCCTTTTATACACCAATTCAGATGGGTCATCTTGTTCAACAACTAGCTCATCAAATAGCAGATTTACTGTTATTTGTTCAGTAAATGGAGTTGCTGGTTCAGTAAATGGAGCTGCTTGCGGAGTTGCTTGTTCATCTGGTTCAGCCTCCTCTCCTTCTTCAGCCTCCATCACATGCTCATCGTCCTCCTCTCCTTCTTCAGCCTCCATCACATGCTCATCGTCTTCTAAGGCAAGACATCCTCATTGCTTAAAATGAACATTTTGTCTTCGCCAGTCTTGCGCTTCTAATGTGTTCCTCCACTCGCCTAAAAACGAACCTGAACCAAATCCCCCTGAAATCTCAGCTTTAACCCGTCTTTGGAAATCCTCATGCTTCCATTTAGCAACGACAGGCCTGTTCCTTAGAACGGGAGGATCGAGCACAATAGATACGCGGTCACAATACAAAAGCTGCATAAAAGAAAATTAAATAGTTAATTTACGTACCATTAAATAGTTAAACAAAAATATATTTAATTTACGTACCATTAAGAATACGAGCGGGCCACAAAACAGAGATTCATCCCAGTCTGTCTTGCAAGTTTCTACCGTGCGAACCACATACTCGCACCAGTCACATTCTTGACTAACAAAATTAACTGGAAGGGTAATGAGGATTTCCCGGTTGCACGTGTTGTTTTTCATGGCAGAAATCATTAAACTCGACATCAAGATAAGGAAGTCCACTTGGAAAATCCGGTTAGCTGTTGTGTCATTCATGACTCTTTCCGAAATATCTTTCAGACCCACCTTCTTCATACTGTACTCCTTCCATTCTTTACTGAGATCAGAGTCATAATTCGTCACGTTACGGCGTATAATCTTCTTATGCCCTAATGGGAAACCTAGTACCTCATGGACCGCCATGCGGTCAATTGGTATATCCCCATTAGGTGTGTGAATGACCATATGATCCGTGTCAAGCAGGCCAATAACAAACCGCGCAAACTCCCTAGATATACTCCTGAGCTTGAGTTGCAGCACACCCGCAAAACCCATATCCCTTACAACTTGTTTTTGCTCTCTGGTCATACGGGCAATTGTGTCGGTCAACATTTTTGGTCTTGACCTTAATTCAAGAGACTTAACATTAACATTCTCATTTTGTGCTTCCATGTTAAGCCTGCTGAATAACAAAAACAATAGAAAAGAAAAAGTCAAAAAACCCAAATTTTTAGTCAACCTTCAGATCATATTGTCCCTAACCTTGACTAACTAATCGATTGTATATTGGAGAGTGATTGACATCTTTGTTTATCATTGATTAATACGTGTCCCGATTCTTGGTTTTGTATAAGATCGGTTTGGATCTGTGTGCTTCATTGTTTGGTGCATAGTTTATGCACAAATGCATTTGAAAGTCGAGTTTGAAGAAGCCACAAGAAGAAAATAAGCAAATGACAACCCCCACAATCCTTGAACAGATTAAGCTCTACACTTGTTTATCATGTAAATCGAATTTCAAGGATAACAAACCCCTATTTCCCCCTTAAATTTGATCTGCACTTTCGAACAGTTAAGCATATTTTTTTTTTTCACTATATTTAGGCTCTGTATACTTATGCAAAGGATACTAACACGTTTTGACTCAAACTTAGAGCTCTACTGTGAATGAAACAAATACTCAAACCTCAAATATACGCTTAGGCTGCTTATTCCTATCCCATTCGAATCCAAACAGTAGCATAATACTAGAGCAACTTCAAACCTCAAAACTTAATATCCTAAACAGTGACGGACCTAGACATTGAGACGACATGGAAAAAAATATCTTTACAAATGGCGCTGTGCTAAAACATAAATAAGTTCTTATATTTCTGAGAAAGAGCTTTAAAACAGCTTAGGAGGTCCAAAAGACAAGTTTTAATGTACTAAAACAACATTACCTACTAAAAATTAATCAAAGCTGTCGATTCTTGTATCCCAAAATTAATCGACAGCTTTGAAAGTATTTAGTACTCTGTACTAAACAACAAATTTTTGGCCTAACACAAGCTAGTTGTCGTCAAAATAGTTATCCCATTTACAAATGGCGTTTTTCTTTTCACTGCTATTTTAAGTTTATCCCAGGCAAGGCATTTTAGAAGACACACTACCTAGTAAGTAACAAAATTGATCAACATAAAGGATTTGCTATAATTATACGATCCTAAATCCCAAGACCTACAACTGAAAATAAATCCATATTTCAAAACATAATTACTACATGAAAACCAACAACATAACAAATAGACCTGGGGTTTGTTGATTTTGGCTGCCGGATAGATATGGGGTTTGAATATGGATTTCTCTGCCGAAAAGAACAAATAGATCTGTGGCGGTTTGGTAAGAAGGGTTTGAATGCAAAAACCGAAACAATGGATAAGGGATTGAAAACCTCGGAAAATAAACATAAACAATGAATTAAACATATAAAAAAAGAGAAAACTCACAAGTCAAAATTCAAAAACCGAAACAATGGATCAGGGATTGAAAACCTTGGAAAATCAATATAAACACCAGAAATCAAAACATTAATTAATCAACCAATCTAACAATATATATGTTGGAAATGTATATATTTACAAACATGTGAATGTCCGGATTCGAACTCGTGATCACGGGATTGCACACATTAGCGAATGAGAATTAAAGTTAATAATTAATGTTTATGTTTACGATTAATTATTGCACATTAAGTCCGGTTAACGATCGTTAAGTATTTAACGGAAAAATGACTAACAACCGTTAAATGAAAAGAGAAAGGACTAGAAATGGAAAACTTGGAAAAGTTATGGGTTTGGTTTTGGGCTTTCTACATGGCCGGCCATATGGGGCTTTCCAAGGCCTAATCCCTAACTTGTTCCCTAAGTTTACCTACTAGTATATAAGGAAGGTTAGGTTCTAGGGTTTCATACACTTGTGCATTGAATTAACCCTAGATCTCTCCTCTCCTCTCTCTTGTCCTATATTCGGCCGAACACCCCAAGTAAGGGAGTTTGGTTTCGTTTTTCTTAAACGAGGACTTGTGTTAGATCTAGCAATCGCTTGATTCGTTTGGTTAATTCGTGTGTACAAGAACGTGGTTGTAAGACATTATTCTTACACCAATAAGTACTTCTTTGGTTTGCTTTGCTCGAGGGTTGTTTTGCTTTGCTCGAGGGATTTAATATTCGCAAGAGGTACGTTACGCATACTTTCAATTAATTAATTTATTTGTTGTGATCTTAAGTTTTCCGCTGTGTACTCTTGATGTCTTTATGTTTTATTGTATTTTATATATCATAAACTAAACAGTGGTATCACGAGCCTTGTATAACAAGTAATTAATTACTGAAACACATAATTAAAATAAACATGAATGTGTTATTATTTGTATGCTTAGATCTAGGGTTTGCAAAACCTAAACCCTATTTTGAGGGGGGGCGTTTTTTTGGTGCCCTAATTAGGGTTTTGTAAACTATTGTTTTAATTGGATTAGAAACCCTAAGATGCATGAAACTTTATGTGTATATGCGTAACTCTGTTTAATTGCATTAATTGTTAAGTGTAATTTATGTCCATGATAATTATCTGCATGTTTTATCATGGATTTGCTTTTATTGTATGTCTTTCATGTTTTAAGTGATATACATTAAATTATGATAGATCTTAAATTGGGGAAGACCTCAATAATTATTATTTAATCAATTATGTGCTATGTGGTATATATTTAGTTTTGACTTACGCAATCGATGAATCGATGCATGTGGTTCACCTTGTACATAGATGAAAACGGGTGGAAGTCTTAATTAAATATATGCATATTGACAGATATAGAATTGGTTATTAATAGGATTTATCAAAACCGTTTGCATGTGCCTATTTGATATGCATGACTTGTATTTGTTATGTATTAATTGTTTATTTGTTTATTTTTTCAAATACTTGCTTGTTTGTTATGTGTAACAAGGGTATATTTACAAGAAAAATAAACTGACCTAAACAATGGTGAAACATGTATTTTTAAGAATAGTAATCATAATCGTTTAATTGATTGATGACTTTGGTACAAATGGCTGAACGGCTCACCCATGAGAATGAACTAATAAAAGGGGTTTAAAGAAGTGCGCACAGACACACTGAATGGATGTCTAAGGTTGTGCTTTAGCACGTACCTGGTCCTCTGCCCCCTGTAAGTTCGAGTGGAGCTACTTAGTAAGTCATTAAATGTGCAAGCTCATCTTAAGGGCGAATTAGTGTTTATTCCATGCGCCACTTAGGTGGTAATTATCCGAAACACTAAGTGTTTACACTTATGCAAAAGTACGGTATAATGGATGATAATTAACACTAAATTCCTTGATTGGTGAATCCAATACCTCAATTAAAGTTTGACGATGAAAAGCTTATACATTAAAACAGGATATAAATGTTTTAATAAAAACTATGCTACAAAGATGAATGCATGACATCTTTGTACATATTTGATTTAACATCAAAACTATTACCCTTTAATTTAAGTTATATGCCATCCAACGAAACGGAAACACCTAAGATTACCTTTTATTTGCGTGAAATCGTGACTTAGATCGTAATCAAAGGGTAAAATGTCCACGTGTCGTGAGAACGGGCATGGAAGATTTTACAGTTTCTTAAGTTGAACAACTTAATTGAGTTTTGTAGTGAGAACTGGCAACTCAAGGCATAAGATGGGATAAAACATGTTTACATGGCAATTGAAATTGGCTATATGTAAATCCCATAAATCTAGGAATTGCAATTGAAATTGGCAATTGAGCAAAAGCTCTACCATTTTGTATAAGGTTCATTACTAGCAGATCAACTGATGTGATGAGATTATGACAATTTGGATCCTAGTTTTTCAGTGGAAATTAAATGGTTATATGCTTATGAACCATGGGTAATTAATTTTCTTGAAAAAGGTTAATTATCAAAAATACTAAAATTGAATTTTGTAATTCTTTTGAATGTATAATTGCAACATTTAACCGTAAACAAAGTTTAGTCTTTGATCAGTAAATTGCTCCATTCTGCTTTCAAACAAATGTTTGATCGAGAATAATTTACTGAAAAGACAAACGAAGTCTCTTTTCCATGGGAGAAGCATTAGACTCAATCCTATTCATTTTCATGAATGAGAAAGGTATAATAGGAACGTTTTGAATTGTCTAAATTCTAATGTAACTCATAGCAATGAATTGTACGTCATATTTTCCATAAAGATTTCATTACCTTCATTAGGTGAATGAATCCTTTTGTAACAAACATGAATGGTGGTTAACTGGAAAACATGTATATGAGTTACTAAATTAGAAGCTAGACTAATTACCGCGAAAATTGGTAAAAGGAAAACTAACTTAATTTATCTAGTTGGTTTACTTTAACCTTTAAAGGTGCTACATACCAGTATGAGGATGGTAGACCTGTTAAGGAAGAAAGTGCATACCCAATTTTTCAAGTTAATAACATTGATGGATAACCCATCATTCAAAGAGTAGAATACACCTTTTAGTACCTTAGTAATGATTACGTATGGTTCTTTAAAGGTGTAGGAAAGTAAAAAGCAATCAAGTTGTTTTCACTGGTTATGCAACACTTACAATGTTGTCAGATTCAGTGGGAGCATTTGTGTTGCATTACTGAAGCAAGCAAGTTATTTTCACTGGTTATGCAACACTTACAATGTTGTCAGATTCAGTGGGTGCATTTGTGTTGCATTACTGAATAAGAAGTTGTTTTAATGATTTCTAATTCAGTGGGAGCTACAAGCCTTATTTCCTGTGTAGTAACTCAGATTATCTTCAAAGATAATTACTTTCCAATTGTAGGCACTTATGTTTTTTAAGGATTGTCATGTGCGTTTCCTTACAAATCAATATAGTCCTATATCTACTAGTTATACCTATGACACAAATCATATTAATCACATAAACGAACGTGTATCGTGTTATTTATCTGCTACATGATGTTGTTCCATGCACAAGTGGGAGAAATCTTATTGTGTGCAAGGTACAACACATATTAATATGATTTAAAAGGATTCTCTTGACTGTAAAGTAAGAGAATAACGTTCTAATAGGAAGTATACATTTAAATATGTATGATTGCCCTATTAAGAACATGTGTCAAGATGATAACAAAGACTACTTTATTTTAAATATTTATGTCATTCAATATTTAAGAAACACTTGTAGTTACAATTTATGTTACGTGAGAACGTGAACTAGATTGTAGCCCAAGGTAAAATATCCATGCGTCGTGAGAACGAGCATGGATGATTCTGCAGTTTCTTACATGGAACATTTCATGGAATGACATAATTAAATGAAGTAATCTAATACTACTTTGAATTTGAGTATTCGTTGAATGACTTAAATATATGTAGTAATTATTAACTTGAAATATTAATTGAAACCTGAGGTGGTGTTCATAATTACTTTAATTATAAATGTTTATGATTTTGTAAAGTCACAAACATAAAGTCTTTTATAGACGTACAATATAAAGTAAGACGTTAACTTGCTATGTTTTAAGACATTTGCATGAAGTCAATGAGTTGATCAATGACTAATAACGTATAGTGGGATTATAACTGGTATGTCTTTTGACTTGGTCAAGAATATTTGTGTTATAATGCATGCAATTGATTTGGTAATTTAATTGTACCATTAAGTTTTACTTTGTTGGTAAATAGGATAAACCAAAGAGTAGATGTTTATCTTAAATATTGTTAGATTAATCTTACAATATTAATTCTAAGGAAATACCATAGTTTTATGGTATGTTCAGTTAGAAGAATCAAAATCTATTGGCATGTTTGATTCAAGATATCTATAGTTTCTTCCAAAATGTTATCAAGGTTAGTAGATTGAGTATAGATTGAATATACTCAATAAGACTCCAACCTAGAAGATTAATAAGACACCATTTTTATGGAATGTGATGAATCACATTAAGTCTTATAAATGAAGTTCTGAATTTGTTAAACTACTTATAGAGTGAGTTGTAACAAACTAATGTTAGGAACTGTCAATGTTTTTTGTAATATCCCAAAAGAGAACAATGTATTGTTGCTCTACTTACTAAACTATTTAAAGGTAAGCTTTAAATTAAAGGCAAGTGGGAGTTTTGGTTAGATCTTGAAAGATTGAATTACAATGTAAAACCTGAAAAATTAAAATCCGAATAAAGACTAAAATACCCTTGGAACTAAAAATTATAAAATACGTAAAATATATTTATAACACTTAAAGAAATAAAAAGATTTACTTGCGAATATTTAAAAACCTAACTAAAGTATATTACGTAATTGTTTTGGTACGACGAAGAGTTAATGTTTCGTAAATGATTTGGGGTCGCGTTTGTTTAATTCGTGAGCCTAGGGCCGAAGCCCATATGGTGTCGTGTGAAGGTGTGTGACCGGTTGGACCAAACCCAAACCCAACCCAATTACTTTCCTAGTTTAACTCAAATACTACAACTATAAATACAACACATATTCATTAAATTGGAACCCTAGTTATTTTGCTCTCTCCTTTTCTTTTCTTTCTTGTTCGGCCGAGACTTCCCAACACACCTTTGGTGTCGATTTTGCTCAATCAAGTGAAGGTATATCGCTTATTTGTTTTCCTTTAACGTACCTTACACGTATATGTCAAGTTATAATTGTTTCGTTGCGTTCTCCTTGTTTTTCTTTTTGGCCGAGAGTGGTAAAACAAAACCAAGAGAAACCCTAATTAATTCAACTAGTAATTTATAATAAACATGTAGCTTAAGATGTGATATTGAATCGAGTCATGTTTGTGTTATTTTAATAAGGGCCGAAACATATGAAGTTGGACCGAACCATGTTTAGTTTTCGAATAATGATTATAACTTAATAACTTGATTAAGTAAAGTATTTAGATGAGCTAATACTAGTGTAAACCCTAATATACATAAACCCTAATTTGAATCGAGTTACATATGAGTTTTTGAAGATGCATTAATTAAGTAAAGGTTATGTTAAACCTAAACCCTAGTTTTGATATGATAATTTAATAAGTTATACTAAACCCTAATAGAGTAAATGCGTAATTAATACGAGTAATGAGTAACTTATATGTCACATAAAATCATAAACATGTACGGTGAAACATAAAAAGGAAAGAGTATTATGTGACGAGTTAGGTTAAGTAATTAGTCATTAAAAGACGTAACAAGCAAGCTAATGAATATTAATGAGGCATTAAAGAATGGAAACCCTAAACTTTAATAAAAGACGTATGAAACCCTAATTTACGATATTAATATTAAAACATTTAAGTCTCATTTAAGAATAGAAACCCTAAAATATTAAAGGATCATTGTGACGATTTCGGGATCATTAATAATATATACGACATTAATGTATATAGGTTCTGTGAAGAAGGAGTAATTCTTTGCTTCCCTGTTTCGACTTTTGATCTTTTGCTTTTGAATAAGGTACGGATATTCTGACCTTTTCAGTAAAGGTTTCGTATAAGTTTTCTTTTCGTTTTCATATTAGGATTTCCTAAACCTTTGCTATGAACCCTAATGTGTCTATTTGAGTTGTTGCTTATCTGAACTTTGATTTTTAAATCATAAAACATCTGATTTTGAACTATATGATATGAAGGCTTTGATTTTGAAAATATGATTAAACGTTTGATAAATATGCTCTATGTCAGTTATGACATTCTTATTTGATTTCTGATAGTTGACACCCGAGCCAAATATAACTAGTCATGGGGGTTCCATGTCCGTGTCAGCGAATGCACTTTCTGACATGACTCTAGGGCAGTAGAGTGATGTTCTGCCACGTCCCTTATCTGTTATCTATATGAGCTCAATTTGAATTATATTATGAATATTTGTCTGTGGGGCGTATGGATGCATCCTAGATCTGTTATATGCCATATATTATCTGTTATCTGTTATATGTTATATGATGATTGATGCTGCGTGCATGCACGTCCTTCATAACTCTGGTAGGTCTCCCCTACAAATATGTTGCCTTATGTGATTATGATATGTTTCTGATATGGCATATGTTCTGGGCTTCGAGGTAGTTAAGCTATAAAACTTATTCTGATATTCTGAATTATCTTTTGAAAAGACTATGATTTCGCTATTTTTCTTTCACTATATTTCGTATTCGTTCTCGTTTCGTATTCGTTTTGCTTGTATATCTGTTCACTGGGCTTTTGAAGCTCAGCCGCACTTTTCTTTTCTTCCGCGGCAGGTATCTAAGCATTGGAGCTGGGTATTGCTTTGGGATGAGTGCTGAGTGGACTTACCTTAGAGATTTAGCTTTGATATTATGATACCATTTAGACTTATGTTTTAGACATTTCATTTGGAGTTTATTTTTTCCGCTGGGACCTATGTATTGAAGTCTTTTGACTTGGATTATTTCCGTATTTATGTTAAAGATTTCTTTTGGTTTATATGTTTGCTTTGATATGACACCATTACTTGTGATTCCTTTACCCTTGTGGGGTCGGGGCGTTACATACAAAATACATAATCTTCTAAAATGCACTAGCAAATATTATGATGAGGCTAAACATGTATGTGATAGACCTCATTATGATGGTATTGTCAATCATAGATCCGTAAGGATATCTCAGATATTTAATATGCTGAGGATTATGAGTTACAGGATCATGGTAAGCCTGTTAATCATGATGATGAATTTACCAAATGTTGAATTGTGGTAAATCAATCATACTATGAATGTTGAGATGCTGTCCATAAAGATAATCAACTTTAGATACTTGGTTTATCTTAATAATGAATATGAGTTTCTTCAAAGGATGGAAACCCTAGTGGTTTAAATCTTTATGTAGAAATCATATGGACAATATTGTACACATATTTAATGCATGTCTAGTGACAATAATATTAATCATATTTAAGCAATTAACTATGATTGAATATTCTTTACTAGATACATTAAATAGAAGTATAAAGATTATAATTGTCATACTTAGTTTCATTGATATGAAATTTTGACAATGAATGTCATAACTCTTTGTTGTGGAATTACTTTTGCGAGGACGATGAGTAATACAAAGAAGTTTTATGAATTCAAATAATCCTTGGATATGTACAAACTGCAAGAATCCATGAATGGATATATGCAAGCATCTAAGAGATGTTTCTTATGTTTAATATTAAATATATGTTTGGTTTAATAATTAAAATAAGATAACTCATAAGTATTCCTAAAAGCTAGTGGGAGTATTATTTTAAATCTTATATGTTGTATGGGCAACTACATTCCACCTAAATTAAGTTTTAGTTGGGAATGAACTTCGTTTGTAAGATTTGGAAATAAGATATATAACTTTGAAAAATATGTTTATTATTATAAACATATGCGGTAAATAAATGAGTCTAATAGAACATGATGAATACATATCTTTGACAAGATAGATGAGATCTTAAAGTTTAACTTGAAGATTCATCATGAACATCATGTTGTGTAAGATTGTTATGTCATGCTTGATTACTAGATGATTTGACAACATTGAAAGTTGTTAGTGTAATAAATATTTTAAAGGAATATGTTTGGATTTAGAATCACATTCCACAATCTGGAGATGCTCCTAGATTCTATGGATGATTATATGACAATTGTTTCATAATTGTCATTGCCAACAAACTTGAGTTTTGGTAGGCACCAACATTACACTATAACTGTTCAAAAGTTTACGGATATTTAAAGAGCATATTGTTGTACACAATGATGCTAGTATAATTGAGATGACACTCAATTCTAGTCACGGTATCCTTGATGATGACCATGTTGACTAGTTATGCTCATCTAAGAGCATAGTTGCATTATATATTAAAGAATAAAGAATACTTTAAACTTTAAAAGTTTTGAAAGATGATTGTCATATAAAGGTGGTTCATGTTGTCACGCACCTTATGGAATGATATGACAATATCAAGATATGTGTAAACACATACAAGAAATTCACTTATTGAATTTTTTGAAATAAGTATTCTCAAAATTCCTATAGATCAAAGTTAATTGAAATTATGCCTTGTCAACAAGTATGATTATCATGACTTGAGGAAAAATTCATTAACTAAGAATTATCATGCATTGATCTATTTAGTATTTGGATAAAGGATGTTAAACAATTATTATTTATAATGAATTAAAGTACGATATACGTTTAATTTCATTTATAATATTGTGTCCTGTATTTGCATGTTTAAATCCTTGAATAACTTAAGTTATTCTAAATAGTCCGTTGTCGATCAATAACATGGGAATGATATTGAATTAAGACAAATCTGAGTATTAGTTAGAATATACTTGAATGTATATTGATGCGTAGCATGACTAATTTCAGATGATATTCAATGGATTGAGTATAGGACTTATCCCACCTACATGATGATACTTTATAGATCTTTGTCATTAAGTATATCATGGATATTTATCCTCTGACTTGAGATACAAGAGATATGTCATGGATGTAGTGCATTTTTGTGAAGCAATCTAACGCTATACGTAACTGGTAGTTATAAGGGTTGTTTTCAGAAGTGTTGCGAAATTTATGAATCCTGCTTGTAGTCAAAATGGGATTTGTTTCCTTCAAATTTATTTTGAAGTATAATACCACTGGGCCCCTCGTAGGGTTGTTAAGATGTTTGCATGGCCATGCCCAAGGTCTTCTGGAATATGTTCTGAAGAATTGGTAATCTTATTCAATCACATAAAGCGAGAAACAGAATAGTTAATTAAGAAATGAGTGAGATCCATATTCTTATTAACATGGTATTAGAAACAAAAGGATGAATATGATGATGAATCATCAAACTTGGTTTTTCTCCAGAAAACCATACACGAGTTGTACCGGGGGCATTGGCGTGTTGCTAGACGCTAACCAATGTCATTTCACATTTTGTAAACATATCCAAGTGGGAGCTGTTGGAAATGTATATATTTACAAACATGTGAATGTCCGGATTCGAACTCGTGACCACGGGATTGCACACATTAGCGAATGAGAATTAAAGTTAATAATTAATGTTTATGTTTACGATTAATTATTGCACATTAAGTCCGGTTAACGATCGTTAAGTATTTAACGGAAAAATGACTAACGACCGTTAAATGAAAAGAGAAAGGACTAGAAATGGAAAACTTGGAAAAGTTATGGGTTTGGTTTTGGGCTTTCTACATGCCCGGCCATATGGGGCTTTCCATGGCCTAATCCCTAACTTGTTCCCTAAGTTTACCTACTACAGTAAAACCTCTATAAATTAATACTCGATAAATTAATAACCTCGATAAAATTAATAATTTGTCCAGTCCCAACTTGGGACCAGTATAAATTTGGACTCCAATCGATAAAATAATAAGATAATAATTTTTTTGAAACCCCGGTGTATATATATTGGTCCAAATGAAACTATAAATTAATAATTACTAAAAATATCCACATATATATAAAGGTCATACGTAATTGGAATTTGTCTCAACGAAGCTAACTTTTTACTTATTAAAAAATAATGAACTTGACAAATTAAACAAATTTGTGAATGTGAATTTATAAAATGTTAATTGAAACTTGTTTTTTAATTTATTTTTCATTTCTAACTATTATACATTGTAACTAATAAATATTGGACTTGGAAATTTAAAGGTTATACGTAACACCTCTTTAAATTAATAAATTATTAATTTATCAATATAATAATATCTCGCTAAATTAATAAAATATCTTGGTCCCAACTCTATTAATTTATAGAGGTTTTACTGTAGTATATAAGGAGGGTTAGGTTCAAGGGTTTCATACACTTGTGCATTGAATTAACCCTAGATCTATCCTCTCCTCTCTCTTGTCCTATATTCGGCCGAACACCCCAAGTAAGGGAGTTTGGTTTCGTTTTTCTTAAACGAGGATTTGTGTTAGATCTAGCAATCGCTTGATTCGTTTGGTTAATTCGTGTGTACAAGAACGTGGTTGTAAGACATTATTCTTACACCAATAAGTACTTCTTTGGTTTGCTTTGCTCGAGGGTTGTTTTGCTTTGCTCGAGGGATTTGATATTCGCAAGAGGTACGTTACGCATACTTTCAGTTAATTAATTTATTTGTTATGATCTTAAGTCTTCCGCTGTGTACTCTTGATGTCTTTATGTTTTATTGTATTTTATATATCATAAACTAAACAATATACACCTAATAACGATTTCCTCTCAGACGGACCGTCCGAAAACGACTCGATCTTTCCCCGGCAACTGCAATCCACCAACACCGGTCCATAGTTTTCAAGTGAGTAACATCCAATTAATATAATTGGCAAAACCCAATTAGTCCATAGTTCTAATCACCATCTCGATGTATGTAACACTAATCTCTATCTCTACTACTTATAATACACGGATGCATCTCTCTCCTAAAATAAAAAAATTTCAGACTTTCAAACTTGCAACAAATTGAGCATGATGTACAACACTTGAAAGCACATCATTTTCAGACTTACAACCAAATAAGCATAGTATACAACATATTAATGCACATATTAAAAAGACAAAACACCACTTTAATGCTATTAATGTGGTCAATAAATACATAAGAAATACAAATTATCAAGCATATTGTACAACCAACTTAAACACAATTCCTGCATTAAATGTCATTAATACAAATAATAAAACACATTATACAAATATTTAAGCCCAAACGGGCAACGGGCTAAATGGGCTCGAGCCCGAATGGGCACGGGCCAAACGGGCTCGAGCCCGAACGGGCACGGGCCAAACGGACACGGGCCAAACGAGCTCATGTTATACGAATCGCTTTAAAAAAAACCCAAAAAGACAAAATAAATTTCTTAGTTAAGGATTAAAAATATGTCACGTGAAATTCTTGATATCTGTAAATTTATGAGCATAATAAACTAAAATACATGATTCACCGAAAATTTTTATTTCAGGGTACCCGCCGCTGCAACGCGCGGGTACCCTGCTAGTAAATTATGACAACCAATTAGAAAAGAAATTAAGAGAACGTACCATCATTTATCAAAAATAAATGATACTAAAGCATAGTAGCAAAAATTAACGGCAATTGGTCAAAGGCCGTTTAATATGACGGAAAAAAGAAAGAAATTACGAACCAGGCCCCCAAAGTATGTAACAAGTTGTGAAAACTATCATAAACTTCTTGTTATTTGCGATTTTGTTATATAACAAACTTTATTTACCAAATACTTAACATATATTTGTTAAAGGATTTGCTAACGAGTGTCCATTGAGCATTTTTTTAGATGTAAATTAGTGGAAATTGTGAGTGTATTAAGTGGAGATTAACATTTAATTGTAGTAATTTAAAAGTTTAATTAGTGTCTATTAAATGTATTTTTGATTCAAAAAAAAAGAAAAAAGTTTGAGTGGGCACCAATTAGCAAATCCTTGATAAAAAATATACCGCTGAAAAAGCCTCGCGATTACGAACAAAACGAGCCTAATATTGATATGTTTTTTACATACGTATGATTTTATAAAAAATGTTAAAATTTCTTATATATATTTAAAAAAAATGAAATGTACCCTTAACCTATCAAATAACTTTAAAAACGACCCTAAAGTTTATTTAAAAAGAATTTTAATAAAAAAAATTATGATAATTAACTTGTACTTTTAGCTATTACGTTTTTATAACAAATTCGAAGATAGTTATTTTGCATACCAAATATTCTTCGATTACGAACCAGGCCCCCAAAGTATGTAACAAGTTGTGAAAACTATCCTAAATTTTTGTTATATAACAAACTTTGTTTACCAAATATCTAACAAATATCTTGTTATTTCAGACATTTTTACTCGAAAACGCAAAACTAAGGTACTGCGATTACATCCTTAGCTCAAACGGGACACGGAACACATACAAATACACTTTATAAATTTCAGCACACCCTGTAATTATTTTAAGCCTTAGCTTAGTACCTACTTATTAAATTAAACTAAATGCCTTACTAGTATTGACTTTGACCTTAATGACCATTAAATAAAACACTATAACTTTTGGATAAGCAAACTTAGCATACAAACATTTTGGTCCCCTTTGCTTCCTCCTCTTCTTTCGGCTGAAACCAAACCAATGACACTCTCTATATCATTATTATTTTTTCATCTAACCTATCTAGCCTATTAGTTTATTAATTTTACCATAACTTACTTTTGCTATGTGTTGACCACAAGAGAAAAATCATTCCTTTGTTTCTTTATAACTGAACGAGCAAACACACTTACATGCACATTCATTTTGCAACTTTTCTCACTAATACAAAGCATAAACAAGGGGGTTAGGACAAAGCTAGGAAGTATTCTTGTGTAAATTTGGAAAGCTTGGGTCATAGTTTGATTCTTGGGTCTTGAAAGTCTTGGTTCTTGATTTTCTTTTTGCCGAAATCTACACACAACCTTTTGTAAGACTCCCTTTTTTTTAATCTTTAAGTCTCATGTTCTTGCATTTATATGATACTAAACAAGATAATATTTGGTCATCTTTTAAATAATAAAGGAAAACCTCTAGTGGCCTAGTGGGGACTTTTGTATTTCGAAAAAATAATGCTTCCTAATAAAGTAATAATGTACTTGATATTTAACACCTAATAGTTTTGCACCTTATTGTAAGTTTAGAAGAAAAAAAACACGCACCTTTACTCCAGATACCAAAAGATCGTATTCCCCTGCGTATCCCTACAATAACCATCAACCACACGCCACAACTATACACCTTTACTAGCCAGTAGCCACCATCAGCAACATATTCATATCTAACCCTGCGATTCAATAATACGATCTAATCCAACATCATCGAATATCCTATCAAGTTAGGCATGGTTAAGTTAAAACTGGGTTTTGTTGAGTGTTCAAATTTGTTGGTTTGTTTGTTAGCTAAAAGTTATTTAATCTTTTGTGCTATTGTATGAAAGCAAGTAATTTAATTATATTAATCAAGGTGATTGTTTATTTTGGGATTATCAGGTTACTTGGTGAAGAATTCAAACAAGATAGATGAGTTTTGGTGTACTTATGATCATAGAAATTAATCAAGGGGATTAGTTTTTTGTAGGAGTACTAGGTTATTAGATAAATTATTGTCATCATTCTATTATATATATTTTTCCTTTTTACCGTGCTTTGGTGTGCTTATGATCGTAGAAGGAAACGTTGAGCTTTTAGTTATACAAGAATTCATGAGGAAACCTTTTTGTATTATGAACACTTTCAAGACACAAGTCAACATACTCAAGCTGCAACTTACTCAAGGTTAGAGCCGTATATGAGGGTGTACGAAGTGTGCTGTCGCACAGAGCCTTAAAAATTTTATATGATATGTATATCTAAAGTCACAAGAAAAGAAATTTTATGCACAACTATTTAAAGGCTTTAGAAAAAATGTAAAGCTTTAAAGTGTATTTTGGAGCTCAAACAAATGGAAACTAAACTGGGGCTAAATAAGGGGATGTTTGTTTAAGCTTATTTTTTGACTTAAAGATGGAAGATAAGCTCATAAGCTAGAAAAAAGACGGATAAAGATGAGCTTGTGCGATATAAGCTGAACCAGATAAAATCATAAGCCCAAAATAAGATTAACAAAATCCCCCTAAGTTCAAAGTTTTCACCTGAGTAACCTCCAATTAATATAATTGACAAACCTGTTATTTATTTTTTTTTTTATTTTTTTTTTTTAATAAACATCACTTTCATTAGAAACAAAACCAAAGGATTACAAGAAATTAGTGGGGAGCCTCGAAACAATCTGGGCTCCCACACCTTTAGCAATAGCAAAACTAATCCTACTGAAGATATGAGCAGCCGCGCGCGCTCCAATGTCTTGAGTTATAGAGAACTTCCGGATCCGCTTAAGTAAGGTCACCGCGTCAGCCTCGAGTTCTCCTAAGGAGGAAAATGAGAAAGGGGTGAACCCATATCCAATGTCTGTACATTTGGCTCCGTACTTGGTGCGCTTACGTTTTGCGGCGTCAATCACTGCACGACCTGGCACAAAATCCATCATACTAGTTTGTGTGAGGGGGGACGACCCGGTCAAATCGACACATACGTCCTGCCCTCCATCCCAAGAATAGAGCAAGATATCTGCTGGCCGTAAGACTTGCTCCCTTTCTCCACCCAATCCGATGTCAACCTCTTTACGAGCAGAGACCCCAGATCGAGAACAAATATCAATCAAAGTGTCACGCACGATGTTGTGCCGATGTTTAATACCAATAGTGCCAGCACATGATACAGCATGGTCCCCGTAAATATCCCCTGTGAAAACCTTGGAGCAAGCTGAACACGGCATCTGAACTGAGAAGAGGGGAACGCCAAGCCGATAACATAATACACATCTGTAAGTTCTGGCATTCATAGTCTGTCCCAGCCCAGCTATCGGGACCACTCTGAGCCAATCTGAAGTATGGTCTTCCATTTGCGATCTCCATAGGGCCATCTGTCTAGCAGATAAGCAGAAGGTGGATTCAGCCTCTTTGGTGACACGTGCGAAATATAAATCTGCCAATTTCTTCATGAGTTTGGGGGCAACAATTTCACAAGAGCTACCCAAAAGGTCAGTCTCCATTTTCTCGTTAAAAACATGCAAGGCATCATCAAAGGAAGATCCAGTAGTACCAATACCAGACTGCCGAAGAAGTTCAGTCTGTAGGCTGGCCGATTGGAGTCTAGAAGCAAGGAAGGCATAGTTCAGAACATCGCCAGCAGCGTAAACGCCAAGCCCCCCAAATTCAAAGGGAAGAGTGGCCAGTCTCCATTGCCAATTTCCAAACCCGGGCCCAGAGGCAGTGACAATACGCTCCAGAGAGGAGCGAAGTGCTTCATCGAATGAAATCTGAGCACGTTCAAAGATACGGGGGGAACATGTGCGCATAGAGAAATACAGCTTGGAAATGCCAGCACATGCACGGAGAAGCAGCAACTCACATTGGGGATCATTAAGCTTAGCAACAGCGTCCATAAGTTCAATGGTTTTAGAAACTCGTTTCAAAACAAGCTTACTACTAAACTCAAGATCTACACCAACAGGCCCACCTAACAATTTTACGCCATGCAGGGGCCGGGCAATATTAGGAGGGAAAACACCTTCGAGTCTGCTTCTAGGGTCTTCCCTTGGCCAAAAAACCTCAGTTTTATCGACGTTGAGGTGCAAACCATAACTATATTATATTCTTCAAGTGACCCTTCTTCATCTTCATCAATCACAAACCCACTAACTATATTATATTCTTCAAGTGACCCTTCTTCATCTTCTTCATTTGATATCACCAACAACAATCCCTCTCTTACCATCACTCACTATCACACACCGATTTTAATCAAAGTCACCAAAATTTAAGACTTCTTTCTTAAAGAAGAAAAAAACTCATGAACAACTTTCATCGTACTAAAACTCTTCAAAATAACTTCAATCTCATATTAATGTAAACTCTAATTTTCATGTTTTCTTCATCCCTGCTTATTTTTACAATCCAAACACGCACTAACAATGAATCTTGAAACCCCATATGTTTTCTTCATCCGTGTCTATTTTCTTCATCTCATTAAAGTTTTTCATTAAATTTCCTTCTTACATATCATTTTCCATTTCAACATCTAAAAACACAAATAAACACACACAGAACTCTTTATCCCTCATTAAAGTTCCGGCCAACCTACCGACTACCACCACATCATCTCAACTGAGCCGTCAACTTCACCTCGGGCAACCATTTTTTTTCCTTTTATGGGCATATATGGTGTTTATTTGCTTTATTAATATGGATTATGTTTAGTTTAAGCTTAGCTTTGGCCCATGGATGTGTTTTGGGCCCATGATTCATTTGCTTCTCTCTCTATTATATATATCAACACTGTAACGCGATCATCATTAACTAACAGTTTTATGCGTTTCCAATTCTACGCTAGAAATATGAATTTGGTAGCTATAAATGCATTCTTGTCCATTTCATAAGGTAGAACATAAAGCTTGACAATTGACCGTTGATAAAAAAGAAAATGTACCACGTACCTATCTCAGAATAAGGTTGAGGCTTGTCTTCAAGAACTGACATCTCGGATCTTGCCATTGCCAGGAGCATGGATGCCGAGAATGCCCTCAGTCTATGTCTGTCTATATAGATAGGCTTTAAGAAAAAAAAAGGAAAGTAAGCCGTAAGCCAAAAAGAAAGGCTTTTAAGGTACTTATGGCTTCGGTCGAGAAAGGTATGGGTCGGTAGGATAATGCTAGGGAAATTAGATCCACTGTCTCTACTCCCACCTATCCCGCTTAAGGTTATATGGATGAAGCTTGCTTTGGGTCCACCACCTGGAAGAGTATTGAGATTTCTTGCTTTGAAGTGGGATTGTAGTTAATCGATTAGCTAGTAGGCTAAGGTCTAAGCACTAGAACCAGAATGACATATTTCATCTTTTAGGACCACAGTTTCATCCAATAAACATTCACCTGTTTGTCAAAAATACATTATTAACGTTATTTTATTGGAGCCAAGGTCAATAACAACCGACAAAGTATGGCTACATATATCCCACTTGTGAATAATTAAGATTTAAATATTCAATCACATCATCTCAAGTAAATAGAATAATGCTTTATTCGGATTTGGATATTCAATCATATTGGCCACCCATTTTTTAAAGTAAACACTAAATTATATATTTATCACCAATTTCAGTCAAATATAATCCGGAGAATTATCAAACGGTAAGAATGAACCTAATATTAACATATTAAAATAATACAAATAAAAAACAAGTCACTCCAAAGTATTTCTTTGAACCCGTTTAAGATGAAAGTATGTTGGCTTAGCTCAAAACCTGACAAGAAACCACTTCCTTTTCCCGGGTTCCTGGAAGCATTCGGCGTGTATCAATCAGGAAAACAAGAAAACGTTACTCCCCAAACTATTTCTCACACAAAGTTAGCTTTTCAAAGTAGAAAAACGGTAACATTCATGTTTTCCCGAAAAGAGGGAAGTATAAAAACGATAAAACACTGTGTGCTTATGAAATTGTGGAGGTTGACGAGTCCAGTGAAGAAACACGCATTACCGTCACACCACTTGTCAATGTTGCGGGGTTTAAAACAGTGTTTCACTGACATCTCGACAGCTAAGAAACAAAAGTTATCCCGGAAAAAGACTTTCTTGAAATATCGCATCAATTACCTTCATACCAGCTCACAGGTCAAGAATCTGCAAACGCTCCAAAAGGGTTGTCTAGACCTGGACCCTACAGCTATTCCTCCCAAGTTTCTTCATGTTTTAGCAAATGTTAAGGAAGACGATACAATGGATAGCTACAATGGTCCAAGTGCTGATGATGTTTGTTCCATTTAGGTACAAAATTCCTGAACTTGTAAAGTGCTCTAGAAATCCAATAGTATAATACTTTTGTTGCATGTACATATTAAACGGGTAAATTGATGAGATTTCCTTATGGTTAGATTTATGATTATACGATCGACGATAAGATATGAATATTGAACCTTTTTTTTCTTTTTTTCATTTGAACCGTGGATGTTACGATTCAAAATTGTTATAGTTGAGAAATTTTATTTTTGAGCTATGTATTCTTGAATGTGAGTAAATAGAAACCATGATTAGACGTTGAAGAAAAATGAAGAGTAATATAGAAAAGTAATTTATTTTAAAAAAGTCAAAATATGGAAAAAGTCATAAGGGTGAGGTGGAAAAAGATAATTCATTTTAAAATAAAATAAAACTGACATGCCATGTATTTTACCTTATGAATAGGTAACCCATCAAGAAAGAGGACGGAACTGGTAACTTTGGAACAAATTCAAAAGTTATACCGATGGTAATGAGATATTCCTAAGTCAGTTACCTAGACGAGGACATTTAGGAAAATTTGTTGTCTATCTATGGACTTAACTCGTAATATTATCTTATAAGCTAGAAAAATATGTGAATATCACACATTCTCAATTTTTAAGTCAAGACCCATAAGATATTGTCAAAAGACCATGACAGACTCAAATGAGTAGGTCATTGGCTGCTATTGAATTGAAAGTCAAATGATGTTGTTAAACTTTGATGTGGACTGGTATTTGTGAAGTTAATATTTTGACCAAATCTGATCAAACATTGATATGTAATTAAGTTAGTGTTTATAAATGTATAGAAAGTCAAATGAGGTTGTTAAAACTTTGATTGTGACCGGTATTTGTGAAGTCAATATCTCCGTGAAGTATTAATTTATATAATTAATACAATACTATAAATATATTACTTACATTAATTAAAAGCATACCATCGGTGCATACGTGTATGCCCCCAATAGGGTCACGTATTTCTAGCCATATAGTTACTAATTAAACTTGAGCACTACCAATAATTTGTAGTCTTGAGTGAGTGAAAGTCATCAGTCAGCTGTTTAAAATTAGATCCCAGTTTGATTTGTTACTTCAGTGAGAGTATTCTTTAGTTGAATTGCATGTTGGTTAGTTTACGGTTTACATACCTTTACTGATTGAATAGGTTATGCTACAATCGTGCATATACATTGTACAGATCCCTTAGCCATGGGTTCTGTTTGAAACTATTATTTAAATACATGTCGATTTACGAAGTGGATGCAAATATATCGCCAGTGTAGTAGTTTGTGCGTCTACGGGTTCTAACGATATACTGTGATGTAGGCATGAAGAGGACATATG
>BPTQ01000009.1:14684285-14715851 GCA_019973895.1 Chrysanthemum seticuspe
TTATAAGACATTTCACGAGATCTTTAGGTTATCATATTATGAAAACAAAAATAAAAAAAAAAAAAAAAAAATTGGTAATGTAAGTGTACAACCATACAGATTATTTATTTTATTTAATTTAACTTTTTAAATTTTATAATAATATATACATTTCAAATCCAATATTTAATCCATGTAAAACCAAACAACATTCAACACTTTCATATAAATTCTCTATCATATTTTCTTTCAGTTTATTTCAAATCCGAATCTTATTCTAAACCTATTAAAAAAACAAGCGCACCCTTAAATATAAACTTCCCCAGTTCAAATGAAAGAAAGACAAAGTACAATATCCATATCTTATCATCGTATAATCATTAGGAAAAAATTAAACCCACTTCATGAGAAATCTGACTAGAGGGAAACCTCATCCATCTACCCGTTTAATATATACGTGCAACAAAAGTATTATACTATTGGATTTCTAGAGCACTTTACAGAATATTTAAATAACCAGTAAAAAAAACATATAGTACCAAAACATTCCTTCGCATTCCTTACTAACTTTCAAAACCCCTTTTAATTAAGCACAAGTTACAACTGCATAATGCACATTACATGTTACCTATTTTTCCATCCCGCACCCAAAATAACCAAACTCCCAAGTTCAGGAATTTTGTACCTAAATGGAACAAACATCATCAACACTTGGACCATTGTAGCTATCCATTGTATCGTCTTCCTTAACATTTGCTAAAACATGAAGAAACTTGGGAGGAACAGTTGCAGGGTCGAGGTCGTGAAAACCCTTTGGAGTGTGCGCGGATTCTTGACCCGTGAGCTAGGTGAGATATTTTAATTTAAGAAAGTCTTTTTCCGGGATAACTTTTGTTTCTTTGCCGTTTTAAATCCTGCAACTTTGACTAGTGGTGTGACGGTAATGCGTGTTTCTTCATTGGACTCGTCAACCTCCACAATTTCATAAGCACGCGGTGTTTTATCATTTTTATATAAAAAACATATACTTCCATTTTTAGGGAAAACACGAATGTTACCGTTTTTTTCCTTTCAAAAGCTAACTTTGTGTGAGAAATAGTTCGGGGAGGTAACGGTTTCTTGTTTTCCTGATTGATACTCGCCAAATGCTTCCAGGAACACGAGAAAAGGAAGTGATTTCTTGTTAGGTTTTGAGCTAAGCCAACATACTTTCATCTTAAAACGGGTTCAAATAAATTACTCTGGAGTGACTTGTTTTTTATTTGTATTATTTTAATATGTTAGTGTTACGTTCATTCTTGTTGATTGATAATTCTCTGGATTATATTCGACCGGAATAAAGCATTATTCCATTTACTTGATATGATGTGATTGAATATTTAAATCTAAATTATTCACAAGTGGGATATATGAAGGCATGTAGCCATACTTGGCTCCAATAAAATAATGTTAATAATGTATTTTCGACAGCTTAACAACGTTCAACTATTTATGTTCGTGTGTTTTAAGATTGGATTGGGGCCACTTTATGAACTAATGATCGATCTACAAACATTTGATTAATTTTAAATCCAGTATCTCATATTCACATTAACATTACTATATCCATCACTCATTTATATGATCAACGATTTTGAAATGCTTGCGTGTTACAACATGTTTGAAAAAAAGGTTATATTTTTAGAGCTTAAGTTTCTAGTGTACCTCTAACAAAAAATAGCTTTAGAGGCATAAGTGTGTTATGACCAATAAGGAACACTAAATTGACTGTAGTTGACTAGAACCCAAAATGTCTTACCTTTCCTGTTCAACGTGACAATGTGACACAATATCCATAAATACAAAGAACAGAATTATGAGTTAGGCTTAGTACTTTGACTATAAATTTGTATTTGAATCCACATTAAGGAGCCTACTATTCAAAGAAATCAAAGATGGAAAATGTATCTCTTTTGACATACCGGTGAATGTTTATTGCATGAAATTGTGGTCCTAAAAGATGAAATATGTCATTTTGGTTGCTCATTTTCTTGTCAACGATGGTCTTTCTACCTGTTTGCATATGTCTATTGACATATCTAATGAGATAGGTACTTGGTATGTTTTCTTTTTATATCAACGATTAATCAGCAAGCTTTATGTTCTACCTTGTGAAATGGACAACAATGCATTTATGGCTACCAAATTCATATATTTCTAGCATAAAATTGGAAAGGCATAAAACTGTTAGTTAATGATGATCGCATTACACTATTGAGATATATAATAGAAAGATTAGTAAATGAATCATGGGCCCAAAACATCCATGGGCCAAAGCTAAACTTAAACTAAACATAATCCATATTAATAAAGCACATAAACACCATATATGCCAAAAAATAAAAATAAAAAAATGGTTGCCCGAAGTGAATTTGACAACTGAGGTGAGATGATGTGGTGGTATTTTCTCCCGTTGATGTGTTTGTGATGGTGAGGTGGGTTGGTCAAAACTTTAACGAGGGATAAAGAAGTGTGTGTGTTTATTTGTGTTTTAAGATGTTGAAATGAATGATACGTAAGAAGGAAATTTAAAGAAAAAGTTTAATGAGATGACGAAGATAGACGGGGATGAAGAAAACATATGGGGTTTAAAGATTTATTGTTGGTGCGTGTTTGGATTGTAAAAATAGACGAGGATGAAGAAAACATGAAAATTAGATTTTACATTAATTTGAGGTTGAAGTTATTTTGAAGAGTTTTAGTATGATAAAAGTTGTTCATTAATTTTTTTTATTTTTAAGAAAGAAGTCTTACATTTTAGTGACTTTGATTAAAATCAGTGACTGATAGTGAGTGATGGTAAGAGAGGGATTGTTGTTGGTGATATCAAATGAAGAAGATGAAGAAGGGTTAGTTGAAGAATATAGTATAGTTAGTGGATTGGTGATTGATGAAGATTTAGATTTATGTAATAATAATAATAATAATAATAATAATAATAATAATAATAATAATAATAATAATAATAATATATGGGAAAGTGTTTTCTCTGTCGTCTTGTGTGGGCGATTCAACGCCTTTTGCTTTTCCTCCTTCATCATCGTGTATCCTTCCCCTTCAATGATTCAACCTCCAGTTGGGTTTTGTTTGTGATGAGTAAGCTTCTTCTCTAAGGTTTCCTTTGGTTTTTCCATAGTATGAGGTGAGATCAATACAAAACACATCTAATCTAAAGAACAAATTATAAGATCTCAACCATTCATCTTCTTTTCATCCAATGGATGAGATCAAAATAAAAATTAACAAATGAAGGGTAAAATTGTAATTTTATAAAAACCCACTTTCCACCCTTTTTTAAAAAACAACATATCTTTCAAACGGTAAATCTTCAAGCTACAAAAAATACACTATCGCGACGAGAAGAAAATCATCTTTCTATTGATATGCACTTTTATATACTTTTGACGATTTTTTTTTTTCCAAAATTTCCGTCTAGAAAAATCCCACGAGATTCGTAAAAAGACGAACTTTTTTTTTCTTCAAAATTTCTGTCCAGAAAAATCCCACGGGATTCGTAAAAAGACGAACTTTTTTTTTCAAAATTTCTGTCCAGAAAAATCCCACGGGATTCGTAAAAAGACGAACTTTTTTTTCAAAATTTCCGTCCAGAAAATCCTACGAGATTCGTAAAAAAAAATCTCACGGGATTCGTAGAACAACGAATTTTTTTTCAAAATTTTCGTCGAGAAAAATCCCACGGGATTCGTAAAAAAATCCCACGGGTGTAAAAAAATCCCACGAGATTCGTAAAAAATTCACATGAAATTTTATATGAATCACAAGGGGTTAGAGAGAATCACATGGGATTCTGTATAAATCCTATGGGATTTTCATTTTGCTGTGTAATGTTATAAAAAAAATTATTGTTCACTTTGAATATATCTTGTTTACTTTGAATATTTAATGTTTGTTACTTATATTATGTTTGATCTCATGGGTAATCTGTATAAATCTCATGAGATTTATAATTTTGTATAAATCCCGTGAGATTCTGTATAATCTCATGGGATTTTGTATAAATCATATGGGATTCTGTATGAATCATAAAGGATTTGTCAAAAAAAATCACTAAACAAGATACAATACATGACATACCTCCTCAGTTAACAAAAGAATTAAAAAAGAAATGATCCAAGAAAGAACAAAAAACAACCAAAAAGTAAACTAAATATCACACACTGATTTATATATTTTGCTAAGGGAACATTTTCACGCTTATTGGGTTCGATTTTGTTTGCCTTCTCAAACTCTGTGATAAAACTTTTCATAAGTTTAACTTTCTTTATGTAATTCCACCCGTTTGGTTTTCCATTTTCTGGAATTGGCTCTTTTTTGTCACCCCCTTGATTCTTTTTGGTTACCTTAACTTCTTGTTTCTTACTAGCCCTTTATTTGTCATTTGAGCTTGAGGATTTAAGCTCTTGTGATCCTTTGAAGAACGCCGCTTTAGGTATGCAAATTAAGACTGATTACTAAAAAAGCAAGGCTCTTTATACATTTTTATACCTACAACATGTTTCTTTAGTTTCAATAAAAAACAAGATATACAGATCTACAAAATAAGAACCTGATTTTTATGTGTTAATCAAAATAAAGCTTTTTCATTATACAAATTTATAAACTAAAATTAAAACATATATATCTAAAAATCGTATATTTTAATTAAACAAATAAAACCTTGAGATTTGTGTTAAACAAGCTAAAAAATCAGACTCAGATCGGTAAGCTTAATATTTTTTATAAATTTTCCACCTTATCTGGTTCAAGCGAACCGGTGATGTGGTGGTGGTTGTTGTAACCACAACTTTCCGGTCACTCTTCACCCTCCGATCAACCACGACCATGTTCTCAAAGGGTCTCTTCACCACATCACCAATGGTAACAGCAAAAAATCAAATTATTTAGAAGATTTTTGGTTCACATTGGATTTGGAAAGGTTTGGATATAATGAAGATGAGTTGTTGGGTGAGAGAGAAAAAAAGTGTGTATAAACAGGTGTGAGAGGGATGAGAGTGTTGGTGGAGAGTGAGAGCGTAAATGGGAAATGTGAGAAATGACGGGTGGGTGAGATAAAAATACAAAACTACCCTCCTCTAATTATATGGTTTACAGATCCAACGGTCACATAGATAGAAAATCAATGGCTCAGATTGAGTGTTTTGTTCTTTAAAGATTTTTTGTTCCGTAACGAACTTTTCTCTCTATAGTATAGATACGTTTTTCCTATTGGTTTTAGGGTCTCTTTTCGAGACTCTTTTCTGTTTCATCCTTTCGAGACTCGTGATATGGATCCATTCGTGGTTGTTTTGCTTCTTCAAAACACTGGTAGGGGTTCGTTTAAAGCTCCCTTTGCTGTGGTGGTTTCGAATCTGTTGCACGGGTTTTTGTACGGCTAGTGAGTTTTCGAGTTTTGATTCTTTCAAAACTGCTACAGGTTGTAAGTTTCGGTCGCGGGAAGTTTGGTTTCTTTTGCTTGTATGGTATTGTCAGGTTATCCCTTTCGAGACTTGTTGTCACTGCTTGAGGGTTGCTCGGTCTTGATTTGGTAATTTTTGGTCATCGAGCCATGGTCTTGGGCTACAAGCTGATTTGGTTGCTTCTGTAGTGATTCGGTTAGGACTATTTTCTTACGGATTGGTTGTTCATGTTGCATGTTATATGGTGATATGGTTGTTATTGGTGCATGATTCCTTGCTAGTGCTTTATCCTTTTTGTTTATCCCGTTTGTTGGTTCTTTACTTGAGGTTTGGTGTTTTGGTTGCTTGGTATTGGTTATTGTTGCTTTGTTGCTATGCCGGCTGTAAGATTTCATTGTCCCTTTGTGGGTCTTAGTGGATGTCGAGACGGTGGTGGAAATGGACTTACTAAAACCTCTTTGATCACACATTTTTGTGACCGGCACTTTAGCGTTGAGTCTCAAGCTATCACTAAGCGGTCCCTTTTGTCGGATTTTGCTATTTTCGAAAAGGTCGAGGTTACTCTTAAGCAGATGGGTTTGTAGTTGTGTGGTGGTTGTTTCAAAACGCATACTTTGCGGACTAAGTGTCGTCATGGTACGGGATCTGATTTTGTATCTCCTCCTGATTGTGGTGATGGTGTTGTTCGGTTCGTGTTATATGATCTCACCAAACAGCAGGTTCCCTCCCATGTAACCCTTGTTGAGGATTTGGTTTTGGACGAGCTTGGTGGTTTTGATTTACCTCTTCTTGATACTTTATTATCTAAGGGGTTGCGGACTGTCAAATCTATCCCTCCCAAATGTCGTTTGGAGTTTTCTCGTGCTTTGAAAAGAGCTCTTGATAAGGTGATCTGCAAGCCTGATGACATTTCTTGTTGGGTTGGTTTGTTAGTCTTGCCTCTTTGCCTCCTTAAAACTTTTTGTCCGAGGAGTAATCAAGAGTGTAGGTCGATCACTAAGCGCCAACGCCAGGAAGAGTATATTGTTAAGGCTATTCATGCATGGGGCACCCCTGGTGGTAGTTTACATGTTGTGCGTGAGGTTTTATCCGAACCTTCTCCATTATGGTCTAATATTGATGATGATAGCTTGGATTTGGGCGACCGAAATGTCAAGCAATGTAAGAGGAAGATTTGTGATGGTCATTATACAGCTGCGGTCAGAGTTCTTTCATCCTCTGGTATTGCACCTTATGATGTCTCCACCCTTGAGGACCTAAAAGCTAAGCACCCTTTCCAGTCTACTCCTCTTTTTCCTGATATACCTATTGATCATCATCACCTTTCCGCATCTCCTGCTACGGTTCTTGACATGATCAAGAGTTTCCCTCGTGGTGCTTCTTGTGGGCGAGATGGGTTGCGTGCCCAACACCTTTTGGATTGTTTGAATGGTGCAGCTGTGGCTATTTCTGATGAGTTGGTCGCTTATATCACCCAAGTGGTGAACCTTTTCCTTGCTGGTAAATGCCCGAGGGCGTTAGGTGAGTACATTGCTAGTGCTCCTCTCACACCCTTAGTCAAACCAGGAGGGGGTATTCGCCCTATTGTTGTTGGGACTGTTTGGAGGCATTTAGTTTCCAAGTTTTGTGCATCCGGCCACTCTTCAAACGGTTATTTAGATGATTTACAATTAGGTGTTGGGGTATCGGAGGGAGGGGAGGCTATTCTTCATGCTGTGAATCGGTTGGTTGAGGACCGTGGGGGTGATGTTGGTCTATCTATGTTGTTGGTTGATTTTAAAAACGCTTTCAACATTGTGGATAGGGCTGTTATGTTGCGTGAGGTTCGGCTTCATTTCCCAGTTATTTCACAGTGGGTGGAATTCTGTTACTCTAGTACTGCCAGATTATACTATGGTGAGCATACGCTTTGGTCTCATCAACAAGGTGATCCGATTGGGCCTCTTCTTTTTGCTTTAGTGTTACATCCCCTGGCATGTAAGATTAGAGATTCTTTTGACCTTTTCTTCCAAGCATGGTATCTGGATGATGGCACTATTATTGGTGATACTTTGGTGGTGGGTAAAGTTTTAGAGTTGATTATGATGGATGGACCTTGTCGTGGTTTACACCTCAATGTTGATAAAACAAAAGTTTTTTGGCCACAGGAAGACCCCAAAAGCAGGTACGCCGGTGTTTTTCCCCCCAATATTTCTCGTCCCTTACATGGTGTTAAATTATTGGGTGGGCCCATTAATGTGGATTTTGAGTTTGGTAGTAAGCTTGTTATGAAAAGGGTTGCTAGAACTATTGAACTTATGGATGTTGTTGCCAAACTTAATGACCCTCAATGTGAGTTATTGCTACTCCGTACATGTGCTGGTATTTCCAAGTTGTATTTCTCTATGCGCACATGTTCCCCTGGGTCTTTGAGTGTGCTCAGGTTTCCTTTGATCCTGCACTTCGCTATTCTTTGGAGCGTATTGTCACTGCTTCTGGGCCCGGTTTTGGTGACTGGCAGTGGAGACTCGCGACCTTACCCTTTGATTTTGGGGGGCTTGGTGTATATTCTGCAGGTGATGTCTTGAACTATGCCTTCCTTGCTTCTAGACTTCAATCTGCTAGCCTACAGGCTAAGCTTCTTCATAGTTCTGGTATTGTAATTGTTGGTCCCTCTTTTGATGATGCTCTATGTACTTTTAATGTGAATATGGATATTGACCTTTTGAGTAACCCTACCGAGGTCGCTGCCCCCAAACTTATGATGAAATTGACAGATATATATTTTGCGCGGGTTACCCAAACTGTTGAATCTACATCCCTCATATCTCCTCGACAGATGACGTTATGGAGCTCACTAAAGGAGGATCATACTTCAGATTGGCTTAGGGTGGCTCCGACATCTAGACTGGGACAAACTATGAATGCTAGGGCTTATCGTTGTGTGTTGTGTTATCGGTTGGGTGTTCCTCTTTTCACCATTTAGGTGCCGTGTTCAGCCTGTTCTAGGGTATTTTCTGGAGATATTTATGGGGATCACGCTGTTTCATGTGCGGGTATTGTTGTCATTAAACATCAACATAACATAGTTCGTGATGTTTTGGTTGATATATGTTCCCGGTCCGGGATTTCAGCTCGTAAGGAGGTGGATATTGGGCTTTATGGAGATAGGGACATATCCTTACGACCGGCTGATATATTACTCTACTCTTGGGATGGTGGGCGCGATGTATGTGTTGATCTTACGGGATCGTCGCCCTTGACGCAATCTGGGATGACTGATTTTATGCCAAGGCGTGTGGTTCTTGATGCTGCACAACGTAAACGTGTCAAGTACGATGCTAAATGTGCGGATATTGGATATGGGTTTCTCCCCTTTTTATTCTCTTCTTTTGGAGAACTTGAGAAGTATGCAGTAACTTTACTAAAGCGCATTCGACGATTCTCTATGACTCAAGACATTAGGGCACGTGCTGCGGTTCATATTTTTTATAGGATTGGTTTTGCTATTGCTAGAGGTGTGGGGGCCCAGTTGGTTTCTCGGCTTCCCACTAATTTTTTGTAAAATCCTATGAGTTTTTAATAAAGTGATGTTATAATAATAATAATAATAATAATAATAATAATAATAATAATAATAATAATAATAATAATAATAATAATAATAATAATAATAATAATAATAATCATCATCACTTCATTAAAAACTTAAAGAATTTACAAGAAATTAGTGGGAAGCCGAGAAACCAACTGGGCCCCACTCCTCTAGCAATAGCAAAACCAATACGATTAAAAATATGAGCCGCAGCTCGAGCTCCCATGTCTTGAGTCAAGGAGAAGATTCTAATCCGCTTTAGTAGGGTTACCGCTTCTTTCTCGAGTTCTCCAAAAGAGGAAAAGGCAAAGGGGATGAAACCATATCCGATATCTGCGCATTTAGCCTCATACTTGGCCCGTTTACGTCGTGCAGCCTCACTAACCGCACGTCCTGACACAAAATCAAGCAACCCCGATCGCGTCAAGGGTGAAGAACCTGTGAGATCAACACAAACATCACGCCCACCATCCCAAGAGTAAAACAAAATATCGGCTGGACGCAAGGATCTGTCCCTATCTCCATAAAGCCCAATATCCACCTCCTTACGAACAGAAATTCCGGACCGGGAACATATATCAACATGAACATCACGGACAATGTTATGCCGATGTTTAATGCCAACAATGCCTGCACAAGAAACCGCATGATCCCCATAAATATCTCCAGTAAAAACCGTGGAACATGCTGAGCAAGGCACCTGAACAGTGAAAAGGGGAACACCCAGTCGATAGCACAACACACACCGGTAAGTCCTAGCGTTCATAGTTTGTCCGAACCCAGATAAAGGAGCCACCCTAAGCCAATCTGAAGAATGATCTTCCTTTAGTGAGCTCCATAACGCCATCTGTCGAGGAGATAGATGGAATGTAGATTCAACCGTTTGGGAAACCCGAGCGAAATATATATCTGCCAATTTCTTCATGAGTTTGGGGGCAGCGACCTCGCTAGGGTTACTCAAAAGGTCAATATCCATATTCGCATTAAAAGTACATAAAGCATCATCGAAAGAAAGACCCGAAGTTACAATACCAGCACTATGGAGAAGCTTAGTCTGTAGACTAGCAGATTGAAGTCTAGAAGCAAGAAAAGCATAGTTCAAAACATCACCTGCAGAATAGACACCAAGCCCCCAAAGTATAGTTAGTTTGGATGTGACTGGAATCTCTCCCTTTGCTGGTATTGATGCGTCTTCGTGGGCTCCAGGGGTAGCCTTACGTAATGCGGTGGAGAAGAAGAAAAAGAAATATGTGTCTAAATGTGAAGACAATGGTTACAAGTTCATTCCCTTTGCATTTTCAACATTTGGGGGGCTTGACGTGGAGGCCTTGGATACACTTTCTTGCATCAAGACCATGGTTGTTAGCCACTCAAATAATGGCAAGAGTGGTGCATTTATTTTTCATAGATTAAGTTTTTATATCCAAAAAGGAGTGGGAGCCCAACTAGTGTCTCGACTTACCACCAATTTCTTGTAAATACTTTTATTGTTCTAATGAAGTGATGTTTTATTAAAATAAATAAATAAATAAAATAATAATAATAATAATAATAATAATAATAATAATAATAATAATAATAATAATAATAATAATAATAATAATAATAATAATAATAATAATAATAATAATAATAATAATAATATCCACTGCACCAAACTTACGTTCAAATAATAATAATAATAATAATAATAATAATAATAATAATAATAATAATAATAATAATAATAATAAAAGGTTTGTCAAATGACAAAAACACATTTTTAGTTAACAGTCAAACATAAATAAATTAACCACATTGCTGAAATTAGGGCGAAAATAAAATGAGTGTTCAATTTTGGACTCACCTTATAACTTTTTAAAGCTTTTAACCAAAAGTAAAATACCGAAAAATCAAAAAAAAAAAAAAATGAAAAAAAACATTGAACATTTGACTTTACAAACAAATATAGTTGATGTATTCCATTATCTAGTTGCGATCCCAATCCCATCCAAACAAAAACACTTTTAATTAATCTCCACCGTCCAATCCTCTCATTCTTGTGCTTCATTTAATTATTTCTTTTTCTTTTGTGTAATTTAATTATACAAAAATGGTACATTATAGAGGTTTTAGAGGTTTACAGGATTTATTGATATATACTAATATTAGTGTAACATACATCGAGATGGTACTAATTGGAGGTTACTCAGGTTACACTTTAGGGGGTGTCGGTGAGCTTATTTAAAGAGCTTAATAGTTTATTAAATTTTTTCTAATTTTAAAGGGCTTATGTGTTTTTGAGGGGATAATTAAGCTAATAAGCTGATTCCATTAGTTTGGGGTATTTCGAGAATGCGTAAGTTTTATTTACTCTTTACCTTACCTAAACATCCCCCTAGTAACGGTTTGTTTTCTTATTTAGAAAATAGGAAGTATCTTGTTATGTAAGCTTTATGCCTATGTAACGGGCTGAGATATGAGATTTCACTCATATCCATTGTACTTAAACGTTTATTTGGTTAATATATTTACCAGGGTGCAGGATTACTCCCCTTTACCCAAAAAACATCCCCCTAGTATATTTTGGGCATGATTGGAGGCAAATACTGTATGTTGTTTTGCTTGTAGTGAGTTATCGGCCTAGGCGGGGAGTACTCATAGTCTTAGATAGGAATTTTTATATATAAGTTTTGAAGCTATGTGTAAGAGTATCACATGTTTTAAGGACTATATAAATGTTCATGGACACTAAAAGTATATGTTTAGAAATCTAACACACTTGTTAAAATACATCAAGCCTAGTTTTTTTACGAGTTGGCACCGAGCTGACCAACTTGTGACCAAATTGAATCTTTTGGCCGATTCTGCTCAACTCACCCTGGTCACTGGCCTTGTAGCTAGTAATTGTGGATGACTTTGTGATCTGAGTTTTACTAGGCTTATGTTAAGAGGTTAATAAGTTATTGGGTATAAAAAAAGTTACAAAGCTAATTGAAGGTGTTTGGGTAAGCTTATGTCAAAGTGCGTTATACATTGGAATGTATTTCTTTTTTCCCTAATTATCATGTGTAAAGCAGCATGCGTTTGTGAGAGGGATACCAGTCATGGGAATATGGGATCTAGGGCGGGTTTGGGTAAGCTTGTATAAAGAACTTACAGGCTGGGTAAGCTTATGCCAAAGTGCTTATTAGTTACTTGGGGGAACAAGGGTTTTTTCGATAATAAATAAATGCATAAGCTAAGCATAAGGTTATCCTGATAGTAGCCAATATAATGTATGTAGCCTTGTTCTGCCTTGAGATAAGAACCACATATCTAAAGGCGTTATCTCTGTTAAGTTTGGTTATAATAGGAATTCGTTTCTCTGGTTTGCACTCTACTTATATCTTGTTTGAGTGTTAACATTTTGAATAGTCATTCATTTTCAGTTTCTTTAATAACACAAAGTTTACTACGTTTTATGATTAATTAGATGTTCTTGCAAGTGCAAAACGAGTTGAAGGATCATCTAAATTTCCCAGACCAAAAGTTTCCTCTCTATGATGGAATCTATAGACGAAGATGTGGAAAAATCCTCGATTTAAGATCATTTGAGGACAAAAGATTATTTACATACCAAGGGATCAATCTCCACCATCCATTTTTATTTGATCTAATGGATGAGATTAATCCAACAATTTAAAAAACCCACTTTCATCATTTTTTTTCAAATATTAATATTTTTCAAACCGTTAATCGTTAAGCGAAAAAAAATATATCATTGCGACGAGCATTTAATTATCTTTTTATAGATAGGCACTTTAATATACTTTCGACATTTTTTTTTTTTTTTTTTTCGTATTTTTCACTTTTTTTTAAGTTTTTTCCTTTTTTTACGTTACTGAAATTTGCATTAAAAAATCATATATGATAAAACACTAATTTGAATATCACATGTAGTGTTATATCATATATGATATGTAATATCATATGTGATATTACACTAATATCACATGTGATATTACATATCATATATGATTTAACACTAATATCACATGTGATATTCAATTTAGTGTTTTATCATATATGATTTTTTCATGCAAATTTCAGTAACGTAAAAAAACAAAAAAAAAAATAACGAAAAAACGTGAAAAAAACGAAATTTTTTTCTTTTTTCGAAAGTATATCAAAGTGCCCGTCTATAGAAAGACAATTAAATGCTCGTCGCGATGGTGTAAATATTTTCACTTAACGATTAACTGTTTAAGAGATATTTAAATTATAAAAAATAGGTGAAATAATAAAATTCTTTTAATCTTAGCCATTGATTTATTTTTAGATGGATGGTGGAGATGAGTCCCTTGGTATGTGAGAAAAGTTTGGTATGTAAAATAACTCTCCTCAAAATCCTCACTCGCTGATCAAGATGACGTTGGGATGTATCCAGCAATGGACAAAATAAAAGTAGAAAGTACCGTTTAACTGACGGTCCGGTTAACCATACCTTCCTTGTTGATCAGATGAAGCTAGTGAGCTGTGAAAGATGTACTTTGCCTTAACTAAAGGGTATGTATCTTGGTTTTGAAAACCTTTGCTTCACAAGCTTTCTATCTTCTATTCTTCTGATACAGTGTGTTTGGGATAGGCAGCTGTATTGTCTTCTGATGTCTTTGGCTAGTAGAAATCATAAGGATAGTTTCCTGTTTGGTAGTAAATTAAATGTTCTGCCTCGAGTGATTAATTGGTTAGATTTGGAAATCTCTGGTTATTGTGTAGCAGTTATCTTTAAAGGAGTGTTTGGGTTTGAAGATCGGTCAGATGGCTATGTACCTTGGTACTACAAAATCTGAAATAAACCCCCCCCCCTCCCCCCCCCCCCCCCCCCCTAATAGAGCCCTGTTAATAGGAAAAAAAAAAGGGCTCGACAAAGGTGTCCGTCAAAAACAAAGGCATAAAGCCCGGTTATGAAATGAAAAAACCTATATATACACTGGTTAGATTTGGAAATATCAGTTATCTATAAAAGGAGTGTTTGGGTTTGAAGATTGGTCACATGGCTATGTACCTTGGTACTGAAATTCTATTGGCCACAACATAAAGCCCTGTTTTATAAATAAAAACCCCTTTTGAGTGGGATTTCTCCCCCTTCTTTTTTTCACTTTGATTTCTTATTTCTTTTGAGCGGGATTTCTCCCTCTTAAATCACTTTTTACATGCTTCCAGTTGACGGCTTGAGTTTAAAAATCTTCAACAACTAGTTATGCAATCTTTCTCTGACATCCATTTAATCATAAAATTCCAATTGTTGATGATTCATATGACCACAAACTAGCAGTTTATTGGTAAAGCTTTTGTATTTGGGTTCATGCTTGCTGTTTTTTAAGATTAGATTTGTTAGCTGTATGAAATAAATGTTTAAGTTCAAATTATGTTGTATATGTGTTTGTTGTTGAAGATCTAATTGAAACTTACGGTTTAATTGTAAATTTCAATTGTATATGTATTGTTTTATGTTTAGATCTGCTAGTGGAGTAAGTTTAGCATTGTAGGCATTTCATCTCTCAACACATGCTTGCCATTTTCAACGATATCACAGACCATGAGGGCTTGGAGATAAGGTGGAACAAAGAGAACATGAAAGCCTACATGTAGAGGTGTATTGGTGGAATTACAGAAGTGTAGAAGAATGGCTGCACATAAGCTAAAATACCCTAATGAACAAATGATAAGCCTTGGCATTGGTGATATAACTGAGCCCATTCCAGAAGTTATTACTTCATCCTTGGCATTGGTGATAGCACTGAGCCCATTCCGTAAGTTGTTACTTCAGCTCCACAAGAAAACTATGAGTATAAAACATTACAGGCAAATTTTGCTACTGTAAATGGTTGTTTTTGACAGACTCTGTTAACATTGTGAACCATATATATGACACTTCAGTCCTAACCCTTTGGTATTCCCATTTCTTTGTATTGCAGAAAAGCTTGGGAGCCTTACAGGCAACACATAATCTAAACTAGAGGTATTCCATAACGGGCAGCTAGTCAGCTTGGGAAACAAGTCAAACTGGTATGTTTAGTCTGGACTGGATCAGGTTGACCTGCAAACGTGGTCTGTCCTTTTCTTAAACTTGTTTAAAAATAATGATTAATGAATGTTTTCAGCCTGTTGAACCCATTAAATATAACATGACGTAAATTGATCCATTTATAAGTAAAACGCTTGAAATTGCGACCTCTGTATACGAGAGTTAGTTTTTTAACAACGTAAATTTTTTCTTCCCTTTCAAAGATCAACAAATTCCTGGAATGGGCTCAGTGATATCACCAATGCCAAGGCTTAACATTTACTGCCATCCATATGTTTGAAGCTGGAAAGAATGATAAAGTGTGTTTGTCTTAGTTTGTGCAGGTGATCATTGTGGTGTATTGGAGCTTGTACTTGGATGGGTAAAGTCAAGATTTATTATGTATTCGTCATATGGCCTGATTCTCAATTCTAAAGGCAGATTGGAGACGACATCAACTTCATCAAACCCCATCTGTTTTTCTCGAGTTATTCAAAGGCAGTGACGATAACGATACTTACAGTGATGTCTATGGTGTATATTTTATTTTCATTTCTGCTCTAGTAGTTAATAAGGTTGGCGTGTATCTTTTTAGATGTGTTGTTTGCTAGAGTAGTCATACAGTAGGCAAGCTCAATGTATCAACTCATTTGTAATGTCAATGGATCTTCCTTATTTGAATCAATACTATGTTCATTTCGGAAAAGAAGAGCAACAAATTCATTCATGGCTGAAATGCACTCAACAAGGCTACTAGTAATGGTATCTGATAAATTATTATAAGATAAATAGAGATGGTTCAACATCTTGAGGTCTTCAATCTCTGATGGAATGGAACAAAATAATGACACGTTCAGTTAAAGATATTTTTTGAGTCTACCCATTTGACCCATTTTAGTTTTCGCTGTTTTTTGGGTCTACTGTAATTTAATTGTTTGACCCAGTTCAGTTTTATCTATATTTTTAGGACAATCCATAACTACGCCTTTTTTGTTAATTAAACTTCCATTAAGTAGTAACTTTGGCAACACTCTCAACTCTCAAGTTTCAAGTCTCTAATGTGAATGTACGTGTGTTGGACCAAGTGTACATCAAAATATTCGAGCTGATTTATGTATCAGAAATCCACTTTGGTCATTATTGACACATTTTTAATACAGTATACTTGCAATAATAATACAGTATACCAAACATGAGGTTAACTTTCTATACACTGCTCGAAACCAGAAGAGGGGGAAGCCTCAAATTTATGAAGGCTAAGACCTTCAATAAACATGTCGTCTATCGGCTTTTTCCCAGTCATCACCTCTAGTAATAATATTCCAAAACTGTAGACATCCCCACAACTTGTCATCTCGCTCCCGATACCATACTCTACAAATGAAAAACAATTAATTAATTTACAAACTTTAACCTGTAAATAAATATAAGCATCATGGAATAAAAGTGGAATTACCTGGAGGTGCATAACCAATAGTTCCTTTAACCCCGGTTGAGCTGTTTTGGTTTAAGTCTGTACCAAGTAGTCGAGCTAAACCAAAGTCTCCAACATGAGCCACCATATCATCATCAAGTAGAATGTTACTTGGCTTCAAGTCACTGTGAACAATCGTGGTTTGGCAGCGATTGTGAAGATAATCAAGTGCAGTGGCAACATCTCTAAGAATATTTATTCTTTGAAGAAGGTTCAGTTTCGATGTATTTTCACTTGAATGAAGCCAATCGTGTACACTTCCATTCGGCATAAACTCATAAACCAGAGCTTTAAAATCATTTCCTTGTAAGTCAGCACTTGAACATGAAGTTATTATCTTCAACAGATTACGGTGTCGAATATTCTGCCATGCTTCACATTCTGCTAGAAAACTTCTGTGAGCTCCTTTATTTTGAAGATGCAAAACTTTGACTGCAACAGGTTTATTATGATTAGAATCGAGGATTCCTTTGTAAACCGAGCTAAACCCACCCTCCCCAATCAAATTTGCTGCAGAGAAGCCATCAGTAGCCTTGAGAAGTTGATGGTATGAAACTTTCATGAACCGTTCACTCCCTGATGATTGAGATGGTTGACTGTTGCGTTTCTTCTTACACAAAAGATACACACAACATAATATGACGAGCAACGTGACTGCAATCACGATGACTAATATGAAGAAAGGAAACCTTTTTTTCTTACTACCCGTCTCCTTGCATTTGGGTAACTTAAGTGTAACCAAACCACCACAAAGCCTATCGTTCCCCAAAACCGAAAATGCGCTTGCATTGGCAAAGACTCCTACAACCGGTACTTCACCCTCAAAATCATTAAAGGATAGGTTCAAATACTCTAAGGATTTCCATTTCTCTAAAAATAGTGGAATTCTACCTGATAAATTATTTTTAGAAATGTCGAGTACCCCCAATCCTCCCAAGGAACTGAATGAAGATGGTATTACGCCTTGAAATCTGTTTCCACTTAGGTTTAACGTTGTAAGGCTAATGCACTCACCAAGGTTACTAGTAATGGGGCCTGAAAAATTATTATAAGATAAATCCAGCCCGTTCAACATTTTGAGATCATTAATCTCTAATGGAATCGAACCAGATAGGCTGTTTTGAGAAAGATTTAAAAAATAATTTAGTGATGGAAGTTGAAGAAGTTGCTTGGGTATGTTACCGGTGAGTCTATTGTCTGCTAGGTTTCACTCATTAAGTTGTTTACAATTCCCAAGGCTTGATGGAATATGACCTTCTAATATGTTAGACTCTAAATAAAGTATTGTCAACAAGGATAAGTTTCCAATGGCATCAGGGATAGGCCCTGAAAATTGATTCCTATATAGACCTAGATATTGTAGGTTTTGTAGTTTACCAACGCTAGTGGGGATGTTTCCTTTGAATCGATTTGATCCTAAATCTAAAGTGGTCAAGCCAACTAGACTACCTATACTTGAAGGGAGGCTTCCAAATAACTGATTTTTTTCTAAATCTAGATAGCTGAGTTGATCAGAAAGATTACCTATTGACATTGGAAGCACTCCTATCAGCTTGCAATTATAAAGATTCAGATTTACTAATCTAGTGCAGTTTTTCAAAGAATCAATAAACCTCATGTCATCAGCTTCTCCACGTCCATGGAAGTTGTTACTACCTAAGTAAATTCTTTTAATATATCTTAGTTTTGAAAAATCAATTGTCAACTTCCCACTGAAATTGTTGTGAGCCATTTCAAGATGCCATAATTTAGAACAATTAGAAATAGAAGGTGGAAGAACTCCGGTCAGTTTGTTATCCCTTAACTGAAGGAACTCAAGATTTGGGAGCTGATTACCAATTTCTGAAGGAAGACTACCAGTGAGGTGATTTTCAGATAAGGAAAAATTAACTAGGAGTGAGAGGTTGAAAATGGAATGAGGGATGCTTCCATATAAGTTGCAGCCACCAGTGTCAAATTCCGTCAAGCTTTTCCAATGACCCAAGGTATTTGGAATGCTCCCACCCAATAACGGGTTCTCTTTAGCAGAGAACACTTCCATTGATGTGATATTCCCCAAGAAAGATGGGATTCCACCTGTTAATTTATTATTCTCAATTACAAGAAGAGCAAGTTTCGAGAGTAAACTCACCTCCTTGGGTATGTTACCAGCTAGCTTATTTCGAGAGAGCCAAAGATCTTCGAGGTTAGAACAACCAGACAAGTTTGTTGGAATGACTCCACTGAATTTGTTATCATAAAGATAAAGAAAACGTAGCCTAGATAGACGACCAAGTTCATGAGGAATGGTTCCTTGAAAGCTGTTGTTCCCGAGTGAAAGCTTATGGAGGCAGCTGAGGTTTCCTACATGAGGAGAGAACGAGCCTTCTAAGCCTTGCGAACTCAGCCGTAAAGCAGTCACTCGTTTGTGTCGCTTTCCACATGAAATACCACTCCATTCACAGAAATGAAAGGAATGGTTCCACAAGGTTAGAACTTTGTATGGATCGTGGGTGATCATCGACTTAAATGACAACAACGCGAGATAATCAGTCTCATTACCGCCATACGAAACAGAGACGGTGGCGGAAGTAAGACATATTATCGTGAGACCGTAAAAGAGAAAAGAAATAAGAGAGGAAGATGATAAGTGAATTATTGCTTGTGGTGACTTCATTTTTGGAAATTTAGTTAAAATTATAAGAACATGCATTGGCTTTTTATAGTTAGTTTTGCATGTTAGCGTTTATGACATGCAAATGGTGAAATAAATGGATTCCACAAATTTCTTATCATCTAGAGAATACCAAGACTTTTAAGAGATTATGATATTTTCAAAGATTCATGTTTAACGTTCACCACACTTAAATTGTGAAGAGAATGGCATCCACAAATATTTTATCAGCTTGAGCAAAACAAATTTTGATTGATAATATATATTTTCTATGTAAGAGAAGACTTTAAAGAAGACTTGGGAGTGGGAAGACGATATTAAGATTTCATTGTAACATATCAATAAAGCAACCCAAGTAGCATCACCTATGGTCTATCATCCACACATTCCTTCTCAGCTTGACAAAGACAATTTGCCAGATAAATACAGTAGCTATTTTCTACGTGTACTCAGAGAAGACTTTTAAGAAGACTTGGGATATGGAAGACTACGTACACTTATATTGCATGTATCTTAGACAAGTAACTGTGTAACACCCCGACCCGACAAGGGTAAAGATATCACAATACGGTTTCATATCAGAACTTTAAATACTATACAATAATGAAAACCTTACAAAAATACTCGAAAGAAAAACATAAATAACTAAACTTCAAAATAAATCTAAGATCTCTATAATCGAATCTTGCTCTCGTCTCTACTCTCAACTCAGATCAGCTATCCCATAAGCTCATCTTGAATACTTAAAATACCTGCCGCAGGAAAAGAAAATGCGGCCGAGCTTACAAAGCTCAGTGAACAGATATAACGAAACAAAAGCTAAACAAAACAAAATATACAAATAACGAAATCAAAATAAAATGGTAATGAGGAAATCTTTAGGATTCTGCAGAGCACAAATATACAGAAATCCAAATAACCACATAACAATTTAAAACATCTCGTAGCACACTAATGACACAAATACAAACACATCAGAACAACCAAACAATCAACATATCTAGAATAAATAGATTACATATAAACCAAACGAAAAGTCTAAGGCTGACGGAAACACTTTCTAGAAAAAAATAAACACAACATTCAACAAATTAATTAACCTTCACTTAACACACTTAAATCAATATAGTAGCAGCGGAAATAGCAGTCCAAAACATGGCAGTCTCACAAACAAATAGGAACATAGTAGACAAACTATAATTAAATAGACCAAACAAAACATAGCATAACCATTAGCAATTATCAAAACAACTATCATAAGCCAAACCAATTCTCAAATCAAATCCTAACATCAGCAGAGTTAAAACATGGCAGTTCACATAAGCAATAAACACTAATGTATAAGCAAAGTTCACAAAATTAACTGAACAAATTATACATACTAAACTTACAGAATACTCACTTTCACACCAACACGTTCATCCCACAGTTCAACGAATTCACATAACGAGAAACCAACATGACATCAGATAACAGCATGCAAATCACATTTAAACCTATTAATCATAACCTAGCATTGTAAACGGTAATCACATAAACACACAAAAGCATACACATATATGAGAACATATAATAAACCCAGCACATAATCATAAACATTGGAACATACCGAATCATAATCAGAATACCTAACATGGAAACAACAATTTAGGATTTAGTTAACTACCACGAGCCCAAAACATATCATATCAAAAACATCATGACTATATAGAAACAATCTCAAAATAATCCGGAGTAGCTAACTCCCAGAGTTTTATGAAGATGCGTATTGCACACGACATCATTCATCTAAACAAATCATATCGGACAAGTGATCAGATCTAGGATGCATCCATACGCCCCACAAACATATATTGATAATATAATATAAACTAGAGCACATAACAAATAATAGATAAGGGACGTGGCAGAACTTCACTCTACTGCCCTAGAGTCATGTCAGAGGTGCATCACTGACACGGACATGGAACCCCCATGACTAGGTATTATTTGGCTCGGGTGTCAAACTAACTTAGGTCAAACCAAATTTCAATTATGACACACGTCTTAATCAAACACAAGGTTCAGCAAAGAACATATCAATAACTCATATCATAAGGTTCATATTCAAATATAATAAGGTTCAACAATTACACATATCAAAGTCTTCCTAACGTAAAGTTCAAATCAAGTATCGCATGATTCAATAAAACATAAGTTTAGATAAGCAACAGGTCAAACAATCAGGAAAGGGTTCATAGCAATGGCATTGGAAACCCTAATAAGTAAAACGGAAAAACTAACGAAAAGAACATCTTGAGGAACCTTTACTAAGAAGGTCAGAATATCTGTACCTTAAAGCAAATGAGAGGAAAGCAAACGAATCAGCCGTAATTATTTCGGTCCCGAAGATGAGATCCCAATCTTCTTAGACGCCAATGGCCAGGGTGGGTACTTATTCCTCCATACCTCTGTGTGTAAATAATGTAAGAGCACTCTTTGATGTTTTTTTATCGTGCATTATATAACCTATGCGTATGTTGCCTTGTATTGCGCAGAGATGGATCTATTTACCGTAGTACAGCTAGCAAAGCCCGTAGAGGTAAAGACAGGAGTACGGCCCTTGAAGGATGATGATGAGCCGATTCTAGCTGCTACCGCAGGGCGTACCATGGAGCTGAATGTAGGGGAAACAGGAACTAGCTCCTCGGTCGCAGTGGAGGCGACACCATTGCAAAGTCTTCCTAATCCCAGAGTACCTTCCCTTGTGGCGCAGCCACCGCCCGTAGCTGTACCTCACCCTATAGAGGAAGAAGAAGAACAGAAATCTGGGCTCAGTCGCAAAAGGACACGAGGAGATGATGGCGCAGGCACTTCAAGGAAAAAACGCCCTGTGATCCAGACTGTGGAGTTATCGTCTACTGATGAAGCGTCTTCGCATCCCTCGGCTAACATCGTGGAACCACAGTAAGTGATGCCTTCAATATATATGTTTTTTCTGTGGTTGATGCGCCAGTTGTGTGATATGTGAGTCTAACATTTCTCTGGTGAATGTACGCAGGGTGGAGCAGATTGTGGAATCACCCCCCAAGGCTAGTCCTGCACGTTCAACGCATTCTGAGCCACATAGTCAGAACGATGAAGACCTTTCTGATGTAGATGCACCCATAGAGCAATTGGTCGAAGAGTTGGTGCAGGTCTCTGCGCATCAGGCTTCGCTAATCGTGAAGCTGAAAGATCGAGTATCTGGTGGGGATTGCCAAAATTCGCAGAAAGACCAGACAATAGCGTTGCTGGAGGCGCAACTGGCGAGCACCCGGGCGCAGCTGGATAGCGCCCAAGCTGAGGCAAAGGATCTGAGCGCGTACGCTCAGAAGCAGGCTGAAGAAAAAATGGCGCTGATGTGCCAAATAAACCAAGAGCGTGCGGATGTTGCCAGGTATAAGTCTGCGTGCCACTGGGTACTTAAATATCTTGAGAAGGGCAAAGATGCGATGACATCCCAACTTGAAGGATTTTGTGCCACTGTGAAAGAAGCACTGGAGGTGCAAGAGGCAAAACTGCGCAAACTCAGCATTGAGTACGACGAGGAGTTGTATCCTCAGCTGATGTCGACTATAGCTGAGCGCAGGTGGCTCGTGGGTCATGGTCTTCGTCTTGCCGCACTTAATACCCTGGAGTCACCAGAAGTTGTTAAAGCCTTTGGGGAAGTAGTTCAGTGCGCTCTGGAGCGCGGCAAGGCAGAAGCTGTAGGGAAGCTGCATGAATCGGAACTGCTAAAGGTACCCGTTAATGAGGTACCAAATTATGATGCTAAAGCGTATGATCATCTGGTCGCTGCAATGAAAAGAATGAAAGCATTAGAGCTCCCTATGATTGCTAAACTTGAGCGCGATCAGGATTATCCTGTAGATGTTATCATGGCAGGGTTGACTCTTGCGCGTCATCGTGCCGAGGGTGCAGAAGCCCAGCCGGATTACTTCTTGAAACCCCATGACTCACAGCTTCGGGTACCTATTTTCGCGCGTCCAAGGGATATTTTGGATCCGTTTGTTTTAGAGAAAGAAGTGCCTTTGAAGGAGGTACTAGAAGCGCATGCGACCAGACTTGCCCAAAAGAAAGGTATCAAGGGAAAAGCAATCTTGTGCGGGGTTGCTGCAGCGCACCAGCCAAGGTCTGATGGGGTGCCGGTAAGTGTTGCTACTGTGTCTCGGCAGGATTCAGATCTGTTAAAGAAGCTTGACGAGGCTAAAGATACCTCGAACCGCGTGGGTGGCTCATCTATTGAGCGTTGTAATAGTTGGTAGGTTTATGTGTTGCAAAATAACAATCTTTTGGTAATAACTCGTGGTTATTTAATAAAATCATCTCTTGGTGAGTTCACGTGGATATTGTTGCAATTTGTGATGCGGTACTTGTCTGTTTGTCTTTACGTAAAAGACGTATTCATTGTGACATGTATATGCACGTGTGAAAAATGCAGGAAAGCCATAATCATGTATGAAGATCCTAAAAAATTTCAAGTATTATCATAGTCGTGTATGCTAATAATATTCAGCATACTGTAAATATAAAATTAAGGAAGCAAGTATCTTGGTTCCAAAGTTGTTAAACGTGCACATGTGCAATGTTGCGCACCCGTCATGGGATGCGCACGGAACTTATTCCAACGTCTTGAGAACAAGGTGTTTAACAAGGATGCGTGATCCAGTGTTGATGGGTTTGCAACCCTCTTACTCAACAAGTTGTTTAGTAGGTTAACTTATCCTTTTACCATCGTGGGTTTAGTATGGTGCATGCACGCCATCGTGGGCAAGAAATAAAAAATTGTTAAGACATACAGTGTATGGAAATAACAAATTAAAATGTGTCGCGGAGTTAGCTAGAAACCGCGGCGTTTTATTGATACTTGCAAGTTTTGATGATAAGTAAATAAGACAATTATACTAAGTAAAAGAAAGAGTGTTTGTGCGCGTCTGTGCGCTGGGCCGTAGCCATTCCTATAGGTAGCACCTTTTGAGGTTGCAGATGTTCCATGTGCGTGGTAGTTCACGACCATCCAAGCCTCGTAACTTGTACGAGCCCGTTCCTGATGCTTCAGTAACCTCGTAAGGTCCTTCCCATTTTGGTCCGAGCTTGCCCATGTCTTCTGCGTGGCTCGAATCATTGGCGCGGTAGACGAAATCGCCTGGTCTGAAGGAGACACTGCGTACTTTGGCGTCATAGTATCCTTTCATCCTTAACTTTGATTTTTCCTCCCTTATAGATGCGCGTTCGCGCCTTTCTTCCAGCAGGTCCAAATTAAGACGGCGTTCGTCGTCATTAGTTGCCATGTTAACCTCAGCGGTGCGAATAGTTGGCATTCCAATTTCGGCCGGTATGACGGCTTCTGTCCCATAGACTAGTGAAAAGGGAGTGTCTCCCGTGCAAGTTTTTATTGAGGTGTGGTGCGCCCACAAAACATGCGAGAGCTCTTCCACCCATCTTCCTTTGTGTCTGTCCAGGCGAGCTTTAATTCCTTCGCCCAGGCTGCGATTTGCGCGCTCTACTAAGCCATTGGTTTGTGGGTGTTTAACTGATGCGAAGTGCTGTGTGATGTTCAACTTCTCGCACCAATCCTTGAAAGGATTTTCGCAGAATTTTTTCCCGTTATTCGAGATGATTTCGCCAGGTAAACCGAAGCGACATACAATGTTTTCCCAGACGAAGCGTTTTACCTGGTTGCCAGTGATTGTTACCACTGCTTTTTCTTCGATCCACTTAGTGAAATAGTCTATGGCGACTATGAGGAATTTTAATCCTCCCGCAGCAACTGGAAAAGGTCTTGCAATGTCAATACCCCACTTATAGAATGGCCATGGGGATGTGATTGGTGTTAGCTCGTGCTGTGGTTTGCGCGGGACGGGTCGATGAACTTGGCAGTCGTTGCACTTCCTTATTAAGTCCCGCGTGTCGCGTTGCATGGTTGGCCAGTAATACCCTGATCTCATGGCGCGCACTACAACGGACCGTGGTCCTGAGTGCATGCTGCATGAACCTTCATGGATTTCTTGCATCACGTAATTTGCTTGTAGTGGGCCTACACAGCGGAGCCATGGTTGAAGGAAAGAGCGTCGGTACAGTACGTTGTCTCGAAGTTCGAATCTTTGTGCCGTGCGCCGTATCCTGCGAGCTTCCTTCTGCTCTTGGGGTAACATTCCTTTGTTTAGGAAGTCCGTAATCGGTATCATCCATGTAGGACCTTCCTCCTCAATTACTGTGGAGACTTCCATCTCCGAAATGGATTTGCTTTTCTGTGTTTCCACCAGCACTTGCTTTGACAGATGTGCGAAGCTTGTCGAGGCGATCTTGCTTAGTGCGTCTGCCTTGCGGTTTTCTCCTCTAGGAACTTGCTTGATGGTGAATCTGTCAAAGCTTTTAATCAATGTCTTGGTCTTGTCGAGATACTGAATCATATTTTCTTCTTTAGCCACGTATTCGCCCAACACGTGGTTGGCCACTAGCCGGGAATCCACATTTGCTTCCAGGTTACGTACACCCATTTGAGCTGCAATGCGTAGTCCGGCGATTAGAGCTTCATATTCTGCCTCATTATTTGTTGCTGTAAATTCAAAACGCAGTGCGTAAGTGAATTCCATTCCTTCTGGATTTGTAAGAATGAGGCCAGCTCCTGACCCGTCCACGCATGAGGATCCATCTGTAAACAAGATCCATGGATCTAGTAGTACCTTATTACTTGGTGCGGGGACCTCGTCGGTATCTGGCTTCTCGATGTTATGTTCACCTAGCAATACACTCCACTTTTGGAGTCGGCCTGATGCATCAGGTTTGGAGATGATCTGCTTGATCGGTTGGTCTGTGATTACTGCTATCGGGTGCGCTTGGAAGTATCTGCGCAGTCGTTTGGCAGCAAACACCAATGCCAGAACTAACTTTTCCATTGCACTATAATTCATCTCCGTCTTCTTGAGCGCTTTGCTTACAAAGTAGATGGGGGTTTGTACTGAATCCCTATCTGTTAGTAGCACTGCGCTGACTGCTCCATCAGTTGCAGACAAGTACATGATCAGCTCTTCCCCTGGTCGGGGTGCAACAAGTGTTGGGAGCGTTGCCAGATGCTGTTTTAGCTGAGTGAAGGCCACTTCTGCCTCTGTGGTCCACCAGAAATCACCCTTTTTTATGCACTTCTTGAGTGTCTTGAAAAGGGGTAGCGATTTTTCTGCTGACTTGGATAGGAACCTGTTTAAGCCGGCTAGCTTTCCGTTGAGGGATTGGACTTCCTTCAACGTGCGCAGTGAGGGAAGATCGATGACCGCCTTTGTCTTTTCTGGGCATGGTTTTATACCGTCAGGTTCTATAAGGTATCCAAGAAACATGCCTTCAGTAGCTCCGAAGGTACACTTTTTCGGATTCAGCTTCATGTTGATATCTCGTAGAGTTTTGAACGTTTCCTCAATGTCGTGTACTAACTCGCCTTCAGTATGGCTCTTTATGACTAGGTCATCAACATAGACTACTAGATTGCGGCCCACCTGCTTTTCGAAAGCATTATCTACTAACCGCTGGTAGGTGGCGCCCGCGTTCTTCAAGCCAAAGGGCATTTTTGTGTAACAATAAACGCCTTGGCTTGTGTGGAAGGCTGTTTTTTCCTCGTCCTCTTTAGCCATCTGTATTTGATGATATCCTTTGTATGCATCGAGGAAACACTTTAATGGGTATCCGCACAAAGACTCTACTTTCCAGTCTATCTCTGGTAATGGATAGCAGTCTTGTGGACATGCTTTGTTAAGGTCAGTGTAGTCTACACACATACGCCAGCTGCCATCGCTCTTCTTTACCATGACTGGATTGGAAAGCCAGTCATGGTAATAGACTTCCCGCATGATTCCTGCATCCACAAGTTTGTGTACCTCCGCCAGGATTGCTTGCGCGCGCTCTGGAGCCTGCCCGCGCTTCTTCTGGCGTATTGGTGAGTACCCTTGTCGGATTCTCAGTCTATGCTCTGTTATGGAACGTGGTACTCCGGTCATGTGTTTTGGTTCCCATGCGAAAATGTCCAAGTTCTTTTGTAAGAGCGCGCACACAGCCGCTTTGCCGTTGTCCGACAGTGACCCTCCGATGGATATTTCCTGGTCTGGGTATTCAGGGTGAATTGCAACCTTCAGATTTGGAATTCTGGTTGCACGTTGTTCTGGGATCTGTGCCGTTTCGCATGTAACCGTGTTACATTCTCTATGTGGGGTAGTGGCACTGTAGAGAGTAACAATGCCTCCTTCCACTGGGAATTTAAGCATCCCGTGCACTGTTGATGGCACTGCGCGCATAGCTGATATCCCAGGTCTCCCGATAATGCCATTATATGGCGATGGAGATTTGATCACCATGAATTCCATCCAGGCCGTCGCGGAATGTTGTTCGTTTCCGATGCTGACTAGTAGTCTTATTTGCCCCATCGGCCACATTTTTTCACCTGTAAAACCAGTCAACGCCGTGCTGGCCGGGCTTAACTGACTGCGTATTTCAAGGCGCAGCCGCTTGAAGCAATGCTCATACATGATGTTTGCAGAAGCTCCACCGTCAACGTACATGCGGTGGATGTCGTGACCCCCCGCGCTTATCTCTATAGTGAGTGGTTCCACCTCTGCGTTGTCCGCAGTTAAGGTGGGGAAAGAGATTTCCTTTCCACGTGAAAATTCTTGGCTGACCTTCTGCCTAGTGATTCGCTGCCATGATTGTATCATGTAGATCGTGTCAGCCTTGTCTTTGGGTGTCTCCTTCTTGTTTCCACTTTTTTGTCTATCCTTTCCCTCTTTAATGTTTTTGACCAAGTGGTCCAATCTACCTTCTTTAACCATCTTGTCGATGAGCTGGCGTAGTTGGACGCATTCGTTGGTGGTATGGCCCTTCTGTGCATGGTAATCACAGTATCCATTCCCAGTGCGCCGATCCTCTGGAGTGCGCATCTGCGTCGGTCTTGGAAAATTCGCACCTTCTGTTGCGAGTATTTCCTTCGGGGTCTTGGTTAGCGGGGTGTATCTGTCATTATCCCTCCCGCTCCCCTGGCTGCGATAGCTCCTATTACGGTTACTACCCCGGTCATTGGATTGTCTCCCAGGTTGTTCCTGTGACCGGTAGTTTGAGTAGTTCCTTTTGCTATCCGCCGCAGCGGCTTCTCCCTGGACGAAGGACCGAGAGCGTTTCATGAGTTCATCAAAGGTTTCAGGAATCTTGTCGTTCAACCTCTTGATGAGTTCTGGATTGTTAATCCCGTTCATGAAACCAGAGATCTTCAATACTTCCGGGCATGCTTTAACTTGCATGCATTCGTCTTTGAAGCGTTCCATGAATGCGCTTGTAGACTCTCCTTGGTGCTGCTTTACCCTGGCGAGTTCGACAGGATTTTTGGCGCACTTCTTCCTCTGAGTAAAGTTTAGGCGAAACGCCTTTCTCAATTCCTCAAATCCGTTGATGCTTCTGCGTGGAAGCTTGCTGAACCAGTTCCGCGCGTTTCCCACTAGTGTGGAGTTGAACATGTGGCACCACACAGGCTGTGGCCAATTTTCAATTGTCGCGGCTGATTCGAAAATTTTGAGGTGATCATCAGGGTCACCTGTTCCATCATAGGTCTTTACGTTGGCGGGCATGCGCCTTCTTTTGCTTTCTGAGAAGTCACTGATGCGCCGAGTGAACGCATCCACCTTTTGGCGGCGCCAAGGGAGGGATATATCTTCATCCTCCAGGTCATCATATCTGTTTCTGGACTTCGAGTGTCCAGTTTCACTATCCTTGTTGTCCGAGGAATTTTCAGAGGACGAATTTTTCCTCTTTCGGCGCTTGCGCCGACTGTCCTCTGAGTTTGTACTCGGAGGGCTTTCGCTTGGGGAATAGTGTCGTCCCAATCTGTCTTGGATTATGCGGCTACCAAGTCTGGTGTGGACATTGGTACGCTTTTCATCTTCGTCATTCTCACTTAGATGGTGCGAGTGAGATGTCTCATCCTCCTCGATTCTCCTCCCGATTCGGTTGAATACTGGGGGTCGGCGGCTGTCTCTCCCGCGCTTCTCTTTCTGACAGCGCAGTGGGAAAGTCTCATATTCAGAATCGAAATTGAGTCGGGCTTTCAAGTTCCGACCTGATCTCTTCTTCTCTTCCTCTTGCATGAGGGCAGTTAATGTTTCGTAATTTTGGGATACGAAAACTTCTGGTGCTAGCTCTGGTGCGACCCCCTCAAGAGCGAGTGTGTTTGTTTCTATCACTACACCCTTATTTCGGTCAGGTGCGTCTGGTGCCTTTGTCAAGTCAGTTTCTAGCACCGATTGGAAGGGAGTAGTAAAGACGGTGCGCAGTGGGTCTACTCCACTCGTGGTGGTTGTAGTGGTTTGGGTTGTTCTTGAGCGCGGTTCCACCAGAGGGAAGATCAAGTCTTGGCCTGATTCCTTATTTTTAGCAGCGCTGGTTGTCCCAGAGGTCTGCTTAGGAATTAGTCCGCTTTGCGACTTCTTTCCCATAAGGTCTGATTGCGATCGCTGATTTCCATGCTTTGTCATTCTAGTGTTGGTTCTTAGTGTACGGTCCCACGGATGGCGCCACTTGTTGATACAAAAGTTGGACGTTCCTTGTTTGGGGCTCCGGTTCTCGTACCAATTGAAGATTGTTGCTTGAGACCTGCGCACTAAGAGACAAAAGACACCGTTAGGCTTACCGTGGGATTGTCTCCCACGATTATCCTCCGGTGTGAGAGTAAGTAATCGGTTTTAGGGTTTAAGGAGAATTAGGGTTTGAGATCGTACCTTAAACGAGGGATATGATTCCCTTTATATACGCACGGAATCCTTGTCGGTTCCGTGTTCCTCAACCTTCGGCGTATCCCGCCTAAGTCGGTTGGGAATGATAATCCTCTTATTTAGAAGATATCGGATATCTATTCCGTGAATAGCTTTGGGCTTGGGCCTTCGTGAGCCCAAACCTCTAATTGGTGTAGCCCGACTTGTACCGGGCTAAGTTAGTGTTGGACTTTAGCCGGGTTCGTGACCCGGATGTAGACTATACGTCATCAGAATAAAAGTGGAATTACCTGGAGGTGCATAACCAATTGTTCCTTTAACCCCGGTTGAGCTGTTTTGGTTTAAGTTTGTACCAAGTAGTCGAGCTAAACCAAAGTCTCCAACATGAGCCACCATATCATCATCAAGTAGAATGTTACTTAGCTTCAAGTCACCATGAACAATCGTTGTTTGGCAGCGATTGTGAAGATAATCAAGTGCAGTGGCAACATCTCTAAGAATATTTATTCTTTAAAGAAGGTTCAGTTTCGATGTATTTTCACTTGAATGAAGCCAATCGTGTACACTTCCATTCGGCATAAACTCATAAACCAGAGCTTTAAAATCATTTCCTTCGAAATCAGTACTTGAACATGAAGTTATTATCTTCAACAAATTACGGTGCCGAATATTCCGCCAAGCTTCACATTCCGCTAGAAAACTTTTGTGAGCTCCTGGATTTTCAAGACGTAGAACTTTGATTGCAACAAATTTGCCATCGTCGGAATCGAGGATCCCTTTATAAACACAGCTGAATGCACCTTCTCCAATCAAATTTGCTGCAGAGAAACCATCAGTAGCCTTGAGAAGTTGACTGTAAGAAACTTTCATGAACCGTTCACTGCCCGATGACTCAGATGGTTGACTATTGCGTTTCTTCTTACACAAAAGATATACACAACATAATATTATGAGCAACGTCGGTGCAATTACGATGACTAATATGAAGAAAGGAAACCTTTTTTTCTTACTACCTGTCTCCTTGCATTTGGGTAACTTAAGTCTAACCAAACCACCACAAAGCCTATCATTCCCCAAAACCGAAAATGCACTTTCATTTGCAAACACTCCTACAACCGGTACTTCACCCTCAAAATCATTAAAGGATAGGTTCAAATACTCTAAGAATTTCCATTTTTCTAAAAATTGTGGAATCCTGCCTGATAAATTATTTTCAGAAATGTCGAGTACCCCCAATGCTCCCAAGGAACTGAATGAAGATGGTATTGCGCCTTGAAATCTGTTGCCTCTTAGGTTTAACGTTGTAAGGCTAACGCACTCACCAAGGCTACTAGTAATGTTGCCTGATAAATTATTGTAAGATAAATCAAGACCGCTCAACATCTTGAGGTCTTTAATCTCTAATGGAATGGAACCAGACAAGCTGTTGTATGAAAGAACTAAAAAATAATTTAGTGATGGAAGTTGAAAAAGTTGTTTGGGTATGTTTCCAGTGAGTCTATTGTATGAAAGGTCTAACCCAATAAGTTGTTTACAATTCCCAAGGCTTGATGGAATATGACATTCTAATTTGTTAGAATATAAATGAAGTTCAGCCAACAATGATAGGTTCCCAATGGCATCATGGATAGGCCCTGTC